>JANAVB010036818.1:5697785-5892785 GCA_029216955.1 Iris pallida
CAATATTCAGTTTTTAACTTGATATCCTCAACTTTGATATGTACTAACTTGATACCCTGAAAATTGGACAAAATTGTCCCTCCCCTCAACCCCCTTGTCTCCGGCCTCCTGGCCGACGACCTCCACCCCCCTCCTCCGCAGGCGACCTTCCCCCCCCCCCCTCCTGCCTCCGGTCGACGACCTCCCCCCCTCTCTCTCCGCCAACGACCTTCCCCCCACCCCCACCCTCCTGCCTCCGGCCGACGACCTCCCCACCTCTCCCGCCGGCGACCTTCCCCCCTCCACCCAACCCCCCTCCCTCCCGTCGGTAACCTCCCTCCCCTCCCTCCCGTCGGCAACCTCCCCTCCCCCTCCAGCTCGCAAACTCCCCTCCCCCACCCCGCGTTGACTTGTCCGGAGTTGTGCGATGCGGCGGATCGCGCGCTTGGGAAGCAGCCGGAGGCGGGGGAGGGGGGCAGGGGAGGGGTGCACGGGGGTACGGGCGGGGCTCGCGGGGCGCGTGGGCGTGCGGGGCACGGGGTGGCGGGACGCACGGGGGACCGGGCGGTGGGGGCGCGGTGTTCACCGGAGAACGCCGGGGCTGGTATGTGAGTCGGTCGCGGTCGGAGGGGGTGCTGCAGGAGAAGAATGAGGGATGGGTAATTTTGTCATTTTTAAAATTTTGGGTATCAATATATAATTATTATAGTTGAGGGTATTAAGTTAGTACCTATCAAAGTTGAAGGTATCAAGTTGAACATTTTAGATAGTTGAGGGTATCGAGTTGTAATTTAGCCTAAATATTTTATAAAATTTTAATAACAATTATTTTACTTAGTTTCCACGTCCTCATTTTTCAAGGAAAATAGATTAAAAAAATGTTATAAATCTTAGGAAGGAAAATTTTGACTTTTGAGTTGGTGGCGCGCCAAGCAATAGTGCAACGCTAGGACGACGCATAAGAGCATCTCCAACCCTATTGTGACTTTGGGAAAAAGTTGTTGCCACATAGGAATGACAAAATTTTATTCAAAAGTTCTTCTCCAATGCAATTGTCAAGTCAATTGTGAAGCTTATGTGGCAAAATTAAATAAGACATTGTGAAGTTGATTGTCTTCTAGACAATGCACTTGACAATGTCTTCTCTTCCATGTCATCAATTATGAATAAAAAATATTAAAAAAAGAAAGAAGATGAGTAGTTGTCTTAAAAGTTGCCTTGGAAGTTGGAAAAAATACTTTTTATTGTCTTCTTAATACTTTTGCATTGGAGAGAGTTTACTATCTCATTGTCTTTTAAGATATAATTTTGCCACATAAACAAGACATTGTCTTGTGGCTCATGCCACATAGGAGCCACCTAAGACTCACAACACTTAACAAGACAATAGGGTTGGAGATGCTCTAAGAGCATCTCCAACCCTATTGTGACTTTGGAAAAAAGTTAATGCCACATAGGAATGACAAAATTTTATTCAAAAGTTCTTCTCCAATGCAATTGTCAAGTCAATTGTGAAGCTTATGTGGCAAAAATTAAAGAAGACATTGTGAAGTTGATTGTCTTGTTCTAGACAATGCACTTGACAATGTCTTCTCTTCCATGTCATCAATTATGAATAAAAATATTATAAAAAAGAAAGAAGATGAGTAGTTGTCTTAAAAGTTGCCCTGGAAGTTGAAAAAATACTTTTTATTGTCTCCTCAATACTTTTGCATTGGAGAGAGTTTTTCATCGCATTGTCTTTTGAGATATAGTTTTGCCACATAAACAAGACATTGTCTTGTGGCTCATGCCACATAGGAGCCACCTAAGACTCACAACACTTAACAAGACAATAGGGTTGGAGATGCTCTAAGGGCCCGCAATAGTAAGCTACCGCTGGTGGACCCTCCACAAAGAAAAAAATTAGTTTTGTCGTAAGACAAAAGCTCAAACACACGGAGACGAAGCTTTCTCGTATATTATCAACCACACAAGTGCATATTACAAGCTATCCCAACCTCTCTTTATATAGGGAGAAAGGTTGGGGGTTATGAAGAAACGAAAGGCCAAGGGTTTTTGTATGTTACAAGGAGATAAAATGAAGGGCCATATGAGTTACAACACTCCCCCTTGTCTCTCCAGAAATTCTGCTTGTAAACATCTCTGAGTTTCTTCGTCTGTCTGTAGCTTGCATCTTCAAGTTTGACCATCTACTTGTGCCTCGTCAAAACCTTGCCAAAGAAAACCCAGTAGGAAAAAACTTTGGTCGAAGGACAAAAGAGTACACATAGGTCAGTGTGATGGAGGTAAACTAACCATTGCAAAGATGCCTCGTCAAAACCTTGTCAGGGAAAACCCAGTGGGGAAAACCGCTGATCGAAGGACAAAAGAGTACACGATGGTTTAGAAGTATACAAATGGATACTCCCCCTGATTATAATAATCCTTAGTGAATAAGGGATTTGAACTGTGTCTCGTTAAAAACCTTGCCAAAGAAAACCCAGTGGGAAAAACTTTGGTCGAAGGGAAAAAGAGTACACAAGCATACATCAGGATGCTTTCCTTTTCACTCGCACTCGACATGGTGCGGGATATACGCACAACAGGACGTTTGGAGGCGCTCGTTGGGGCGCTCCCCCTCACATGCACACAACAGGGTGCAGGAAATATGTTTCACTTAGGCTAGCTCTGAAAGTTTCCTACGTCCAATTGCTCTGACATGTTCTGGAACGCGTGTTTCGGCAGTGACTTGGTGAACAAGTCTGCACGGTTATTCTCCGATCCAATGTGTTGCACTTCAATCTTCTGAAGCGCTTGTTGTTCATGTGTAAAGAACAACTTGGGCGATATGTGCTTGGTAGCATCCCCTTTGATGTAACCATGTTTCGCTGATCATAACAGCGGTATTGTCCTTATAGACGACAACAGGTTCATCTGGGTCATATGGAGATCCCATGTACTTCGAATATGGCCAATAATAGCTCGAAGCCATACACACTCTCTAGTCGTCTCATAGAGCGCGAGTAGCTCAGAGTGGTTCGTTGAAGTAGACACTAAGGTCTGTTTGCGAGACCTCCAAGAAATCACCGTATTCTCAATGGTAAAGACATAACCAGATTGGGAACGCCCCTTGTGCGGATCAGATAAGTATCCCGCATCGGCGTAGCCAACAAGGTTCGCGTTGCTTCGAGTGCCAAGAGCGTTGGACTCACTCAAAACCGCGTAGGGATAGAATAAGCCCAAGTCCGTAGTACCCTTAAGGTAGTAAAAATGTCTTTTATGCCATTCCAATGGCGGCGTGTTGGCGCGGTACTGTGTCGAGCTAGACAATTCACAGCAAACGAGATATCCGGTCTAGTACATTGGGCCAAGTACAATAAAACACCTATTGCACTCAGATAAGAGCACTCAAGACTCAATATCTCTTCGTCATCCTCCTTTGGACGAAATGGGTCCTTAGTAATGTCTAGAAAGCGGACGATCATGGGAGTAGCGGACGGCTTAACGTCAAAATGACTAAAGCGTCTCAACACCTTTTGGGTGTAGTTCGCTTGATGGACAAGAATTCCATCTTTATGGTGCTCGATCTGCAGGCCGAGACAAAACCGTGTCTTCCCAAGATCCTTCATCTCGAATTCCCTCTTCAGGATATCAACAATTTTTGACAAGTCTTTTTCGGTTCCTATGAGATTCATGTCATCTACATAAACCGCGATGATTGCGTATCCTGAAGTAGATTTCTTTATGAACACGCATGGACAAAGTTCGTTATTAATGTATCCCAAAACCGATCAAGTATTCGCTTAGGCGGTTATACCACATTCGTCCGGATTGTTTCAATCCATATAGCGAATGCCTCAGTCTAATCGAGAACGCGTTCCGTGGTTGAGAACTACTTGATTCAGGCATCTTTAGTCCTTTAGGGACTCTCATGTATATCTTCGTGTCCAGATCCCTGTAGAGATAGGATGTGACCACATCCATGAGCTGCATATTCAGTTTTTCGGAAACTACTAAACTGATTAAGTAGAGGAAAGTTATAACGTCTATTACGGGAGAATACGTCTCCTCGTAATCAATTCCAGGGCGTTATGAGAAGCTTTGCGCCACAAGGCGAGCCTTGTATCACACAATCTCATTTCTCTCATTACGCTTCCTTAGAAAAACCCATTTGTGACCAACTGGTTTAACATTGGATGGTGTTGGAGCAATAGGTCCAAACACGTTTCTTTTCGCTAAGGAGTCTAGTTTAGCCTGGATTGCTTGTTTCTATTATGACAGTCCGTTCGTCGTTGACACTCGGCAACACTACGAGGTTCCATGTCATCATTGTTCATAATGTCAGTGGCCACTGAGTATATGAACACATCATCGATGACAGTTTTATTTCGTTTCAAAATATCGTCTAAGCTAGCATACTCGACGGATATTTCGAGGTTATCGGCATGATTAGGAATAGGCGTTTCATCTGGAACGCGCTCTTCTAATACATCGCCGTGATCCTTAATGATCTCATGTGGCAAAATGCTTTTAACAAGATTTCTCCGCTTCCGGGGTAGAACATCTTTGGAACCAACCGGTCTTCCCTTCTTCTTGGGAATAGCGGCGGACTGGACGGCCGATGGCAGCGTCCTTTGCTCGGTGGGTTCGACCGGAGCAACATGTTTCACAGGAACATGGCGTCTCTCAGGGACGTCTATCCTTGCAGGCACATTTGCAGCAGGTATAATTGATCTCGTGACTTTTGCTAGTGTCACCCCCATTTTTCGTTCTACGTATTTCCAGTATACGTATACGGAATCCTGACATGTATTTTTATTTTCCTGCCTGGCTAGCTAATTTCAGTTTAATCTTGATTAGGTTCATCATAGCATGTAATGGTGTAACTTGGTTTATTTTGGGATGGCTTGGTTTATTCTTTGGTTCATCATGTTAAACCCACCACCTTTCCCCTTTATAACCCACCTAACTTTTTTCTCTCCTCCACTTCCTCATTAACTCTTCTTCCTTTTCCATTAAACCCACCACCAACCAAGAACACCCCTTAGGCAAGTGCAACTTGCTTCCACAAGAGAGCCCATTTTTATTGTTCTATTAGCTTCTCCTCATGTTTCTAAGACACATTAGAACTTGTCATTTTCCATTTTGAGGCTTTGATTTTTGTAGATCTAGAAATTAATTATTTTCGAATTTTGGTGGTTTTGATCTATCAAACTTCTTTGTTTTCAAGTTTTGATGGTTCCATATTGTAGAGAATTTTATTCTACCCAATTTTGACCTTTAAAAAGTTGGATTTGGACTTGTTTTGACCAAGTTATGGACTTTTGAAGCTTTGGGTTCAAACCATGGAGTTCTTGCTATTTTGGAGAAGATAGTGAGCAGTACGCGAGCTTTTTAGCTTGCGCCACTGAGCTGCACGCGCTCTTTAGCGTAGCGCAGACTGACTCATACGCTACCTTTTGGAAGCGTATGTCTTGCATACGCTGACTTGGGTGACAAGGAGTCGTATGGACCTCATACGCTGACTGAGCGTATGCTGACTGAGCGTATGCTGACTGAGAGTATGCTGACCTGAGCATATGCTGACTGAGCGTATGCTGACCTGAGCGTATGCTGACTGAGCGTATGCTGACCTGAGCGTATGCTGACTGAGCGTATGCTGACCTGAGCGTATGCTGACTGAGCGTATGCTGACTGAGCGTATGCTGACCTGAGCGTATGCTGACCTGAGCGTATGCTGACTGAGCGTATGCTGACCTGAGCGTATGCTGACCTGAGCGTATGTTGACTTGAGCGTAGCCTGACTTGAGCGCAGCCTGATATTTAGGCGCAACTGGACCTGACCCTACTTGCCTTGCATGATTAGTGACCCGCCGTGGTGCACACTTGACAAGTAATTTAACATGATAATTCTTGATGGTGGTCCGTTGTGACGCACCCTTGCCTTGACAAGTAATCTTGATAAGCAACCCAACATGATAACCGTGATACGTTGTTGCGACGGCTAACCTGACATGCTAAGTGAATTCTTGACACCGTGGATGATTGTATCGAATATGCTTGTATAAGCAACCAGTCTTGTCTCGCATCATGTCTAGGACATGTATCCCTGGTTACCACGGTCAGGGATTCATACCGAATCTGACTAGGTTAATGACTAAATTGATCAAGTAGAGCATATAGAGAGGTATTCCGGCTACAAGCAATCCCGTTATCTGGACGCCTTCCTTGATGGACTTGTAGCCTACCGACGAGTAGGGCACATTTCCAGCTCACTGTTATGTGGGGCACTACATGAAACGATTTCTATGCACACCGTCATGTGTTGCATCCAAGTCACCTAACAAGGCATGATAACTCTCAGCTTGAACCTTGCGTCTGGATAACCTGGATAGTCTGCAGGGCTTGTGGCCGTAGGCGTACCTCATTGCATCTTGCTAGTAACTAAGCTTGTGATAACCCTAGTTAGTTAAGTATCAAGCCGTACTCTTTGCTTGGTCATGAATGATGGATGGAGTCCTATCTTGTTTAGTCTTGCCTAGATCCAGTACATGGATAACTCCGGACATGCTTGTTTATGCTCTACGTTATCGATAATTGGTTCGAGGCTAAGTTTTGTTAAGGTGAAGGGTTACAACCCCGGTCCTTGTTTGGTTTACGGGTTGTAACTTGGGTACCGGAATAGTCCTCTAGTTATCTTATCGTTTATCATCCTGTTTTCTTTAACTCATGCCTTATGTTATTTCACCTATGATTTATGTGCTGACATGCTGGTTTTAGTTCTTAAGTGAAGCCTCCTTTGTGGCACTTGCTCTTTCTGGTGTCTGACCCAGCTAGTTTTGTATGGCCAAATTTCGGAGCAGCTACCGAGGATCTCCCGACTTTTCTGCCAGATGGTGAACACTAGAAGGAATCCGGACAACGAGTGGATTTTTATTTTGCTCTCCCACTCCCTTGTAAAAATATTCTTTTGAGGCGTTTAGCCGCCGAGCAAGTGTTAGCTCGTTTGTAACTCTACTTACTGTCTGCCTACGGGCTGTAGCATGATTGACAAATCCTAGGGTTGATCATGTATGACTTAAACTCTTGCTAGTCTTCGTATTTTGTATGACTAGCTTCATGATCATCTGAATATGTAATGTATGGGACGCCTTACTTTGTATGTCTGATGATCTACCATCTTGTTATATCTACTTGTTGCTTGAGATTGAGACACTAGGCTTGTTATTGACCTTAAGAGACTGATGGCTTGTAGTAAACCCTCATGCATCTAGACAGCCGTGACCGTATTGCGATGTGAGATTCACTTCAATGTACGTAGCTGGCTGTGTCTGTCCCCCGCTCTCCAGTATTCTGGTTCTGGGGCGTGACAGCTAGGTCGCTAAATGCATCTGGCATTTGATTTGCAATATCTTGCAGACCTAGAATCCTTTGCACTTCCTTATCACTATGTGCAGAGGGGGGATCATGATGAGCAACAGCGGGCACATGCCACGCTAATTTACGTTGTTCCTCATCAACGTTAGCGTGCATTTCTCCCCCTAACGACGGGAAGATTGCCTCATCAAAGTCACAATCCGCGTGTCTCGCGGTAAAGAGATCGCCTGTCAAGGGCTCTAAATAGCGAATGATGGACGGAGAGTTATAACCGACATATATTCCCCGTCGCTTCTGAGGTCCAAATTTTGAACGCCTTATCGGCTCAATTGGAACATTGACTAGGCACCCAAACACGCGTAAATGTGAGATGTCAGGCTCACATCTAGTAACCAGCTGGTACGCGAAAAGTGGTTGTGTGGCCATGGGCCTCAGATGGACCAAATTTGCAGCGTGTAAAATTGCATAGTCCTATGCAGATAGTGGGAGTTTGGTGCGCATAACCAAGGTCCGCGCTATCACTTGCAGTCGCTTTATAAAAGCTTCTGCTAGGCCATTTTAGGTATGAACATACGCAACAGGATGTTCAAGATTTATTCCCAAAGTCATGCAATAGTCATCGAAAGTCTTCGATGTAAACTCCGCGGCATTATCAAGTCTAATAGACTTTATCGGATAATCTGGATGGTGACCCTTAACTTAATAATCTGGGCGAGGAGTTTAGAAAACGCTGCGTTTCGGGTGGACAACAACACTACGTGTGACCATCTAGTCGATGCATCAACCAAAACTATGAAGTATTTAAATGGTCCGCATGTTGGTTGGATTGGTCCACAAATATCTCCATGTTTTCTCTCAAGGAATTGAGAAACTAATCTCGTAGGTTTCACATGGAGTGGCTTGAGATTCGTCTTCCCAATCGAGCAAGCTTGGCATAGGCTTTTCGGATTTATAAAGAAATTCTTTCCTCCAAGAGGATGCCCATGTGATGCATTCATAGTGCGAAGCATCGTATTTTGACCCGGATGACCCAGCCGGTCATGCCATAGCATAAAAGTCCTCTCATCAACTGGCGCTCGGCGAATGAAGAGATTACTTTCGATGTGTTGTATCGTAGTGAGATACAAATCACTTGAAAGACTTTTTAACTTCTCCATGATACGCTTTTGGCCGTACTGAGTGGAGGTAATGAAAAGATACTCGAAGCCATGTTCTCGAGCAGTTTCAACATGAAATCCGTTTTCTCGAATATCCTTAAAACTCAGTAAGGTATCACTGGACCTTGAAGAATATAAAGCCTCTGATATTTCAACGGGAGTACCATTGGACAACAAAAATGGGCTTTGCCAAAATCTTGAACAAGGGTTGAGGGTCCCGAAATGGTTGTCACTGAGGTTACTTTAGGCGTATAGGAGATAAAGTATGATTTATCTCTCAAGATAGTGTGAGTCGTTCCACTATCAACCAGACAATCTACTGCCTCGTGGTCCATGCCTATAAGTAAAGAAAATTAAAGTTTGTCACACGTTTGAGGAAAGTGCTCGAAATAGAACTTTAATTTATCGAGAAAACAGAAAATACAAACCACCAAAAGTTTCATGACTTAAATCAAATATAGAGAGAAAATGGAGATTCATTCTTCCATTTCTGCTATAAAATCGGGGGTCTCAAGATTTAGATTTTCGCACTCGTTGACCAGATTTGCTTCGGCCCGGCGCCCCTTGTGATAGTTATCAACTTCTTGGGGGGTTGCCCTGCAAGTCCGTTGCATATGACCATAAGCACCACATTTGTAGCAGAGAGTAGGCGCTTGGCCTTCTACTCTCGCTTTGGGACGACTGGTCCGTTTGTTCTTACCATGAGACTGCCTAAGAGTTAAAGGTCCTTGGTTCTTGTTAGAACCTCGCTTTGGGTGGCGAGACTTAAACTCGCCTCTGTTCTTTGGTTGGGACGACTGGCCCTTGTCTCGTTTCCACCGTGGATTTGGTCCACGGAGAACGTTTGCATCAGGCATTGGAATTGCCTTTGTTCCAGCAGGACGAGAATTGTTGTTTCTCATTAAAATGAGACTGTTCTTCTCGTCTAGTAAAAGCTGGGTGATGAGCTCGAGAAACTTGGTGAACTTAGACTGACGGTATTGCTTCTGGAGCAAGTTGTCAGTGGAAGGAAATGTGGTGTATGTTTTCTCCAAAAGATCACTGTCGGTTAATATCCCACCGCAGTATTGGAGAAGTGATCGAATCCTGCAGACTTCATTGTTGTAATCAGTTACACTTTTGAAGTCTTGGAAGCGCAGGTTCAACCAGTCATGACGTGCTTCAGGTAGCCAAATGGTCTTTTGGTGGTCGAAGCGCTCTTTCGGAGAGTCCCATAGCGTCTTCGGCGAGAAAATTTCAATGAACTCCGCCTTCATGGCGTCAGATAAATGCCTGCGGAATAGAATCATCGCTTTGGCGTTCATTGAGCGAGTGACTTTCACTTCACGCTCTTCCTCGTTATAGATGACGTCCAAGAGGCCCTGCACATCTAGATGGTTCTGGATGTCTTGCGTCCAGTCCAAGTAGTTCTTGCCAGAGGCTTCAAGGATGGAAAAATCAATCTTGATCGACATTTTTCTACAACAGGAGAAAAATCTTGATCAGTAATCATATAAAACGACAGGTTTATATGGATTTGGTTTGCATAAGTAACAACAATCAATTATAGATAAAACAATGGTTTTGAAAAAATAATTTTTGTTAAAAAAATCCTCTTATAACGATCGACGGACCGATATAGAGGAAAATTATTTGCTTGCAAAAATGCATAAGTATAAATACAATTTGAGAAAAAAAAAATTGGTCAACCCCATTCGGTAGCTCTACGTGAATATGACCAGGCGGGAAAATGAGGGAGGAGGGTCAACAGGGACCTCTTAAGAACCAAGCCCCAAGTTCTTTCTGACATCATACCCAAATAGGTGAGCCTATTCGGAGAGACTTCATAAAAAAAAAATTTCAAATGTAAGAATAAATAAGATTTTTCAAGAAATTCACACTATTTGCAAACAGTGCAAAATAGGTGACAATTTAGTGCGTGCTCAAAATGAGCGTTGCATTTGAAAAAAATTAGCCAAAAATTTTATTTTGGAAGGCCCAAATTTGGCGGTGCCAGAATTTGTTTATGTAGCCAAAACCATTTTTCAAATTTTTCAAATTTATTTTTTTTCGTAATTACGCAAAAAATGTACAACATAAGCAAGCAACAGCACACGAAAGAATTGGTGCCTATGCAAGCGGCACCAAAAATATGTCAACTATTTTTCCGACGTCTAATGAAGCGACGCCAAAAAAATAGCGAAAAAAATACAATTTTTACTACCCATCTTTTACAATAATTCACTGAGTAACATAAAGAAATAAATGCTACTGAGGTGCTTGTCAGGGCGCAGATGGCACTGAGTTGCTCGTCGGGGCTCTCCAAATCCATCATTACCAAAAAAATGTTAGCATCTAAATTTTTCTTTTTCAACATGAAAATTTGCTATCAAAAATTTATTTCCTCAGAAATTAACTAACAAATATATTTTTTTTTTCAAAAAAAACTAGTATGCTAAAGGCTAGATTATAGCAAAGTTATACATAAAAGCAAATTAGCACTGTTACATAATGTTAAAAGCTGGATTAAAACAACTAGGAAATGATAACAGTATAATGAATTATGTATTGGGCTCACCAACTCAAATGTCCAAATTCAAAAAATCAAAATTCACATGCAATCTAAAAGAAACTTGACAAACACTTCTCAATCTCATTTCATATAATGCTGTGAAAAAATAATATAGCATTTGTCATGTTATGTCATGCAATACGTACATACGAAAAAGGTTTGATCATACTAATGAATGTAAATCAATTGGAAGAGAGCAAATATCTCATTTTCTTGATGTCCAAAACAACAGTAATATTGTAACAACATGAACAATATATTTCTGCTATCAAAAAATTTCCAAAATTTTTTACCTTTCTTACCGTACGGTGGAAGAAGGTGAGAAAACAATCGGTACGTCGGGTCTCCGGCGTTGCACGAGCAAAGTGCTGATAACGTGTCGTAAGGCAAAAGCTCAAACACACGGAGACGAAGCTTTCTCGTATATTATCAACCACACAAGTGCATATTACATGCTATCCCAACCTCTCTTTATATAGAGAGAGAGGTTGGGGGTTATGAAGAAACGAAAGGCCAAAAAATTTTTGTATGTTACAAGGAGATAAAATGAAGGACCATATGAGTTAGTTACAACAAGTTTAATATTATTGCGGACACTCGAGCACTTTTATTGTGGGGTACTCGAGCACTTTTATCGGGGGCTACTGCTCCTCGATCCTTCCTTTTCTGCTGATGTGGGACTAAATAGCATGTCAATAACATCTCTCTATGACTTGTTACTCCGGTAAGTTTACAAAATGTTTGAGAATTAAAGTAGCCAAGAGTATAGAGGAGGAATTATCCTTAAATTGTTTGTAAATAAAAATTTGTTAGCAGTTTTAGCTCTTCTATATTGTAGTGTTAGCTGTTCTAAATTTGTTGTAGTTATTTTTTACTACTAACAAGTAGGATATTTTTAATGCATCGTTTACAGCAAAATAAATAGGGCGACGTTTAGATCCTGAATTTTATATCAGTTTAGAGTTTAGGTCCTGACATATTCAATTGAAAAGTTTGGACCCTGAGTTTTTATATATATTATTTTTCTATTATACCCTTCATACATATATAAAAAGTTTTATTGTCATGCATGGGAGGGAGGGTATAATGGAAAAAAAGAAAAGAAAAAAAGAATAAGAGTCTAAACTTGACAATTGGACATGTCATGGCTTAAACTCTGAAGTGATATAAAATTTATGGTCTAAACACAAATTAGCCCAAATAAATACTATAAATTTTATAAATGTTGCAACAACAATTATCATAACACCACATCTTGATACCATGGATGTTGTTTTTTAAAACCTAATTTCTTAATATCGAAAAGAGTACAAGAATTTTAAGTGTTTTTTATTTGTTAAGAAATTAGGGAAAAAAATGAGAGAGTATATTATATAATAGTAAATATTAATTAAGTTCTTTGTACTTACAAGATAATAATAATTATTATTAATCATCCTGATTAATAATTAATTATCTGATTAAAATAATAAATAATTTATTATGTCCATAACCTATTTTTTATGTTACAGAATCATTGTAAAAATAATAAGTATTATTGTTAACTATCTTAATTATGTGTTCTTAATAATTAACTATCTTGATTTTTCGTATTAGTTAGGATGTAATCACTATTTAATATTAATTAGATATCTATAATTATTTTATAAACTAAACATTATTTATATAATGTTATTTAATAATATTGGATTTCTATCATTATTTTATAATATATTTTTCAATATTAATTATTTAATTTAGATATATTAATGATATTATGTATTATTAATTACTTAAGTATCATAATCACTAAGTTATTGCTATAACACTAACTAATTATATATGAATAGCTACTTACGTGAAAAAATATTGTAAAAAATTTTCAAACTCCACTTTTTAATCCATATTCTCTTCTTTTTAGTGGAATTTAAAAGTTGAATATGAAGAGGGAAAGTGGAGAAGAATTTGTATTGCATAACGTAGTTTTCACTCCAATTCTAAGTTGAACCAAACAATAGATTGAAAAACTCCTCCACTTTTCAATATTTTGTATTTCCACTCCCACTTTTAAGTTACCAAACATGTCCTAATAGCTTATATTGTTCAAAGTACTTCGAAGTGAAAGTTCAAAAAACTTTGAAGGGGGACTTGTACAATCACAAAAATTATGCGTCCTAGCTGAAGGATGTGCCAATGCACTCCTCCAGTGGAAATTTGGTCAAGTGCATGCCCCGGGGACTCCCACGGAAGGATGACTCAAAACTATCATTAACGCATGATTTGACCGCAAAAGCCAGGTGGCATCTTCGCCCCATTTTCAGAAGAACGTTCCCTTCTTCATGGGCCATGATTCTTTCTAGTCATCGCTCGTACGTGAGACATGTCATATCCATTATAGGATACGGTCTCCTATGCATGCTTTCCACTCAGTGGCTTCTTTCCGACTACAGCTCAATGCTACAAGGAAGTCAAGTGCGACCATATACAAATCATCTCTTCTATAAATATCTAGACCTTTGCCAGTATAAAGGACGATCAACGCGACAACAGACTTTAGCCTCAACACTAAGTTCATGCTTGTCCAACACTTTCCATCTAAATAGTTGTATCTGATCGTCAACGGAGTAAAGGGGTCGCTGTGATCCGATCGCCATCGCCCCACTTCTCCATAATCCCAACTTGTCTCAAATTGTTGTATTACTTACCTCTTGTAAAGTAATTTTGAATTCTTAAAACAAAGTTAAATAAAATTTTCATCGAGAATAATCATACCCTTTTTTTGACCGAAAATACTTGGTAAAATGTTGACACCGACTAGAAAAATTTGATATGAATCTCCTGATATAAATGAGTCTTCCTTGGAGTCCACAGAGCTCCTTTAGATTCTCCAGATGACGCATGTCAGGGACAACTTTGACCTTATCTGGGTCAACATGGATATCTTTGACCAATTTTTTGCGTAAATGTTTGCAAAAAAATATGATCATAGCTTATTGGTATGTAGCACTAACATTTTCTGTCCGAAGGGCATTACCATGTAACAATATACCCCCAATGATATACGGAATGATGTGTACTTCTCGTCATCCGAATACATCTTGATTTGGTTGTATTCTAAAAAGGTGTCCATGAAAGACATTTGCTCGAATCCGTACTTAGTATCGATCATCACATCGATAATAGGCATAGGGAATTCATCTTTTTGGACATACAACATTCAGGCCATGGTAGTCTATGCAGACTTTGATCTTCCTTTTTTATTTACACGAGCAACATTTGCTATCCGGTCGGGATACTATTTTTCACGGATGAATCGTTTGTTATCAGCTTATTAACTTCGATTTCAATGGCTTCCATGACATCTCAACAAAAGTGTCATTGTTATTGCTTGACCAGTTTAGCATATGAAACGAACGTTCAACCGATCGATGCATAGCATTCGGGGTTCAGTCCAGATATGTCTTCATAGCTGCATATGAAGACATCATTAATGTATCCTCTTATAAGTTCTAAGATATTGTTATTCTTTGTCAGTAAGGCTCTTGCCTATTTAGTAGCAAACCGTGACAACCGTTGATACCACGACATATGCTAGATGTACTCACTAGTCATACCCAATTATTTGGAGCAGACTGTTACAACCACTCCTTGTTTGAGATGTACGAATTTTTGTTGTAACCCCGTCTTAACTAAGTCCAAGAAAATCTTCCAAACTTACCCTTGAATATCTTCATAGGTACTACTTCTTTCGATTCTGTCGGATTTTCATCACTCCACTAGTTTTTAGTGACATCCTTTAGTTGGATGCGCACTACCAATACCATATCTTATTTGCTTATTTTAGTTGCCTTAAGAAGTCTCCCAGTTGTCCTTATCCATTTTATGTGACCAGTGAATTTTCTGTCCTAGAGAAAGTTGGTGGGATGAGCTTCCGTAAGTCAGTAATTGTCCCATGCCTATGTGTTGATGGCGCTCTAAGTTGTTCAAGTGCCATTTTTGCAGTCGCTTCTGCAGTACTAGCCTTTTGGCTATTCACCTCAAGGATTTGCTAAAACATGTGGTAGACGTCTGCAACACAGGGCTTCGGTTGATATGAGACTTGTCTCACCGTATCGGTATTTATATATTAATATGTACTTTTATACTGTATTTCGTATTTTATTGGGTTTTGGAACATTTTAAATTTTTTCAACTTATAGATTTTCTTCTTGACCGGCATATCGCCAGTGTACAATTGTATGCCGACGGCATGCCTGTTACTCTCATTTTCTGTTATATGTATTTTCAGTATACGTATACGAAATTATGGCCTTTGTCAGGTGAACCGTATTTTGACTTGTCTTTCTTAGCCTTGCTTTGGTTTAATTTTGACTTGGTTTAATTTGGTTTGGTTCAACTTGGTTTGGCTTGCTTTGGTTTAATTGGTTTGAGATGAGAGGGTTTTATATAAAAACCCAACTCCTCTCTCTCTCCTCCATTTTCTTTTCTCTTCATCTTCTTCCTCTTTATTCCTCCTCCAACCTAAGGCAAGTACATCATGCCAAATGTTGGACAAATGTTATTTTGTTTGTTCTAAACTCTTCCTTACATGATTACAAGCCTCTTTAGAACTTGGAGTTTTTTTTATTTTCATGGGTGGATTATTGTAGATCTAAGTTTGTAATATTTTTTGTTTTTCTTGGTTTTGATCTATAAAACTTACTTGTTTTCGAAAACTAATTATTCCATGTGGTAGAGAATTTGATTCTACACAATTTTGACCTTTGAAAAGTTAGATTTCGATTTGTTTTGAGGAAGTTATGGTCAAGTAAGATTTGAACATCTTCTATGTTCATCTGTCATGGTTCTGGTAGGGACGATGAATAGTATTGGTTGCATAGCTGCATAGTGCTGGCCGCATAGTGCTGGCCGTATAGCTTCATAGTACTGGCCGCATAGCTACATGGTGCCTGGCCGTATAGCTGTATAGTGCTGGCCGTATAGCTGCATAGTGCTAGCCGCATAGCTGCATAGTGCCTGGCCGCATATTGCCTGGCTGCATAGCTGTATAGTGCTGGCCGTATAGCTGCATAGTGCCTGGCCGCATAGCTGCATAATGCTGGCCACATAGCTGCATAGTGCCTAGCCGCATAGTGTCAGTCCGCATAAGCTGCATTGTCACGACCCGCACCCGGTTTTCGGATGCGAGCTCGTAAGCAAGCCAGCTACGTATCGAACGGACTTCAGTCCGAATCGAGTACGTATAAGCTGTCAGGGTCATGGTATCATGGTTAATATGTTAATCTACAGTGTATCTCAATCTACAAGAATATATAAGACAAGAATGAACCATTATGGCTCATGGTCTGTAACCCATTAGCATATTGTCCGATTAGACTCCAAGAATGATATGAGTCTATAAATAAGCAGAGTATATCATGGTATGGAATATAAAGCACGAGAGGATAATAAAGAAATATCATAAGCAAATACATGTGTCCCTGTAGGTATAATCACTACCATCATGAGCCGCTAACTAACTACATGCAATCAGCTACCTAAAGAGATCATCAGGTCCTCAAGGGACATAGCAAGATACATAAAAACATGCATATCTAACAGTTTAATCATGCAATAATATAAACAGGGTATAAATAGGAACTAGACATGAGACTAACATGTGACTACTGAGGTAACTATAAACATGGATACGGGATCAAATATGCATAAATGAACTGCTAGAAGTGTAATGCCCCGCTCCGCACGGCGCATTACGCTGAAGCGTTGACTCAACGAGTCACGTTGATGCAAGGAAATGTATCGATGCAAAACGATGCGAGAGTTAAGTTGTCCCGAGCAATGCATCAAACTAAGTTGATGCGAAGAGTTGCCTTGTCCCGAAAGAATGAGTGCGTTGAATCGGCTCGAAGATTCTAAGAAATCGAATCGACCAAGGCGCAAGTCCGAATCGATGTAAGTATTGATTTTAGTTGGTTTCGTGTGCAGGTTATACTTTGACGAAAAAATATTACAGGTCGATCTTTTACAATATTTAGTAAGGGGTCCGCGAAATCAAATCGTCGCCTTACGACGGACTAAGACTTGGGCACGCTAAGGCAAATCGAACGTATAACTCAATGAAGCACGAAGTGCTCGAATGGCTAAGTCAGGAGAGTGGCCGTGCAACAAAGTTAGGGAATCGAGCCGTATCGGCTCGGCAAAACGACAAAGGCGTATCGACTCAAGGTGGGAGGATTGACTTCTTTTTACTCCTTCATGCGATAAGTCAAATATATCATTGTATGCTAAAAGTTAACCTATCGACGCCACGGGCGTGGACGATCGGAGATAAATCATAGTGTGAGTCGAACACTAAGTTAGAACAATTGAAATGAAACGTGCATCAATATGCACGAGTCGCTATGGAACATTGGATATCGCTAAGGCGAGCGCCTCGGTGCGCAAGACGTAAGAACATGGGATAACTGTCATCGGCGAGTGCCTTAGTGTACGAACCATACCGTGCCTTTGCTGCACAAGTTAGACGGCTAGAATATTGAAAGACAATAGGCGAGCGCCCTAGCGCGCAAGCCCCGAACATTGAATGCTAAGTTATAGAACATGGAGATACGGTCGAAACGTGCCTACGTGTACGGGATAATAAAAGATGGCTTCGTTGCGAGAGAATACAGTTGTGGCATGAATGTGGCGGAACTGTCGGATATGACATGGTGCCTCGAAAGGTGCTCAAGACCTTCGGGTCGTTCGGTTGACGAGCATTGAGTTGAGGCACGATGCCATTGAATCATTGAAACAAAGTACAAAACGTAAGAACACAGAAAGTTAACGAAAGAGATGCGAGACGATAAGTCTGAGTCTCGGACTCAAGACTATGTTTGGTTGTTTAAAATTTGATGGCTTGAATGATAGGGCATTGCATGGTCGAATGGGATGGACTTGAGATTAAATGTGATAATTGCCCGTGCACGAGTGTTTCCCCCAAAACGGTTAAATGTCGGAGGAGCGCCCCAGAACCGATTGGCCGCGGAGGGATTCGAATAATCTTTGTAAGCGCACATCCTTAAACGAGTAGCACTCGTCTTATAGATGGGAAAAGCCGCAAATGATGGCATGCAGCGGGAATATTTTGGTTGTTGGGCCCGCAACCCACCCGTGAAACGCCGGGCAGCCCGAAAAATATTGAGAAAAGAAGAAGAGAAAAGAAAGGAACTCCTTTAGTCCATTCCGGCGCGGATACGCCAACGGCCCTCATATAGTTAAGGAACGATGGGTTGAAAGTGTAGGCGCGTATGCGTCCCGCATAGAGATCCTGCTTAGAGATGCACATATAACATGACAGGGAAGGAATACGACGTATTCACCTTGCATCAGTGCAAGGGCGAGTGCGTCGACTTGGTAAGTCGCGCCATGAATTAAATACGAGATTGCTTGTTTGTTTGCCTATTCAATTCGATAACATGCTGTTATCATAACATGCTTTACGCTTTCGAAGATGCCATGAAATTGATCCTAAGAAGAACATAGCAAGATCATAAGCTAAGTTGCATGATTCAACATAAATATTAAAATGTCGATTTGGAAAGATGATCTTTGCTTCAGTACATGCGAGGACGAACGTACTGATCCCCCACCAGCTTCATGCAGGGTGCAGGGAATGGATTGCTTGCGGCGAAGCGTTGCTTGAACGTGTTGAGACTTGAAATGCCGAAGCGCATTGAAGCGTGCTATCGCATTGACGCTCGGATTACGCAGCTGGATTGATGCGGCCGAGATATAGAAGGCATGATGTATGAAACGGTAAAATCCTTTGTGGGCAAGAGAGAACCTGAGTGTTGCAGCCAATCTGGCATGTATTGTTAGGCTATCGAAAGCCTTTGTAATCTCTGTTTCGGATATCAATAAAGAGAATTTGTTTCGTATACTCTGTTTCCTTTCGTTGTTAAATATCGAATCAAAAGATAACCATTTGAGAACTTGTCATCTTGCCTTGCACAAGCGCAACTCCAGGCTCGTGCGGCATCACGCCCCCTGCGAGGACGATGATTCGGGTGATTTCGGGTCGGGGCGTGACAAATTGGTATCAGAGCTCTAGGCTCAATTTCCTCTGGACGCTCGCTTCATTACAATTTGAAAAGTTGCCCACCACCACTTGATATCACTCTCGACTCTACTCGATGCCACACTGGATGTTCCATACAATAAGTCTAATACAAATCTTAAAATTTTGCCGCATGTGTTTTGGAAATTTCATGATGTTTGCTAAGAAAGTCGCAAAGGGTATATTGCATTGAATGCAAACAAGCCGTAAAAATGTTAGTTGCTGCAAGCGCAACAAATTATGAAATACGATTTGAGATGTTGTCGCAATGTAACATGTTGAATGAGAAATAAAATGATGCACGAAGTGCAGCGAGTTAATGTGAATATGCGTTAAAATAAAAGTGAGAAGTGATAAGCCAATACCGAATGTGTTAAAACAGATTGTGCATTGACTTGGAAAGTCGAGAGTAATTCGTTGCACGAGGTGCGGTAAATGTCAGAAATGATCGTTGCGCGATGTGCAACGCGTATTGAAAGTAAAAATTATTGCACGTGGTGCAACGCATATCAAATTAATCGTTGCACGAAGTGCAAAGAAAATTAAAAATGAATCGTTGTACAAAGTGAAATAAAAGTGTCGGAAATAAATCGTAGCATGATGTGCAATGCGTATCGAAAGTAAAATTTGTTGCACGGGGTGCAACGCATATCAAATAAATTGTTGCACGAGATACAACGTAAGGAAAGAATTGAAATCATAAATCGATAGAACGAATCGTCGATTGCACACCAAACTTATGTTGGCAAACGAGAACATTGACCGAATCGTGTCGAATTTTGATAGAATCAAAGTTACGGTTGTGATCAAGCACGATCACTGCAGAATTCGTGAGTCGAAAGAGATCGTTGGTTTACACTAAGTATAGCGCGAGGGAAATGGCTTGAATTTTGAGTGGTATATGCCATACCACGTAGGCGATGAATGAGTCGATTTCGAGTGGTATATGGTATATCACTTGTGCGATGAATTGCATCGACGTGTTGTGAGAATTGCGAAAGAATTGTCCGCAACGGACGGAGGAGTACCGAGACTCGATTGAAAATTTGTATGGCGATATGTTGATGCAAGTGTTCTTCGAAAATCGGTTGGGACGATAAGGCGAGACTTGTATCGATGAACAATACGTCGGACAAAAGTTATAAGTTGGTCGGACGACCGAGACTAGCGAAACGATTATGCCTTGACGCAATAATCGGATCGACGGGAAAGGAATACTCGAGCTTACGAATCGAATCGCATGACTTGCGATTTCGATAGGAATGTTAGGCGATGCGAATTATAATCGAATCGCACGAATTACGACTTCGGTGAAGAGTTGGTTGACGTGAGTAATCGTGCCTAAGAAATAGTTGGTTACGCTACGGCGACACTCATTTGAGTACGACTGAAAAACACGCAAAACTTAGAGGGCGTAATCGTATAACTCGAGGGTTCGATGTTGGATAATCGGTAACTCAGTTACGCGATCAAAGTATAGCGGGATGCGACGAATCAGAGAACGAGTGGATGTGTATGGAAAAGTTTGTTGCGAACTTGGATGTATGCGATGCGAGTTAAGTTGACGTTGAAACGGATTCGAAGTCGACCCTCTTGCTATCGAAATTGATTTGAACTATCAAGATTGATATGCAAGAAAACGTAAGAACGACGTGAGAATACAAAATGGAGTGCGCCTTGCGCTATCAAAATTTTGTAAGTAACGATACGAGAATGAACGAAATTGGTTTATCGTAAATTTTGTGACTGATCAGGGCGAGACTATAAGTCATCGACGATTGCTCGATGCGTATAGTATCTCGTGTGTCGACCCGCGAATAAGATAAACTCGAACTCAATACGAGTAGATATTTCATAGATTGCGAAATCATCGACGGTAGTGCATGACTTGACTCGGAGGATAGTTGCG
Source organism: Iris pallida (assembly GCA_029216955.1). Taxonomy (NCBI): domain Eukaryota; kingdom Viridiplantae; phylum Streptophyta; class Magnoliopsida; order Asparagales; family Iridaceae; genus Iris; species Iris pallida. The sequence goes on from JANAVB010036818.1 coordinate 5,718,818, forward strand.
CATCAGTTGTGCCGATAGAAATAGTTTTGTCTGAAATTGGATAGTCGCATAGAATCGTCGGAACGTGATTTGGCTCCGAAATAAGATATAGCATGGTTCGTAGTAAACTGTCCTTCGGTGATGATCCATAATTATCGAGCGTAGCTTCGGGGCAGCTGACCCTATAAGACTTGACCGCCAAATTAAATTGAATACTGCAGACCGTAAGATGACCCATGCGATATCGCATATGAGATTGCACCGATAACAAATATAACACGGTGCATGTTGACGATAAGTCTAGGCAATCGAGAATTGTTGGAACAGCTTTCGATTGAGAATGATGTAGTTAGATTTGAGTATTCGTCGGATGAATGCTTGAATGGTTATGTTGGTCGACGATCGAACTTGAAATTCATCAACGAACTTGGTGATTCGAATAGGTGATTACGAGAAACGTGCTATGCACGAAAGGGAATAATAAGGGAATGACTTACGAGTCATGTCGTTAGATTCGGATTCACCTTGCAATTGAGATTGCGTGAATCGAAATTTACATTCGATGTTGCAAGATGGATAAGTTGGGAATTTGGCTAGTGAATTCCTACTCGTTAGGAAATTGAATGTAAAACGTATCGTAAAGACCTTCGTGCTAAGGCGATCGTTGCTTTAAGCACTGTCGCCTTGCTGTAAACTTTCATGTCGGATAGATTGTGGCCTTTGTGCAATGTCAATTTAAACTTGCGTCGGGAGAATCTAAGCACGGGGGCTATGTAAGTAACCTAGCGGGCGTAGTCCTGAATGTTGATGCGTTTGCAAGTCAACAAAGGAAATCGTATCGAGATAAGTTGCATAGCCAGACTTCGGAAATAGTTGGGTGGCGACATCGAACGCAAGGCGTTGCGAAGGATCGTTGCGATCGGATGCGCGACAGCTTGATGCGATGTATAGAATTGATAGTCCCGATAAAACATATGAAATGAGAAATGTGATTTTGAATCGCGTCGCGTGCAGTAACCTTGTTGAATGAATCGCGTGTGTATCAATATGCATATGCGATAAAATTTCAAGAACTGTTGCTAAGGATAAGTCCGATCGAGAGTACGAGATGACAAGCATAGGATTGAAATTTACCTGTCAGCTTTGTTCCAATTTGCTTCCACTGGAATTGGTCAAAATACATATATCTTCGGGACGCCTTGAATATAGGTATGAATCCAAATCGAGTTGTACACAAAATTCAAATCGAGCTGCAGGGATGACTTTGAAATGTTAATGAAAAGCTTGCGAGATAGTGTGAAACTGAATAACGTTGGTGGGACGAGATCGTGATACGATCTATAAAACACTTAGTCGGAGTGTTGGTTTTGGTTCGAGGACGAACCTTGTTTTGAGTGGTATATTCTGTAATGCCCCGCTCCGCACGGCGCATTACGCTGAAGCGTTGACTCAACGAGTCACGTTGATGCAAGGGAATGTATCGATACAAAACGATGCGAGAGTTAAGTTGTCCCGAGCAATGCATCAAACTAAGTTGATGCGAAGAGTTGCCTTGTCCCGAAAGAATGAGTGCGTTGAATCGGCTCGAAGATTCTAAGAAATCGAATCGACCAAGGCGTAAGTCCGAATCCATGCAAGTATTGATTTTAGTTGGTTTCGTGTACAGGTTATACTTTGACGGAAAAATATTAGAGGTCGATCATTTGTAATATTTAGTAAGGGGTCCGCGAAATCAAATCGTCGCCTTACGACGGGCTAAGACTTGGACACCCTAAGGCAAATCGGACGTATAACTCAATGAAGCACGAAGTGCTCGAATGGCTAAGTCAGGAGAGTGTCCGTGCAACAAAGTTAGGGAATCGAGCCGTATCGGCTCGGCGAAACGACAAAGGCGTATCGACTCAAGGTGGAAGGATTGACTTCTTTTTACTCCTTCATGCGATAAGTCAACTATATCATTGTATGCTAAAAGTTAACCTATCGACGCCACGAGCGTGGCCGATCGGAGATAAATCATAGTGTGAGTCGAATACTAAGTTAGAACAATTGAAATAAAACGTGCATCAATATGCACGAGTCGCTATGGAACATTGGATATCGCTAAGGCGAGCGCCTCGGTGCGCAAGCCGTAAGAACATGGGATAACTGTAATCGGCGAGTGCCTTAGTGTATGAACCATACCGTGCCTTTGCTGCACGAGTTAGATGGCTAGAACATTGAAAGACAATAGGCGAGCGCCCTAGCGCGCAAGCCCCGAACATTGAATGCTAAGTTATAGAACATGGGGATACGGTCGAAACGTGCCTACGTGCACGGGATAATAAAAGATGGCTTCATTGCGAGAGAATACAGTTGTGGCATGAATGTGGCGGAACTGTCGGATATGACATGGTGCCTCGAAAGGTGCTCAAGACCTTCGGGTCGTTCGGTTGACGAGCATTGAGTTGAGGCACGATGCCATTGAATCATTGAAACGAAGTACGAAACGTAAGAACACAGAAAGTTAACAAAAGAGATGTGAGACGATAAGTCTGAGTCTCGGACTCAAGACTATGTTTGGTTGTTTAAAATTTGATTGCTTGAATGATAGGGCATTGCATGGTCGAATGGGATGGACTTGAGATTAAATGTGATAATTGCCCGTGCACGGGTGTTTCCTCCAAAACGGTTAAATGCCGGAGGAGCGCCCCGGAACCGATTGGCCGCGGAGGGATTCGAATAATCTTTGTAGGCGCACATCCTTAAATGAGTAGCGCTCGTCTTATAGATGGGAAAAGCCGTAAATGATGGCATGCAGCGGGAACATTTCGGTTGTTGGGCCCGCAACCCACCCGTGAAACGCCGGGCAGCCCGACAAATATTGAGAAAAGAAGGAGAAAAAAGAAAGAAACTCCTTTAGTCCATTCCGACGCGGATACGCCAACGGCCCTCATATAGTTAAGGAACGATGGGTTGAAAGTGTAGGTGCGTATGCGTCCCGCATAGAGATCCTGCTTAGAGATGCACATATAACATGACAGGGAAGAAATACGGCGTATTCACCTTGCGTCGGTACAAGGGCGAGTGCGTCGACTTGGTAAGTCGTGCCACGAATCAAACACGAGATTGCTTGTTTGTTTGCCTATTCAATTCGATAACATGCTGCTATCATAATATGCTTTACGCTTTCGAAGATGCCATGAAATTGATCCTAAGGAGAACATAGCAAGATCATAAGCTAAGTTGCATGATTCAACATAAATATTAAAATATCGGTTTGGAAAGATGATCTTTGCTTCAGTACATGCGAGGACGAACGTACTGATCCTCCACCAGCTTCATGAAGGGTGCAGGGAATGGATTGCTAGCGGCGAAGCGTTGCTTGAACGTGTTGAGGCTTGGAATGCTGAAGCGCATTGAAGCGTGCTATCGCATTGACACTCAGACTACGCAGCTGGATTGATGCAGCCGAGATATAGAAGGCATGATGTATGGAACGGTGAAATCCTTTGTGGGCAAGAGAGAACCTGAGTGTTGTAGCCAATCTGGTATGTATTGTTAGGCTATCGAAAGCCTTTGTAATCTCTGTTTCGGATATCAATAAAGAGAATTTGTTTCGTATACTCTGTTTTCTTTCGTTGTTAAATATCGAATCAAAAGATAACCATTTGAGAACTTGTCATCTTGCCTTGCACGAGCGCAACTCCAGGCTCGTGCGGCATCACGTCCCCTACGAGGACGATGATTCGGGTGATTTCGGGTCGGGGCGTGACAAGAAGAACAAGTAAACAAGAGAGTAATGGAATACCAACTCTCACCCCGAAGTGGACTCGCAGGTCAGTTTCAAGACAAGTCACCCTCGTCCCGTGTGTGGACTCGCAGGTGCAAACGGACAACCCTCGCCCCGTGTGGGGACTCGCAGGTTGTGAGAACAATAGAGGAATTGTAATGCCCGTAGTTCGTATTACGTATTGGGAATACGTGTACGTATTTCGGGCTCGTATTCTTTTGGTTTACCATAATTAGTTAGCCTTGGATATTTTTTTATTTTATTAGCATGGTTCATCATGGCATTGCATTGGCTTGGTTTGGTTCGGTTTAGTGGGTTTGGCTTGGTTGGGTTTTATATGGAGAACCACTCCCACCTACCACCACTCCCACCATAAATATCTATCCTACTCTCTCTCTTCCATTATTACTCATTACTCATTTCTTCTTCTCCATCTTTACTTCCCCACCTACCAGGAGAGAGTGGAGAGCTTAGGCAAGTACATCTTGCTTCATGGAGGAACCCTATTTTTATTGTTCTATTGTTTTTCTCATGTGTTTTTAACCCACTTTAGTACTTGTCATTTTTCATTTCCATGGTTAAATTTTGTAGATCTAGCTTGGTGGTATTTTTGGTTTCCCGGAACTTTTGATCCATCACACTTACATATTTTGCTAAGTTGATGATCCCATGTTGCAGAGAATTTCGTTTGGTCCGAATTTGACCTATAGAATTTTGCTGAGCCGCATGGACATTTTGCACTCAGCCGCATGGCCTACTAATGCAATAGCAAGCAAATTGTTTGCATGCATTATTTAATGCAATTTTTTCCAAACACGTACACTTAGCATCAACCGCATGAGAAGGCATTTAATGCATTATTGGATACTAGCCGCATGTAAAGTATCAATATTAAGCTTTGTCCCTGCCGCATAGCATTCTTAGCATTAAATGCTAGCCTAGCCGCATACGTTTTGGAAAGCAATGAATGCTTGCTTAAAAGCATTAAATGCTTGATTGGAAAGCATTAATTGCACTTGCGTTAATAGTTAATACTTTAAGCCTAGGCTTGCTTCAGAATAAAATTTGAATGCATTTTTGTATTCTTTAAAAACTTTGGCTCCATAAATGCATGTTCTGGAGTGTCTTATCAAAGCATTAAGCATTTCTTAATACATTGGATTATTATATTCCATTTATAATGCTTTAATGCTTGGATGCCTTGATTTAAAGCCTCCTGGAACCACATAGCCGCATAGGCTTTAATTCAATGCATATTTTAATGCATTAAAGCACAAATTGTATTATAATGTCTATTATAATACATCCTTATTCTTTCTCATTCTCTGATGCAATTATTAATGAAATCTTCAATGCCTTAAATGCATAGCCGCATTGCTACATTGGAATGGCATTTATTACTAGCATTATATTAGTCTTGCTTGCATTTGCATGCAACCACAGAGCCGCATAAGAAATTATTTTTATATACATAAAAGTAGTTGCTTGTTTGTATTTTCTGCAAGCAATGTGTGAGTGAGCTGCATGGATATTTGTAGTATTAATATTGTTTAAAGCAGAGCCGCATGACCTTTGGCCATTAAATAATACTATTTGCATGTTGCAATTTTTCATGAAATCTAAGGTGAGCCGCATAGGCTCCCTCCCCTCCACTATTTAATATTTTGGCCACGTGAACCATTAATTAAAGGGTTCACGTGTACCACTTCTTATTGCATTAATTGTGGGGGTCCCACATAACTTCTTTTAGTTGACTTGCTTGCTGAAGTGGGAGCTTGCAATTATTGCGGGTCCCACTATCTTTTGTCTTACTTGATTTCATGCCCTCTTTGTTATATTGGCCGCATGGGTGGCCTCCCACTCTCTTTGACCGCATGTTTGTTCTCCCACTTTTGGACCACATGGGTCCCACTTTGATTGTTTAAATGTCTTATTTACGTGAATTGTGGTCAGAATTTCTTCCCACTCCCAACATGAAAGTTGTAGAGTTTCTCCTTGGCTTCAAGAATATATATATTATATTATATTATTATTTAATTTGCTCAAGTTTTTTCCCTCCTTGATAAATGGCATGACTTGATAGTGACCCGCCGTGGTGCACTCTTAACATGATAACTTGACCTGACAAATTTGACATGATAACTTGGCACGATAATTCTTGATAGTGGCCCGCCGTGGCGCACTCTTGACATGATAAACCTGACATGATAGCTCTCGAAATGCTGTTGCGACGGCTAACACGACTTGACAAGATTGAATAACTTGGACACCATGGACGATTGTGCTTGTACAAATGAACCCGTCTTGTCTTGCATCATGTCTAGGACGGGAATCCCTGAGTACCACGGTCAGGGGCACCCACTGAAATCAACTAAGGCTAACAACTAGAATAAATCCAGTAGTCATGAAGAGATTTTTCAGCTACAGGCAATCCCGTTATCTGGGCGCCCCACTTGGGATCTGTAGCCTGCCGTCGAGTAGGACACATTTCCAGCACACTGTCATGTGTTGCACCCTCTAAGTCACCTAAGGGTACATGCGTTTCCTGGACGATGTACCCACTTGAATTCAACTCTAATTGCGTCCGGATAGCCTGGATGGTCTGCAGGGCTTGTGGCTGTGGAATAATCTCACTGCATCTTGTTAGTAATTATGCTTGTGATAACCCTAGTTAGTTAAAGTATCAAGCCGTACTTATTGCTTGGCCGTGAAATGTTGGATGAAGTTTACCAGTCTATTCTTGTCTTGATCCTGTACAAGATAATTACATGACCTGTTTTCTTATTTATCTTGCCGATAAATGGTGGGAAAATCCAAGTTCTGTTCAGACGAAGGGTTACAACCCCGGTCCTTGTTTGGTTTACGGGTTGTAACCTGGTTATCTGAATAGTCCCATGATTATCTCATCGTATATCACCTGTCATGTTTTCTTTAATTACTGTCTTTTATATATTATTACTCTTGTGTTGATTGCTGGTTTTAGTTCCTAAGTGAAGCCTCCTTTGTGGCACTTGCTCTTTCTGGGATCTGACCCAGCTGGTTTTGTATGGCCAGATACCAGAGCAGCACCAAGGGATCTACCGACTTTCCAGCCCGATGGTGAACACCAGGCGTAACCAGGGCAACGAGTGGGTTTATTTTTGCTCTCCCACTCTATTGTAAATTATTTTTTTGAGGCGTTTGGCCGCCGAACAAGTGTTAGCTCGTGTACATTTTTACTTACTGTCTGCCTACGGGCTGTAACATGATTGGCAACCTAGGGTTGATCATGTATGACTAAAACTCTTGCTAGTCCTCACATTTTGTAACGACTAGCTTCATGATCAGCTGAATATGTAATGTTTGGGACGCCTTACTATTGTATATTTGGTGGTCTTACATCTTGTAACTCTATTTACTTGCTTGTGATTGAGACACTAGGCTTGTTATTGACCATAAGAGACTGTTGGCTTGTAGATAAACCCTCATATATCTAGACAGCCATGACCGTATAGTGGAGTGGATTCCATTTCATTATACGTAGCTGGCTATGTCTGCCCCCGCTCTCCAGTATTCTGGTTCTGGGGCGTGACAGGAATAGCAGTTCAATTACACATACTTGTAGACACGACTCAGTCAAGATACAGGTGACGACACGGTACAACTCAGTCATGACACAGGTAAGGACAACTCTAGCATGAACCATAATATGGACAAGCCTGGTGTAACTACTCTATCAAGTCAGATAATACTGATATACAAGCAAGACAATAAACTAGTAAATATGGTATCATATAAATCTATAGCAACTAAGATAACTAAATATAACATACTAAAAACAGCAGAACTATAAGCATGAAAATGAACTGTAGAGGGAGGCAAGGTATCTTGCTTGGTGGTAGCACGAAGAGTCAACAATAAACCGTCAACTGGTACGCCATAAAGTCCAAATCATTACAACTGTCTCCGAAAACTAAAACAAATATTGCCAACATTCTCAGAATAGTCAAATTAGCTAGTATTGCCTGTCCTTAAGTCCAATTCTGGACACAGGAGCAAAACGATAATTTTGGGCAAAAACGATGTCCGCCGTTGGATCCGCTTTGCACCGAAAAGCATGCCAGAGTAAATGGTCTCTAAAGTCGTCAAACTATATGTCAACAGGTCCGGTTTTCTGATATGAACCCAACTGTATGTCCAGAGTTGGATTCCGATGGGCCGTGCACAAAATCACTCGCTGAGTCGGACCGTGGGGCCCGCAAAACGACGATCCGATCAACTGTCTCAGAATCGGACCAAACTTGGCATACAGGACCAAAAAAATGATACGGTCCTGTTGGCGTAAGTTTCGTCTCGATCTGACGAACGTGCACAAAGTAATTAGGAAATTTGCACAAAGTAATTAGAAAATTTGCACGGAGACCGATACGGTAAATTTTGACGGATACGGATCAAATTCGTCGCGCAGACGCAACCAATTTGAATTCTGTCAAAGCCCACACGTCCATGAAGCCATTACGCACCGTTCGATGGTTTCGGTTCACAACCACGTTGCCCGGATTGGCGGGACGTACGTCGTATCGAAGTTTTTTCTATTTTCAAAAACTGTTTTTATGGGTTTTTTTCTTGATTTTCGATCAAACTTTTCTCACGTTATAGTAAATCAAAAATAAAAGTAACAATAGCATTTTGATGTTGGTTATGTTAACTACAGGTCGGTTTAATTCGATCTTTCTAAATCCTATTACGCTGTCCAGGATTATCCTTCTAAATTGGCTTAGGACCCAATTCACTGTTCTGTTTTGAAACTCAGAAATTGAATTTTTTTGGAGATTTTAACAGAGATTTCCTAGTAAATGATTGTATCTACATTAAAACTGGTTGAAAGGATTTGTTCCTGGTTAAGTTGTGATCGTATACGTGAAAACGAATTAAGGAATGGTCGAACGAGTGGTGAGTTATTTACCTGCGAAGTAGGGGGGTCGGCTGCTGCTGTTGCTGTGTTCCTCTGTCCGCGCGGCCTGGCCGACCGGCCAGTGGCCTACGGCGGCGCACGGCGGTGGCGCGCATGGGGTCGGGGTCGCCCAAGGCTGGGGAGGAAGTGGTGGCTCTGGTTTAGGGTTTTACGAGTATCCCTCGCGATCACTCTCTCTATATATGTACTTCAGTTACCGAACACGTGGGGAGGGTGTTCTGTTTAGTCTGGGCTCGGGTTTAGCTGCTGTGGGGAGCAATGGGCTGGGCCCGGCTTGGTTCGGCTGGGCCTGGCTTGTTTTATCTTTTGTTTTGTTTTTCTTTTTCTTTTCTTTTAGCAACATATATATATATATATATATATATATAATATATATATATATATATATATATATATATATATATATATATATATATATATATATATATATATATATATATATATATATATATATATATATATATATATATATATAAACACGTACACACATATATTTATATATATACACCTACACACATATATTTATATATATTTATATATACAACACATATACTCCTATATATATTTATATATATACATACACATATACACGTATACATATATATTTATATATACCACACACATATACACGCATATATATATATATATATATATATATATATATATATATATATATATATATATATATATATATATATATATATATATATATATATATATATATATATATGCGTGTATATGTGTGTGTATATATAAATATATATGTATACGTGTATATGTGTATGTATATATATAAATATATGTGTGTAGGTGTATATATACATATATAAAAAAAATTATATATATATACATATATATATATATATATATATATATATATATATATATATATATATATTCACACACATATAGCCAATAATAAAAAAATAGTATTATTTAATAATGACCTCAATAATATAATAATGATAATAATAATAATAATAATAATAATAATAATAATAATAATAATAATAATAATTATATATATATATATATATATATATATATATATTTTATATATATATATATATATATATATATATATATATATATATATATATATATATATATATATATATATATATATATATATTCACACACATATATATATTCACACACATATAGCCAATAATAAAAAAATAGTCTTATTTAATAATAACCTCAATAATATAATAATGATAATAATAATAATAACGAAATTCAACAAACCAAATAATGGTGTATATACCATTTTGCACCGTCTAAATCATATAATAATAGATAAATAAATCTCTTATATATATACGTATATTTATATATGTACATATACAACCGGGTTCCCTAAAACTCAAAAATATAATAATAGATAAATAAATCTTCGGTAATGGTTAAGTCACAACTTGGCCTGGTTTTCCTAGTTAGGACGTCACTATGGCTCGGCCTTTCCTACCAGGGCTAATACACTAGTCAAAGCATGCCATTGCACTATCCGTGCCACGATTTCTAATCACCTGATACTTCAAAACTCAACCAAGGCTAAAGTCATCTGCCGAAATAATTAACTAAATAATTATTTATAAAATCCTAAAAATCACCATCTAAATCAAATAAATAATAAAAAATAATAATTCAAAATTTTTCGGAAAGGGGAGCTACAAATTTGCTGCATAGTGCCGGCCGCATAGCTGCATAGTGTTGGCCGTACAGTGCTGTTCGCATAGCTGTATAGTGCCTGGCAGTATGGTGCCTGGCCGCATAGCTGCATAGTGCTGGGCGCATAGCTGTATAGTGCCTGGCCGCATAGCTGCATAGTGCTGGCCACATAGCTGCATAGTGTCTGGCCGCATAGTGCCAGTCCGCATAAGCTGCATAATGCCTGGCTGCATAGTGCCAGTCTGCATAGCTGCATAGTACCTAGCCGCTAGATGCATAGTGCCGCATAGTGCCTATTTGGGCTGTTTTATATCCTATTTGGCTGATTTGTTTCCAGAATTTATTCCAACTCCCAACATGTAAGTTGTAGATCTTTGTCTTGGCTTCAAGAATCTTTTTCTTTCACTTTAATTGGGGTTCATATACGATTGATGATTTCAATCATAGTTTTGATCTTTTGGCATGTTTTATGTACTTGACGTTTTGATGTTTCTTCGACTACAATAATTTTTTTTAACATTATTAGATGATCTTGTACAGTTAGAAAATGATTGTACACCTAATACTAGTACATTCAATTATTATTTTTATGCCAAGTAGTTACTTTATTTATTCCCTCTTCCATGCCATGATACCCCTTTTTGGACAAGTTCTTACTTACATGCTATATTTGTTGTCATTTCTCTTCTTTGCATGATTGTGGTCCGTCGGGGTGCACTCGTAATTTATATCTTTTCTTTGCTTTACATGACAGTGACCCGTTGTGGTGTACTTATGTTACATGTTACTTCTCTGCGTATACTAGATAGTGATCCGTCGTGGTGCACTCTTGAACATGTCTTTCTTTGCTTACATGATAGTGGCCCGTAGAGGCGCACTCTTGACAAGTACCCTTAACAGGATAATACATGATAGTGGCCCGTCGTGGCACACTCTTGACAAGTAAACATGACATGTGCAAATCGAGATGCTGTTGCAACGATCATTTACCCTTGCTAATATAACTCTTTTGGACACCATAGTTGAATTATTTGTGTATGCGTGCACAATCTATATGTCTCGTCTTGTATCATGTCTAGGACATGGATTCCTGATTACCACGGTCAGGGATTTATAACTGAATATGACTAGGTTAATGACTAGATTGATCAAATAGTTTATGAAGAGATTTTTCAGTCACAGGCAATCCCGTTATCTGGGAGCTCAAGTGGACTTGTAGCCTGCCGACGAGTAGGGCACATTTCCAGTACACTGTCATGTGTTGCACCATTCAAGTCACCTAAGGGTACATTTGTCTTCCGGGCGATATACCCACACACTCTCTCAACCCGCAACCGGATAACCTGGATTTAGTCTGCAAGGCTTGTGACTGTTGGAACATCTTGTTGCATCTTGTTAGTAACTAGACTTGTGATAACCCTAGTTAGTTAAAGTAGCAAGCCGTACTTATTGTTTGGCCATGAATGATGGGTGGAGTCGATCTAGTCCAGTCTAGTTTTATCTAGGCAGTGCCTGTATGTTTATTTCAGTACATTATTGTTTATGCCTTACTTTTGTCGATAAATGATCGGAGGCTGAGTTCTGTTCAGGAGAAGGATTACAACCCCGGTCCTTGTTTGGTTTACGAGTTGTAACTCGACTTCCGAGATAGTTCCTAAGTCATCCTATAATTGTCGTTCTATATAGTTCTCACATGCTCTAGTTGTCCCACATGCTCACATGTTCAGTTATCTCACATGCTCTAGTTGTCCCACATGCTCACATGTTCAGTTATCTCACAAGCTATATATGATCCTTATGCCGCGTCACCATGCGCTCATGATCCGACTATTTCACAAGCTCACATGTTCAGTTTATTTTTACTATCAAGCTTTCGTTTACTTAACATGACTACACTGTACATTATGTCACATGTTAGTTACTTACGTCACATGTTAATTACCTTATGCTCCAAATACTTATTGTCTTATAGGTTCGGGATAAGTACATTGGTAGTGCACGAGTCTCGATCTGCTTTTCACCTTATTACATCTCTAACCATTGCTATGTTAGCTATTGTTGATTTTAGTTCATAGTTTGGTTTCCTTTGTGGTACTTGCTATTTGGGGTCTGACCCACTGGTTTTGTTTGGCCAGATCTGATAGAGGAGCCCATAGGATCTTCCGTACCATCTACTCGACGGTGACTACCCGGAGTACCAGAGTACCTGAGTGGGTTTCTTATCATTCTCCCACTTGATATGTATATTATTCTTTTGTTGCTTTAGCCTCCGAGCACGTGCTTAGCTCGTGTTTTGGTTCTTGACATTTAGCCTATGGGCCTAAACATGTTGTGCGTATTCTAGACTATAACTAGAGCTTATCATGTATAACTATTACTCCGGCTAGTTCTCTCTTTTGTATTACTAGCTTCATGATCATCCATGTATAAATGGTTTGGGACGCTTTACTATTATATGTCTGATAATCATACTTCTTGTACTTTGTATAATTGCATGTGGTTGAGATACCTAGGATTGTTTAACCTAGAATCGACTGTTGGCTTGTAGGAGTAACCCCAATGTCTTGATAGCTTATACGTGATTTCAGAGTACTGGCGTACCTTGGTATCATGTAGCTGGCATTGTCCGTCCCCACCTGCCAGTATTCTGGTTCTGGGACGTGACAGTTGATTGGAAGATTACGATGGACTTGTCATTTCTTGACTAAATATAAAATTAAAAAAGTTGAAAAATGCATTCAGAATTCAACGATAAAAAAGATTAATGCAAATTATTGAACACAAATGGAACGAATAAAATTTGAAGTATACAAATTTATGGAGTATAAGGAAATGGATTTTTTTTTTAAAATTAAAGATTGACAATATAGAACTCATAATCCAATATAAAACACAAAAAAGTAGATAAATTGCATATTTCCTTCACTATATCAAAATGTACTACAAACATACAATTGAAGTTACAAAGCAGAACTATATATAGAACACAACAAAGTAGAAAAATTGTATATTTCATTACATTATCAAAAGTTGATACAAAACATACAGTTGAAGATAAAAATTGAAACTATATAAATCTGATGTTACACGAAAATAAGCCCCAATAGACAAAAGATAATCAATGAATACATGATAACCCAAAACTATACACAAGTCTCCTCCGTCATGTAGTGGTCAGATCATCAAAACCTTGTAGCTAACTTCCGTTCATGAAACACATCGATGCCATCCGCTAGATCACGGATCATCGCTCAAAATGCATCGTAAGTCAATTCTTGTACTACCATGCTGCTATCTTGAGATAAATGCCAGACGTCATGTCAGAATGATGGTAACCCCAGATAGTCCCGTCGTTTCCGTCCCAGATCATGCTCTACCCAAATCACGCCATAACCTGACACAAGAAGGATCCAAGTCCATGTATGTAGTATGATTTATATGAACCCAAATCATGTTATCCATTTTTAACTGTACATATTTATTTGCAGGATAACATGGCAAGAACTGAATAATACAAGTGGAAGCGTATTATTCAATTAAACTAAGTTTCCAAAAATTTTATTGGCAGCATCGTTACGCCTCTAAATAGGGCGTTTAAATTTTTACGCCCTAAATTTGGGCGTCAGAATGGAAGTAATTGGTTTAATATAAAGTAATTGGTTTAATATCAAGTTTAGATTTACGTTTAGGATTTAGAAGGTTATTAAATGTTGGGAGTTATTATGCAAGAAAAAATGGCGCCCATCTTTAGGTCTTTTTTTTCATTTTGGCGCCCAATTTTTGTGCCTTTTTTTAAATTTATATATATATATATTTACCACATGATACTAATTGTTAAAACTGCTATTACAATGTACATATTTTCACAACGTATATATTTTACAAAGACTATTTCCGTTGGCCGCAAAAAAAAAAGAACAAAAAAATGCCCAACTTTTAGGCGTGGGAAGGAAAATAACGTCCTATTTTGGGGCGTCAAATTTCTATGGGTTGTTAAGAAAATTCGGTTATCGGAGAGAGGAATTTGTTTATCCTAATTAGTTGGTTTAAAACGATATTCAAAGTTTTGACGTCCAAATTTAGGACAATTTTTTTTACGCCCTATTTTAGGGTGCAACGGTACCCAATTCACAATTTCACCAATTTTTTTTTTTTTTTTAATGTAATTTTTAAAAACTTCTATGTTCCTGATGCAATTTTTCGTATAATAAATGATAAACTGTACAATAAAAAAGATGGGAACAATAAAAAAACAAAATTTAAATGAGGACAGAGTCTTGAGTCCGACTGACAAAACATTAGCAGGACAGTCCATAGGAGAGTCTCCCTCTTCGGACATGGAATAAGATCCACCGCGCCTCGATTTCCGTTTCAAAAACATTTCAAAATTCCTCACCCTCTTTCTCTCTCACTCACACCAAAACCCTAACCCGTGAATCCAAACCCAAATATAAAAAAAATTAGGGTTTCTTTTTTTGTTGGTTTGTTTCCTTCCTTCGTCAGAGCAGAAGTGGATCTCGATCCAGATCCCGCAATGGTCGGCGCCTCCGTCGCCCTCCGCCACCGGCCCTCCCCGCCGCCCCCCGCGGATCCGCCCTCCCCGGCGGTCCCGGCGACCCCCGAGCCGAGCACCGTCGAGCTCACCTCCAGATACGACGTGGAGAGGGCGCTGAACGAGAAGATGAAGGGGAAGAGCAAGAGCGACTACAAAGTCAGCTCCTTGATCACTTTCCAACGCTCGATTTTTCTTTTTTCCTTCCAAAACTTGCCATTTTCGGAAAAATAGGGTTTTCTTTGGGTTTTTTTAGGGGAGGAGCGAGCAGATGACGGAGTACATCAAAAAGCTGAGAACTTGCATTAGGTGGCTGTTGGAGAGGGAAGATGGGAACATTATGGAGATCGAGCAATCGAGGAGCTTGCTGGAGTCCAAGGAGAAGAGGCACGCCGACACCGGTAAATTTTGATGAAATTTCTTCCTTCGATGAAAAAGAGTATGAAGAATTTAGTATGGTAACTGGTTAGTTTACAGAAAAATACGTCCAATTTCCAAAATTTTACTCACTGTTGTTTGAAAGAAATAGTTTTGCACTGTCATCATACAAAGTCTACTATAATGAATGTTGCCTAGAGCTATAATCCTCGGTAAAGTATCATGTGGTAGTATTTTGTAGTTTACCCTTTGGTATTTATAGTGTCGAATTCTACGATATGGATCTTTGTGTTTATAGTGTGAATTACAATAAAATTTGAAGATTGTGGTATAGTGCTGGCTAAATTACAGAAAATACATCCAAGCTCCAATTTTATTCACTATTGGCCATGTTTGGTTCGCGAATCGCGGAATCAGGGCTTTGGAAAAGGAAAGTGATCCTTTCCAAAGTGATTCCTTTCTTGTGTTTGGATGACCAGGAAGGAAAATGTTTCCCAAGGGAAAGAAAAATAGAGAGGAAAATGGTTCCCCCGCTCACCCCATGGATTCACTTTCCCACTCCCAATTATTCACTTACCTTTCAATTTTCTGGACCTTTCCAAACGCCAAAAACAGAAATTAATAGGAATTGTAATTTCCCAAAGGAAAGGAAATAGCAAATAATTGATTTCCTTCCCTTTCCGCGAACCAAACGAGGCGACTCAATTTTGTACTATCAACCTACCTAGACTTTGAGTTATAGTGTTATTATTAAATTATGATCTGATTGTATTTTGCGACTTGGTTGAAATTGGAGGTAGAGGGCATTACTTGGCGCGGTGTAAAGGGTTGTTGTTTCAATCCTGGAGGAGTCGCAGAAGCAGCCTCTTTATAATTGGGGGCTAATTTGCACTTAAGTGGCATCAACTCAATTTCGTCCTTGAATGATTTTCCCCCCATTCATCAGGGTCAAGCCATGAATTTACTCTAGCGAGGGTGAAAATAATTTGATTATGCAAAATATATACATCTAAATATTGAATTTACCTAAAAGAAGGTAAACTAACAAAGTTTTTCTAAATGCAACACCTATTGTTATTGTTATCCTCTACTCTTAAGAAAGTTGCTTTCACGTTTTAGACTCTACAACGAAAATACTATAATATATTTACAGGCAAAGTGCAATTTTTTTCCTCTTAGATTTGCGTTTTTGCATTTAAAGATCCATGGCTTTAAAAAACTCTCAGATTTTTATTTTGGCTCAGTTTACACCCATTTTGAATTCCGCCGTTAACATACGTTAAAATACGCCTGAAATGACGATTTTACCCCTCCCCCCACTCTCTCCCCCCTCTCTCTCCGGGGGGGAGAAGGGGGGCTGGGGGCTGCCACCACCGCCGGGGAGGAGGGAGGGGTGGGGGGAGGAGGAGGGAGGCTGGGGGCTGCCACCACCATCGGGGAGGAAGAGGAGGGGAGGGGGAGGGTGGCCACGCGGGGAGGAGGGGGGCCGGGTGGTCGCACGGGGAGGAGGTGGGGGCTTTCACCACCGCGGGGGAGGAGGGAGGGGGGGGGGGGGGGGGGGGGAGGAGGGTGGCCGCACAGGGAGGAGTAGTAGGGGGCGGGGGTGGGGGGTGAGGGAGGGGAGGGGGTGAATGGGAAAGAGGGGGGAGGATATTTTGGGTATTTTTTATTTTTTATTTTTAAAACAAGCACTAACTGTAAAATCTGACTGTTTGTAGACAATAGGGGACATTTTGATCGATTCATATATTGCGTGAGGGGTTAATTGTTATATTTGTCTATCGAATCTTATTTTGCTAACGAGGCAAATTGGAGGAGGTTTTTTTTTTGCTCTTTACCCTTTATTTACCTGAAAATGCCTATTCCTAATAGTTTTTAATTAAAACTTTAAGAGTATAATCTAAATCTGAATAACATAAATAGATACCAACTCACTTGATTTGAGGGCATGGAGCTTCTGAATTTCATCCTGTTTGCGTTTTTGTATTTTTAATCTCAATTTTGAAGGGAATATATATTTTACTTTGTTTACCATCCTTTCACATATTTTGGAGATGCTAAGACATGTTTATCTCTGTGGAGCCCAAAGGAAAAGGAAAATTTAAGTTCTCTCATAAGAAGCTGTATCTGTTGGTTGTTTCCATCCCTTTGAATGTCAGATTTAGTTATAGTATGATATATCATTTTTGAATAGAATATTTATTTATTTATCTGAAAGCTTATGGTTGGATAGGTCTATGAGAAAAGTTCTTTACCAGTGGTGGCAAAATTGAACAATAAACTTCATAGTTTATACGGAAGATAATATATCAGAATTCGGTCAGATTTCAGGTGGGGTAATTCCAACCCATGCTTACACTTAAATTCGTTCATGCAACTCATATACCCCCTTTTCCAACCCACCAATCTAACCCTAATCCTAATTGTTGAGATCACCCACTCGCCACTGCACCTTCCCCCAACTTTCCCCTCCCCCCATCCCTGCACAATGCGGTCACAACTATGCACAATGGCAGTGCCACGGACTGCGGATGAGTTAAGAACCCACTGAATTGGGATTCTTAACTACTCCTTAGTAAGCATAGTAAGCTTTACAACACATACATAGTATGCAGTACTTGAAATGAGTTGTAAATAGTTTCACCACTTCTCTTACCTCTACTGCAAGTGGAGTTCAAACTGGAGAAGGAGATTACCTTCTCTTACTCTTCTGCAAGTGGAGCTCAAAGTGGAGAAGAAAATTGCCTCGTACTGTTAGCATTGAGTCTTGGAGGGAACAAATAGCCTTTGAGATCAGTAGAGAACTGGGTTTGTTATTTGACCATCATCTCTCATAGGGGCTGCCAAGTGGTCATTTTGGAGCATCATTTCTCATTCAGCGAATTCTTAAAGTTTCCAATAAAAAGCGAATTAGTTGTTCTTCCCCAAATTCTGAACACAACCCTAATTTCTTCTCAATTTGGTTTAATTTCAGTGTTCTTTCTTTGAAACTGAACTCAGAAATGCCTAAATTAGCTTAGTTGGGGGACCCTCCCCGGATTCTGCAGTAGCAGGAGTCTTGTGGATTTGTCCGCACATTTTATAGACCCCAATTTCTTTTTGACGAAGGCTTTGTAGGGTTCGGTGGTTGTTATTTGTTGTTTGACCTTTTATGTCTATAATGTGAAATTCTATGATAATTTTGAATTTATACTGTGAATTCTGATAAAGTTTGTCTTTAATGAAAATTTGAAGATTTTTTAGTATTGTACTGGTTAAATTACATAAACCTACCTCCCAAATCCAACTTACTTTTGTTGAAAAGAAATATTTTTGAACTATCACCCTAGTAATATTACAGGGCATGTGACAAAGTCTTAGGGTTTTAGTCAATGGAAGGTATTACTAGAATGTTGTAGTATTCTACTACTTTGATTGACAGTGGAGGTAGTTATTTGTAATTTAGTCTATAGTATGTATAGTGTGAATTTCTATGATGCGGATCTTTTTGTAGAGGCACAGATGAGGAATAATATAGAGGAGTTGAATGCAACAATTGATGAGCATCGCAGGGAGAACACATCTATTCAGGAAAGGTTTAGGGAGGAGGAATCTGAAAAGCTTGTAAGTAACTTGGCAATCCTAACTTGTTTAAAGATGTTATTTGGGCTCTTTGTGGTTATTATAAATTTAACAATGACAGGCTGCAATTAAGTCCTACGAGGAAGAAAAGGAGGCAAGGCTTGCTGTTGAGAAATCAAGGGATGCTCTAGTTGAGGATCTTGCGAAAGCTGGTCAAGAGGAAAAGTGTTTGCATGATCAAGTAATTGTTTAGTCTGTAAACGGAGTTAATTGCTTGAGGAATATTGTAGTCATTCTAAATTCTGTTTTGACTTGTCAGATAAAACTGCTTCAAGAGAGCAACAAGAGATTACAGGAGTACAACGCTAGCTTGCAGCAATACAACAGCAACCTTCAGGCGGATGTGGTGAAGAATGGAGAAACAATCTCAAAGCTGAACGAGGAGAAGAATACTATGAAGGATAGCCTGGCTGGTCTAAGAAACAACCTTTCTTTTGTGAAGAATCAACTGGATACTTCCAGGGTAAGTGTAATTGCTTGATCTTTAGAAGTGATTTGTATTATAAACATTTTCTAGCTTGTAGCATAAACAGTTTCTAGCTTGTAGCTCTTAGTATATGTTTAGGTGTTTTGGTTACAGTCTTATGTTGCATTATGTGCAGAACTTGAATAATGGTATGATTATTGCGGTTATTATGTGTTTCTAGCTTGTAGCTCTTAGTATATGTTTCGGTGTTTGGGTTACAGTCTTATGTTGCATTATGTGCAGAACTTGAATAATGGTATGATTATTGCGGTTATTATGCGTTAATATTACTGAGCCAACTTATTATTGAAAACTTAGGATCTGGTTAAGCTGTTTCCTTAGCAAATAATTTTTTTACATGAAACTTATTTAAGAGGTAGCAATTATGTAGTTTACAT
Organism: Iris pallida; assembly: GCA_029216955.1. Taxonomy (NCBI): domain Eukaryota; kingdom Viridiplantae; phylum Streptophyta; class Magnoliopsida; order Asparagales; family Iridaceae; genus Iris; species Iris pallida. The sequence goes on from JANAVB010036818.1 coordinate 5,738,606, forward strand.
GTTCATATAGACTCATCAGATTCAACGAAGCAAGTTGTTCCTTGAAACGTGCTCCACAATTGTTTCTGTTCCTTTAGTTTGCACAGGCTAGTTAACTCACTGATGCAGGTGGTTGTATTACTAAATTACATTATTTCCAAATAGATAAGAAAATGAGCTCCTAAATCCTGCAGCTACGAAAGAATGTGTTTTCTTGGTCAACACATGGCAAAAGACTAAACAAATATACTATATTTAATATCTTCCATTACCAGAGGGGAACTATTAATTTGAATGTTGTGTGACTTGCGTCTTTGAACTAACCACATGAAATCTTTTTCTGTAAGTAGTTTATTGGCCCAGTTTCTTGACTTTTTTGGTCTCTTAGTTAGAAGCTTTTGCTTTGGTACATGTTTTAGCTTAGGATGAACAAGAGATTATGTAAGCAAATCATACCATTTACTTTGCTGCAATCTTAGTTATTTTATGGGCTATATATGAAGCATTCATCATGGATTTTTTTAGATATCTTTTGTCTTCAGGTAACAGTTTTCTTGTTTTTAGCCGTGAATACGTGTTAAATTACACATCAAACAAGGTGCATGTTCAATTGTCAAGTATATACCTTCTAGTTGCATATTAGTGACTAATCCCTCCAAATATATGTTGATATGTTAACAATGAAGATGTTTCTTGATGTTCTCATTTGAATAAATCTGATTATTTCATTGACTTGGAAACTTTAAAAATACACTACGAGATTTTGTGAGCCATTCAGTCATCTACTGCATTTATGTACACATCTAATGATACAAATGAACCCGAACTAATACTCGATGCTTCATACAAATACATGTTGTTTGGTAAATATACAGAATTATGAATTAATTGTTCCAGACACGTCCTTGGGTATTAGTCAATTTAGAAATATATTATTTAGTGGGTGTGTTCTAAAAAGGAAGATTTTTAAAAGTCTCTCACAATGATGAGGTTGTTGTTATATACAATATGCAACACTTGAATACATAAAAGACCAGGGAAACCAATTCAGTGGTTTGAGTCCCCTTGTGCTGGCTATGCCTTTAGCTTTAAAGGGAGATAACCCAAAATATCTAATTATGTGTTAGACCTGGATGAGCACTCTACACCGGTAGAGAATCGTGGATTTAGCCCGAATAGCAGTGTTATAGATTTCGCTAGGCGGAATCGGTGCGGCGGAGGGCCGCCTAGCGCCTAGGCGGCCGCACAGTTTTTTTTTTTTTTTTTTTGGGAAATTTGTAATATGAATTTTAGAACTTTTTTTTTGAATTTTGAAATTTTTTAAATTTTGTTGAAATTTTTGTTAAATCTGTTTTTTTTTTTTTTTTTTTGAATTTTTTGATTTTTTTTTGAAATATGTTTTTTAATTTTATTTTGAAATTTGAAATTTGAAAAATTTCCGCCTAGCCGAACAGGCTGCCCAGGGCCGCCTAGGCGTCGAACAGTGATGCAAATTGTGAATGCCTCCGCCTCCGCTATTTAGAACGCTGGCCGAGACAAATTGTGAAGGCAAAGAGAGAAATAAAGGACTGTGGTATGCACACATCCAAGTAGTAATCATCGGATACACAAAGTGTAGGGAAAATATTCAAAATAAGTCAATAGGATGGTGGTGTTGCTTGAGAACTCTAGGTTTTGCTAAGGAGAGTAGCAGTTAGGGATGCTCTCATCTAGGTTACTTGTTGCAGGAAGGTAAGAAATGGCAAAGGTGGGTTCAGGTCGCTCAAGGCCTAGGGAGGTGGACTTAATCTTGTTAAAGTGGTATGGGTGGTGAGGCAACAAAGTCCCATAAGACCTTGACACAGTCTTAAGAGGGCGAAACGAGGGCCTCAAGACTAGAATTTGGGGTGTGCAACTGGATGTAATCTATTGGACTTTGTTTATTGGTATCTTATGTTCTGTAAAGAAATTTATGTTAGACATCTCCTCTACATTTGTCCAATCTCTCAGTCGTAGAAGAAAAATAGAAAAGAGGAGTCATAGGACAGAGATAAGAGATACTTACCAAAGTTGGAGGTCAACCGCCCATGATGACACTCGAGTCAAAGAAATGAGACCGAGAAAATAGAGACAAATAGAGCAACGTGGAGGAGGGCGCAGAACTGGAGTCATAATTTTAGGGCAAAACAATCAGGAGAGAGGGAGCTGAATCAAGAGTCCTTTCATATTTTTATTTGGGTTATATCGCTTCCAACTTTAAATTATGTTTTTTTTCCATATAAGTCCCTTAAATCAATCACATTTTTTGACAAGTCTTCATATCTTGTTATTTTCTTTTGAGTTATGAGCCCCCTCAGTGTCTCTCGTTCAAAATTTAACCCCATCCTATAGTTAGAACGTAGAAGGCTAAAATGTCTATTTTGCCCTCCCCACCTTCCTCCACCTCCCTACTCCTAATTCGACAATTACCAGTCCTCCGCTAACTTCTCCTTCAGCCTCAACACTAACTTCACCATTTTCACTTCACTTTTAGTCATCCTCATGTCTCACTCTAAATCAATGACCACCAACTCCTTCACCCCAACACCTACTACACTAATTTTTCTCCATTCCACTCATCCTCCTCCTTCCTCACTTTAAACCCTGTAGGTTAGGATTAGGGTTGGTGAGGCTAGGTTAGGGTTAGTAATGATGGGCTATAGGTTAGAGTCGGAACTAGGGTTGTGTTGTGGATGGGAAGTAGAGGAGGCTAGGGTTATATGGGTATTAATGGTGGACCTGGTGGTCGTGAAGGGCTAGGTTTTGGTGGTGAGGGGTTAGAGGTAGGGTTTTGGTGGTGCAAAATCTTTAGTAGAGGGTAGAAAGTAGAGAACTGGATATCCAATGCAAGTAGCTTTTTAATACTGTGTTTCCGATTCAATGTTTCCGAGAAGGCTCAATTCAATGGAATATTTTATTGATGTGTTCTGAATATATATTTATAGAAGCCTAGGAGTCTTCCTCAGTACATAACCGATGTGGGACTAAAGGATTACATAGAATTACTAATTATAGACGCACTAAGTCTAACAACTCTAACAGGTTTAGTGTGTCTTCTGTTTCATTAATAAATGTAGTATCGAAATGTGAATATAACTACAACATGAATGAATGTGTGCAAGCTTTCCTCCCAGAATTCAGAAGTCGTGATAGCCTGTAACCTCCTTTTAGACAGTTTAGCATATACCACCAATCTATACTTGTTCTGTAAGTCAGTTGTTCATCATGAAGTTCAACCAATGTTTATAAACACTGTTTGTATAACACCAAAGATTCTATATGGGTATCATTATATGCAGTTCATCGGTTTCAGATCGGAGTATAAATTTATTTAAATGTTACATTATTAAAGTTAAAGGAAGAAATGTTTAAACACAACATCGTAAATGGATAGATGATCCCAGTAGTATTCAATAAGATTTGTTCTCTTCGCCGATATATGTAGTTTTACCTTTGTCTCAAACTTTGGATGAACAATTGCATACTTGCATGGTGAATTATAAAATGATAATTGCATCTTTAGTAAACTTATTATGTATATGCTCTAAATCTTTTCTTAAAATATAAAATTTTTTGGGGATGTTTGTTTAGTAACATCTTTTTGGCTCATGTTCAGTAGGATATGGCATGTAAATACTGGTATTTGTTTTTTAAATAGTGTTCCAATGTGTAATTTCTGATTAGGAGCCTGAACAGTGCAATATATGATTCTTATATAGTGTTGCAAATATTTTCTATTCATGTTAGCAATGGGTTTTAGGCATGTAAATTATAAAATCCCATCTCTTTATTTAGTTGTAACAAATAAGAGATTAAATTGGTTTAAGGGTATCATACTCAAAGTTCTAGCATTGTTTTCTAGGTTCAAGTGGTACTGTATTTTTTTTTTACTGGGGATATAGGTTATCGGGTTAGCATAAATTGCTGTCCCCCCCCCCCCCCCCCCCCCCCCCCCCCCCCCCCACCACCACCACCACCACCACCACCACCACCACCACCACCACCACCACCACACACACACACACACACAACCCACCACAACAATCTCATTATTGTGTATTTATTGTCCCAGGCGTTGCATCTGGAATCTATCAAACAGAAAGATGACTTACAGAAGGAAATAGATAGGCTTACAATTGACCTACAACAAACAAGAGATTATCGTGATCATCAATTAGCCCAAATAGAAAGTTTGATCTGTGAGCTTTCTAATTATAAGGAACTTTCTGAGAAGGCTGCAAAGGAAATGGAGGTGAATGATAACAAATAGAAACTGACACTCTCATGATTTGTTTGTTTGTTACCTCAACTTGAAGATTGTTCCTAAGTTAGTCTAACTAACTATTTTATGCAATAACTTGCAGGATACATGCAATTCTCAGAGAGAGATAATACAGACACTGCAGGATGAACTTGGAACTGCAAAGGAGAAATTAAAGGTTAAATAGATGATTTTATTTACAACGCTGCTACGTTGCCCGCCGCTGGGGGGTGACTGCACCGGCCCGTCGCCACGCGGCGCGCAGCCATTGGCCTCCGGCCCGGGGTGGGCCCATGCTAGGGGCGCAATGGCTGGCCGCTGCGCGGGCCAGTGCGGTCAACCCCCCGCGGTGGGCCAAATATCGTTTTCGTTTTATTTAAATCAACCATCTAAATAATTTTTTCGACTCATTGGACGTTTCTTGTATTTATGCATTGGGATTGCATGTCAATTCTAAATATAGTGAACTATGTAGGAATTAAGGACACTAAAAAAAGTGGGCTGTATTGTTGGACACGTATTAGGCACAACCCGGTCACTCCAAAATAAACTAGGACACGCCAATATAGGTGTTGTGTCTGTGTCCATAGCGTGTCATGTCATATTTGTGTCTGTGCAACAATGAACTATATTTGGTGCTTATTCATATTTTTGTACTTGTACTGTTATTTTTCTTAATGTCAGTGACCTATTAGCGATATATATCACCATGGATCTGTGGTCAATTCCTAAATTATTTCATAGATTCTTATTTATAGTCAAAAAATAAAATAGAATATTGAGCGTCTCTAAAAATGTAAAAGGCAATTTGTTACAATCAAGTAGAAGACATATCTTCTTATTTAGCTAAATCCTATTATTTAGATCTAGCTCATAATCTTTAGGTAAGATTTGAGATCTACCCATAACAAAAACATTTAATACTACAATTTTATGAAAAACTCACATGATCCCGATGTAAACTTGGGTGGGTGCTACTATCTTGCTAACTATGCGGTTTCGATTTTCAGAAGTTATTAGTTTTTGGCATTTGAACTGGACTAAGTAAATGCATTTATGAACTGTTAGACTGTGGGCTAATGATCAAATTCAACAAGATCTTGCTTGCATTCTAGACCACATTTTTTAGGACTAGGTAACAAAGTTGCAAAAGTTGGCTCAAGTACTTGATGCCTAGTTGTTGATACAATAGTTTACAGGAGAAATACAAAATTTATAACTATGTGAAAGTAAGATTCGCCCTTGGTAGGATTTTTTGGTCGCACTAATCCTCCTTGTCCCATCATCTGGTAAGTTTATTGAGACTAGACTAGTACATTACTTGTATGCTGATTTTAATAACTATATAATAAAGTGGAAATTAACAAGAATAATTAGAATTTCATTGCAACTGGAAAGTTGCATAATTGCCCCTTTTCATTGTTTATCTCATGATATAGCTAAAAAGCATAGATACTGAAAACTGTGAAATAAAAGTTGGCTTTGTTTGCTTAGTTAATATGTTTTCTTGTTACTTGCAAGCCAGACCGAAGTGTTTCCCATTTCATGTTTTGTCTAGACAAAATATGTTTGACCTTCAATGAAAGTCAACATTTTATACCTTGTAAAGATTGAATTAACAATTTCACAGTATAAGTTATATTATTCTGTTGGGTCGTTTCATTTTCACATTGGCGAGTAGCTAGCTAACTTGTTTAGGGAGGAATTGTTTGCAGTTAATAACTGATTTCTAAAGGAAGATACTACTTACTTTTAATATCATTGTCTCTTGGATTTTGTTCAAAACATTTGTGCACCATCCTTCAATATGTTTGGAGTTTAAAATTACACTATTAATAACAATACAAAGATTCTTTTCTCGTGTAGATGATTGATTTAACAGCCATGCGGACGATGTTGGAGAATGAAGAACAGAAAATTACTATGAAAATGTTGCAAACCCGTCTTGCAGATGCAGAGTGTGAACTTTTGGAAGCTGAAAACATACGGAAAGAAATGCACAACACCGTTATGGTATCAATCTTCCTCGTGGCACATTTCATGTTCCAATGAAGAATCACCAAACTCATACTTGTTTTACAGGAGCTAAAAGGAAATATCCGAGTCTTTTGTAGAGTGCGACCTAGTTTATCAGAGAGTGATTGTAACAGCAAAGAAGGTGTGGTTATTTCTTTTCCCACAACCATGGAAGTTCGCGGGCGTGGCATTGAGTTGATGCATAATTGTAAGGTTTTTACCTTTATATATCTCATAACTTTTTCTTCCATTAGCTGCTTTGTACAAGACTAATTGTTGATTTTCATTAATGTTAACAGCAAAAAATATTGCCTTCACATATGATAAAGTATTCAACCCTGAAGCTTCCCAAGAAGATATTTTTATTGAAATCTCACAGCTAGTGCAGAGTGCACTTGATGGTTATAAGGTGATTCGACCTATATGTTCTGTCCAATTCTACATCTCAAACTTTAGCTTCTATTTGAATCCTTGGAATGGTCCCCTTTTTCCTATTTAACATTTGAGTGAAATAAAAAACTTTATATGAACAATATAATATTATTGCACAATCTTTCTAGGCCTAAATTCTACTTTACAAGACTTACAGTTATTAAAAATGTTGGCCCAAATGTAACTACCGAAAGTCATCTTTTCCTTAATAGTTTACATAAACTAACAAATATAAAAATAATTAAAATAATTTCTACTAGGTATTAGTGTCGATTGGTTAATTGTCAGTTAATTCAAGTTGGAAATCGTGACTGCCCCGACATAAAAAAAATTAAAATTTCATAACCCAACCGACCGACCGATCTGATGGTCTGTTCGGTCGGTTAACCGTATTTTTGGTTAATCATGAAAACTGCTACTCCCAACTATCAATTGCTATTTATTTTATTATTTTATTTTAAATTTAAGTGACTTCTTGCACTTTGAGCAACTCATTATTTGATTTTGAATTTGTATCCATTATATAGAAATATAGTGACAGTATTGCCTCTCCTCTAATCTTTTTGTTCTGCTCTAGTGGTTCCTTTGCATGCATATCCATTTAATTTTGGATCTTTCACTTATGCTTTAGTCTGTACGCCTAGTATTTCAAGTGTTAGTGCTATTCTTATGATTCTTATTTTCTACTCATATGATCATTGGATTAAAAATATATTTCTACCAGGTCTGCATCTTTGCTTATGGCCAGACAGGTTCTGGTAAAACATACACTATGATGGGCACAACAGAAAAAAGAGGCCTAATACCTCGGTCCTTGGAACAAATTTTTGAAACAAGCCAATCTAAACTTTCTCAGGGCTGGAAGTACAAAATGCAGGTTGTCTATCATGTATGTGATTATATTTATGTGGATGAGTAATTCCTATGTATGATTTGGTCACTATTTCTTTTTTACCATATGCAGGCATCAATGTTGGAAATTTACAATGAAACAATTCGTGATTTGTTATCAAGTAGTAACTCTGGCAGTCTAGATATCAGACATGATGCTAACAGTAACTCGTATGTGCCTGGGCTAACTGTTGTGGACGTCTGCAGCATCAATGAGGTTTCCTTTCTCCTTCAGCAAGCAGCACAAAGCAGGTGAATCTTGTTGAACATTGGACAAACATTTTTTTTCAGTCAAAGTCTACTATCTCCATATTTGGTGTTGTCCTCCAGGACACACTGGGACCCACCAAAATTGTTTGTCTTTGCCAGTCTCTTTCTTGTTGGATGTGTCCATTTCCATGCAAAAGGTTAAGTTTAATTCTTGACCCTGTAATTTTTCTGAGAAGTAGTATCATAGAATCTATTCGTTCATTATCTTTCTCATTTCATCTTTATGGTTATTACTCATATTCACTGATGTTGTCTAGTTTTCGTTGATCTGATATTGTGAAAGATATGATAATGATGTTGACTAGGTTTAAGGCTTGAGAATTGATATTATGGGCAATTGCACAGGTTTAATTTATGATGTTTTAGTTTGAGCATTTGCCAATTGCTACCTCAACTGGAACAAGTTGAAAAGTTAAAAAATAAAAATGAATCATGCATGTGTGTTGAGGGGAAACATGAAACCTCAAAATTAGAAGGAAAATGGCAAATAGCGCTTTGGAATACTTCAGCATTGATACATAACTAGCAATTTCGTTCTATATGGAGACTGAATGCAATTAGGGAACTGAAGTAGATCAAATGAACAAGTTTAACAACCATTTGTATCACTGGTTCACTTCATGCTTTACAACCACCAGACGTCAATTACTGAAGTACGAAAGAATTAATGCCTAATAATACGTACTACTCTCAACTGTTTTCAATTTTGAGCTGATGAAATTTGGGGGTGGTGACTGTGTGAGTTGATTCCTTTTAAACCCTCATGCTTTGGGCCGACTGAATCGTGCTTATTTGATTGCTAGTATCTTTTTACGCTTTGGTCAAATTATTTGGCAGTTCTTTTATGTTGATTTGATCATGATCTCACATCCTAATCTGCTAGACCTGGGTACAACACTAGGGCATTTGTAAATTCTAAAGGCGGCTAGCATGCATTGAGGCTATCAATACTTTATAGAATGCAAGTCTGAAGGAACACTTAAATTTGTCACTACACTAGTAAATCTTCCTGCCAGCACTGTTACTCAATATCACCATTCAGTCATTTTGCATCCATGCTGGCAGTTTGGCATGCTTCAAGGAATTAGGTCTTGAAAAATGGGTGTGGGACATTGCTTGCTTGTTTGGGTTATATTTTCCTGCAAATTAATTAGAGAAGCCTAAAGCTCCTAACCATAATTTTTTTACAGTGTTTCTGAACTATCTGCTAAAATGATGTCAAAAAACATTGATAACCGTGTTTGAGGATCTGCAATGCCTTTTATATCAAGAAACAATTTTTGTGGCTAATTAAAGTAACCTGTGATACTTACAGCCGGCTTTGATCTATGTAACCCGGATGGTTTTGTCATGGCTAACTAAATCATGTCTGAAATTTGTCAAATGGTCCTTGGTCATGTCTGAAATTTGTCAAATGGTTCTACAGTCTTGCATTATATTTTTAGGATATTCCTCGCACCTTCTCAAACACATATGTCAAAGTGACATTCCTTTGGTTGCACAAACAGAGTAAATATGTCATTTTCAGATTAAAGGGAAACTAAGGACATAAAAACAATAGTTTGAATAGGAATATAAATCGTAGTATATGCTTACATGACCTTGTTGGTTTTTTGTTGGGGGAATTAAGATGAACTTAGACCTATTTCTCAGGCAAAGGCATTACTAATGTATGGAAATTTTGATGACTTATCTTGTTTACAACTTTATAATGTAGTTAAATTCTTAATACAATTTAATGTTCATAATTTCTGAATTATGAAAGTCTTTTTTCTGCTTTCTGCTTGCCGCATTGTTTCTTTCCTTTTTAAGATATATATTATGTCAATGTGTCATGTTTACCCTTGTTACGCTTTATAGTATGTACTGAAAGTACTTTTGAGAAAAAGGCCACATGGATTCCCGCATTATATCTCAGCACAATGTAAAGTATAAATAACCAAGGTCAAGCGGAATCCACAAACTAACAAGCAACAATATAAAGCACACAAAGTGGTATTAAATTGAAAGAACCACAGGTAAGTGCGGCAGAAATCCAATATCACAGGAAGTAATAATACACTACTTCTTTGCAAGCCCTAATTTGGAGCTTGAGGGGACACATGGGTTATCTTGCTAACTCTGGAGCACTAATCCAACCACCGAGAACCTTCCACCCAAAGTTGACGATAGATGTTCATTGTAGACATCTAAGTTATCATGGAAATGATTTCTTGACCTCCACGATATTGACTCTAGGAACCCTTCTTTCTTTTCCTTTTTCCCCCTTCCTCATTTCTTTTCGAAGTCTTTTTATAAGGATCACTTACGAACTACAAATGTCAATGTGTTGCTCGCATATCACTTAAAGTAATCTCTAAATCGTGCCCAAACCCGATAAGGCAATAAGCAATCATCAGTCTCCTGCTCTTGAATACAGCTAACTTGAGTACACAATTTGACGATTCATGGGGATTGAGGGTAAAATAAACGTGCACTGAAGCTGTTTCGTAAGTTGAATCTTGCTAATGTAACCTAGGAAATGGCCCTTATTAGAGCTGAATGTAGATGGGATTCATGTGGTCGTGCAGGTTACCTATATGTATGTCCATGCTTTGAAGATTTTGATTGATCGAGCCATAATACTGTTGAAGACATTGGTTCCAAAGTAGGCATCTATTAAGTTCTCTTGTGATGTGATGAATTTTCTCCGTTCAGTTTGTAGATTTTGAACTATTAGCCATCAACTCTTGTTGATGTAGCAGATATATTATATACTTATTATTTACTTTAGGATAATGACTAAATATTCTTTAGTGACTGATATCTTCTTCACTTTCTATTCAATGCAGTCTCCACTGAATATTACTTATCCTGACTTATAAATTATGATCAACAAGCCTTAATTGATACATTACGTAGTATATGTTTGATATGAAAATATGCAATTGTTTTACCCTTTTATCTAAAACTATTGCACGGACACGAAGAATATGATGCAACATGATATGGATACGGGGACACGGACATGCCATTGATCTCGCCTGTTCTTGTATATTTTTGAGTGTCACGTCTGATATGTGTCCGACACGACTGCAACATTGACATGACATCAATTTCGCAGTTTCCGTGCTTCCTAGACCTCAAAAAAGTAAACTACTAAGTCCTAACTATGCTACTGTGAATTCCATTTTTCATTTTCTTGGTGTCCTAGATATAACAAAATTCTTGTTTCCTTTGTCTTCTTAGATCTGTTGGCTGGACACAAATGAATGAACAATCATCAAGAAGCCATTTTGTGTTCACTTTACGGATATATGGAGTAAATGAGGTGGGTTGGTGTCTTCTGTTTTTTTGACTAGTATGTCATTCATGTAAATTGATGGATTGCTACACTTTCCAGAAAACAGAGCAACAGGTCCTGGGAGTGCTTAACCTAATCGATCTTGCTGGCAGTGAGCGTCTCAGTAAAAGTGGCTCAACGGGGGATCGCCTTAAAGAAACGCAGGTGATTGGTCTTCACTAATGGATGTTCTTATTCATCATCTTAAATGGATGTTGTTTGCTAATATTTCAGTCTTGTTGTGGTCGTACGAGTTCAGGCAATTAACAAAAGTTTGTCGGCCTTGCGTGATGTTATATGTGCTCTCACAAATAAAAAAGACCATATACCTTATAGGAACTCCAAGTTAACACACATTCTTCAGGTAATATCATGTGGTTTTAAAAAAGTTTTTTTTTTTTATAATGTTCTCTTTATTATCTGATAGATAGCTCATATTGTTTATGATTTTGTAGCCATGCCTCGGAAAAGATTCTAAAACCCTGATGTTTGTCAACATTTCTCCCGAAGCATCCTCCTCGGCAGAATCTTTCTGTTCGCTTCAGTTTGCCACCGGGGTTAATTCATGTGAGATAGGGTCATCTCGACGCCAATCTCTGACCCGAGCAGAATCGAGACTGAGCTATGGTTAAAAGCAAGGTTCGCGATCTAGTCATATAGGACCGATAGATTGTGTTATATGTATAGTAGGGCGGTGATATTGTTCAAGACATTTTGACAGAGGGCTATTCTTGAACCGCATTTGTAACAGGCTATTCTTTGCCACCCTTGTTATAGGAAAGCATTTGTGTAAGAAATTAGAAAAAATCTGTCAGAAGTGACTGATTGTTTCAATCGTTTCGATCGCTTAAGTTATTTTTGAATCTACAGATATTACACGCATATGTCTACGCAAATCTGGCCATCACTTCCTTGAGAACAGGTGTTGTATCGTCGTAGCAGGATCTGGTCAGGGGATCGCTCTTCTTCTTCACTGCATCCTCGAGCTGCTGATCCGAGAGAGAACACAGAAGTTGTAGTTATGAATTCTGATTGCTTGTATTTATGTTCGGATTCGATCTAATTTTGTTCGTACCTTTTCGATGCGGTCGAACAGTCTGTTGGCGAGCTCGAGCAGCGGCTGCTTCTGCTCGTCCGGTGCTGCGGAGATGACCTTGTCGAAGTCGAAGTACATGACTGTGGACTTGAGGCAGAGGTACTTCCTGACGTAGTTGAACGCGTCTTGTCCCAGCAGGTCCCCCAGCCCCAGCAGGTCGAACGCGTAGTGTTTCAGCCTGAACGCACTCATCTCCGGACCGATGTTCGCTACGTAGATCCCTTTCCTCACGAAAGAACGAGTTCCTGTCTCTTCATTAGCAATCTCTGAAGAAAAAAAAACAAAAAACTAGACCAGATTCACTCAGAGGCAAGGTTGTCAAACTCGAGATACTACCAAGGATTGTTCGAAGGGTGAACGATCGTAACTCGTGGAATCGTAACACGGATCGTAAGATCCCACCAGAAAGACAAAATTATATTTAATATATATTATATATTATTTATATAACATAAATAAGAAAAAGTAACCTTAAAAATCAAAATAACCTTAATATAAAAATGTCATACATGAATCATAAGTCACAAACTCGTGGGATCGTAACACGGATCGTAAGATCCCACGCGTTTCCTCGCCGCGCCGGCCGATGACCGCGCCGGCCGGCCACCAATCTGCCTCGAAGCTCCGTATAAAACGCGTAGGATCGTACGATCCCACGATCTATTGCGCGAGTTTAACAACATTGCTCAGAGGTATAATATTTTTTTTGTGCGCAAGATGATACATCAACTTGGGTGGTGGCAATCATCCAAATAAAATTCGTATTATACGCAAATTTTTTTATATCTTTCATAAACGTATAATACTTGCGTACTTTTGACAGATCCAAATCAGTACATAAATTTTAAGCATTCGAAGTTTTAAACGTGTTCCGTATAAATTATTAAAAAATTTGTTACAAAAAACGTGTTGGGAACCTGTTTAATTAACCAAATTTAACAACATATTTAAGAATGTGAAGTTTTTAATCTCAATATTTTTATTTTTCGAATATTTGACCGAATTTTTGAACGTATTTTATTTGCACTGAGCCGATTTATATTCGTACTTTTGTCTTCCCGAATTTTTTCCGTTTGCCGAATTGCTAACAAGGGTTCTGATACCATGTTGACAACTTCGTTTACAGTATTGGCTGACATTGATATTGACCGATACCAATAATGAGAATTTTTTTTCCAGTCAATTCGGTATAAATTTGAATAGAAAATATCAATCAACTATGGTATAAAAGCATAGTATAGTTGTACAAATATGTAAATGAAGAAGAAAACTTATCTATCGCAGCAAAGTTGACTACTTTTTCATTTAACTATAAAATTAACAAGAAACCAACACATGAAATAATTATGTCTAAAAGTATAAATATTTTTTTTTCTTTCTAAAAGTTTTATAATTTACTAATAATTATTTCTTTTCTGGTACCAAAAAAAAAATCCGATAATTTGATTCGAAACCACCGACACTGCACTGATACTCATAGTAAGGATTCGATACCGATTTCAATATCGATATTGCGAACCTTGGTTAACTGAAGAGTAGAGAAACTCGGCTTACTGTTTGTGACAGTCGGGACCGGCAGCGGACCGGTCAGCCAAAACCCGTTGTTCTCCTCTTCGGCGTGGAGCGGCGGGAGCCGGTTCAGGAGGGCGGTGACGGCGGCGAGGCCGACAGAAGCCCTTCGGGCGATGGTCGGGGTGCTGCCGCTGGGCTGAGGCTGAGGCTGTTGGGGGACTGTTGAGCACTTTGGGGAGCAGTGAGTTGTTGGTCTTCTTCTGGTATGGAGTGGCTTTGTCAGTGGAGAGGAGAAGATTTGGGAAGGGCCATTGAGGTTGGACATGGCTGTAGTAGCCATGGATAGGTTATGCATGAGTCTGTTGTAGTGTAAGGTTGTGTTGGGTTTGTTGACATTGTTTTTATGGAGAGGAGTTATAGGAGGTTACTGGCCATTCAAATAATATCCCATTGTGAAACTATTTATTAAGATTTTTTTTTTGAAATTGAAACTATATGCGTAGAGAAGGAAAATACTAAGTTTACTATCAAATATTTACAATTTTCTTACAACCCACATCCATCCGCTGCTAACATGGTCCCACCCGGTCCCCCTTCTCCACAAATCAATGGATGTCACGTAGGCGGTTGTAAATCTTATAACCAAAATTGGTTGTAAGTATAGCATTTCCCATGTAGAGAAAGATCTGAGAAAAAAAGTTGGCACATGTATAATTATAAGGTCATCTCTAATGGGGGTTTCAATCTCTCCTATTTTTTTGTTAGAAATCCAATTTAGAAAAGAAAAAAAACCACCCAATGGTAGTTTCTATCTCAATTTTATCTGTAACAGTGATGTAGAATAGAGAGTTTCTATGAGGGTCTACATGTAGAAACTCTCATAGAAATTCTCTTTCTTATACCAATTAATATTGTGTCCCATTTTATTAAGTTGATCCATTTATTTATTGTCATATAGGAAAAATTGAGAACCATTGGAGAATATTTTTTGTATAGACAATTTCTATGTAGAAGATTCCAACTAAGGTATAATTTTTTAAATTACAATGCAAAAGTATGATAGAAACTCAATTTAAGAAATCTTCATGTCCTAAGACTAGGGCTGTTATTTCGATCCATAGAACACGAACCCAACCCGACCCAACCCTAGGTTTCATCCGGGCCATACCCATCTTATGGTCTGAGGTAAGCAATCGCCACCTCCTAGTTAATTTATGAAAACTTTGAAAACTTCTGGTATAAAATTTTAGTATTAATTTTCAAAGTTTCGAAATAAGTGTATACATCCTCTAGAATTATGCAAGAATATGTTATTATGTTCTTGGCCTTCTCATCATTTAATTTTGATTCATGATTCCGTTCCTTTGTTAATACTAATGTATGAATTATAAATTTTAATGTCTTTTTTACGCAAATGTAGCTAAATTTCATGATTCAATATGAACTCAAACCAAAATCTAACTAGATACTCGATATGTGGATATATAAGGCCAGCTTTGACATTGCTAATGCTTCTGAAATACAGAAGCAAAATGCTCTTTCAAAAACTGTCCCAAAATATGAACTTACATAGAAAATAAACATGCTTCACACCACCCATCCTTTT
The DNA here is from genome assembly GCA_029216955.1 of Iris pallida. Classification (NCBI taxonomy): domain Eukaryota; kingdom Viridiplantae; phylum Streptophyta; class Magnoliopsida; order Asparagales; family Iridaceae; genus Iris; species Iris pallida. Next base: position 5,754,009 of record JANAVB010036818.1, read on the forward strand.
ATCCAAGACAACCTCTAAACTAAAACTTAGAAATAAAGATTATTTATAAGGGCACAACAAAAGTTGATCAGGGTTAGCCAATTTCTGGTAGTCCAGGACTGCCACAATTTCTGGCAGTCCTAGATACTTTATGGACTGCCAGAAAATGTGGCAGTCCAGTCAAACACGAGATAGACTGCCAGAAAATGTGGCAGTCCATAATGCTACTAGGACTGCCAGAATATGGCTAGCCCCTGATCAACTTTGTTGTGCCCTTATAAATAATCGAAATAAAAACTAAATCCTTGGCATAATTATGTGTTGATTTATTTTTTTCTAAAATAAAAATAATACACAAAAAGAAATAAGAACTTTACTTCTATATTTCATTGTGAATCATATTACACTATAAAATTAACTACCACTATTATTTTCAAAGCTAGAACAACTAGTATTCATGCAAGTGTGACTGTACATTATACGTATTCTTATTTACTTGTGAATAACAAACAATCATTTCTTATGTATTTTACTAGTTTTAGAAGAACAAACAATAGCCCCATTTAACCTTTTTATATACGTAATTACCTACAAATGTATTAAATTTAATAAACAATTTAATTCGTAAACTTTTGAAATAAAACTTCTACAATAAAACCTCAACTTATTTTCTTATTATATAGTAGTATACATTTAATCTAAACTAAAATTATTAGTATTTATGAACGTGCAACAAATGATAGTTTTTAAGTTTTTACTATGGAAAAAATAACAATTTTTAAGCTTTTACTAAGAAAAAAAATAGTAGTTTTTAAGGTTTTTACTAGGAAAAAAAATTATAGTTGTTTAAGTTTTTACTAGGAAAATAATAATAGGTTTATAAGGTTTTTACTTGGAAAAAAAAATATAGTTGTAAGTTTTTACTAGGAAAATAATAATAGTTTTTTAAGTTTTACCTAGGAAAATAATAATAGCTTTTTATGTTTTTACTAGGGGAAGAAAAAGTTTTTGACTTTTTACCAGGAAAAAGACAATAGTTTTTTTAAGTTTTACTAGGAAAAAAAACAGTTTTTTAGTAGACATAGCTAAGACGAATTTGAATTTTCTTTAGAGTAAATATTTTTTTAATTTTACAGTAGTATCATTTTCTTTACAGTAAAATTATTTTCTTCACAGTAAAATAATAGTCTTTAAGTTTCTACTAGGAGAAGAACAAATATTTTGGTAAACATAGCTATAACGATTTTTAATATTATATTTTAGAAAAAATTTAAAATTTTGAATTGTAGGGCTTGCCCTGTTAAGGGATCCCTTCCAAAAATTCTCTGAGGCACAAGGTCAAGCCCAGTGCCAAAGAGGGGGTTTGGAAATAGTTTTCAACCAGCAATTGACGCGACTCGGTTAAAACCTCACTGCCTGCGTCATTGCCCCAAGCGCAAAGATGCTCTATAAGTTCCCACCCCACCTCTCTTTTATAGCCCCGCACGTCCCTCCCCCTCTCACTCCTTTCCGATGTGGGACTAAAAAAAACCCACATCATATCATCCCCTAACAAAATAACACCCATTTTTTCTAGTGTTCCTCTCTCTGTCTCTCTCTCTCTCCAAAATTGAACTCTTTCAAACTTCCCGCCAACTCTCCCGTGTCTATGTTTGTGGACACGGACACGATACAATATGTTGACACTGGCACCGCCACATTGGCTGTCCCCTGTGGTGTTCAATACGTCTGACGCACAGTGCGACGTGGACATGGCACCGGTTTTCGGAGCGTCTGTGCTCCGTGTGGGTGGCGATGTGTTAGCTCGTCAGAACCGGTAGGATCGGCGGGACACGTGTCGATGTCGGTTTCGCTCGTATCGGTTTGCTCGGAAATTCGGAGAGGTAGCCTTTTTGCCTGGGAGGTGTTTGATAAGTTGCCCGACACGACACACGATGGTTTCGGCCGGGGTCGCGCGATGAATGGGAGGATTCTGCGAGGCTCTCTCTCTGATTGTTTGGTGGTGTGGTTGAGAGCGAAGAAAGATTCGATCTTGTGGCCCTTCTTCGTGTTTTTTGCCAGGCTGCAGCTCGTAGGAAATTCATGCTTACATTCTTCCTAGGAGTAGAGAATTTAATGGACTCTATTTGATGAATGCACTAACTTTGTAATTGGTGGGAAGGGATTGTTTGAAGAAAAGATGAGCGAGAGGGGCGGTGTCTTCATGCTTACCTGGCCAAAAGGGGGCTTGATGTAGGGGTCAATGTGACAATGTGGTTATTCTCGTCAAGTTTTCGCTGATATGCCGATGAGCATTTGGGATTGCTATGGTTTCAGGAGCATTTCGATGAAGCGTGCCGATTCATCGTGCATACAGAAGTGAAGCCTGCTGTTGAGTCGTGGGCTGCACCACTTTCTGCTTGCCGCGTCCATTGTATTGTTGAGCTTGCTGCTATGTATGCTTTTGAATCTAAGCCCAAGTATCTTGGAGTCTATTTATGGAAAGGAGAAAAGATGGGAGTATGCAGTGAAGGGCGAAGGCTGCATTGAGGCAGTTTTGTTCAGTTGGATATTGCAATCCATAGTTTTCTGATGGTAGATAAGTCACACTCCCAGTCCAAGTGAATATAGCAAGGTGAATAGTTAAGACAGTAATTGAAGGAACCTGGTTATACTCCATTCCAGATTCTAGCTCATTGTTATGGGATGTCGATGATGATATGAAGGAGAAGAAGAAGCTATGGAGTCGGTGGAAATTGCTTTTTCTCTTCTAATAACATATCATGGAACGAGCATAAGGATCACAAAGAACCTCCACATGTGTGAAGATTGCTACATGTGGTGACTAAACATATCTCTAAGCTTGTCGGCTGAGAAATTGCTGTGAGGGATGCCATTGGTTCCATCACTTTCTCTGTGGCTCCTGTCCACGTCGTCATTTTTGGTGACCATGGCAGGTAGATTTTCTTTATTTATCCATTATCTGAAATTAATTCTTTTTGACATCATGACTTGAATTTTCACAATGTGTTTCCTGCCAAATTGGTTAGTATGAAAAAAAAATATATGCAGGTTATCATGTGCTTTAAGTTGTATCATAGTTTCACCATTTCTATTTTATATCTTATGCTCGATACTTCTCTTTTGATTGAAGAAAAATGAACAAGCTCCTATCAAAATGTCTGTCCTAATTGTCTAAATTTATCTTAACATGTCATTTAGTCAATATTCACTCAAATAGGATAGATCCAAGTATTTAAAATTGCACTGATGTTACCATCATATGAAGTCCTTGCTAATTCTTGGTCTACCATTTCATGATGATACTTGATGGACGATTTTTGTTCCCCCTCCCCCATCTTGGGGGAGAATGAGGGTGATGGACATGCCATTAAATTACATAAATATACACACACAAGCTTAAGCATGATCATGTCATAAGCATAATAAGAGGCAAAAGAAAAAAAATTACAACGGTGAGGGGAGGGTCAGGGTTAACTCCTCAATAGAATCTTCTAAAGTCCTTCAAAGAATTTGATCCTTGTGTAACATAGTTCAATAATTTTTTAGTTCTATCACTGCCGAGTTGCGCACCCTGCTATCTACAGAACTCTTTTGTGAATAACTTGGTCTTCTGGAGATGCTTGCTACTCAGAATTCTTGAAAAGAGCCCACCTTAATTCAATATAGAAGTTATTCTATCCAGAATTTTGTCTACAAAATCAGCAAATTTGCCATCCACGGGCATACTTGGCTCCGCATCAAATCGGAATGGCTCTATCGGTTTTGTTGCTTCTAGAAGATCCTCAATTGAGATTTTTGGTTTTGATCTTGCCAAGGGCTTCATGGGGTTGAAATACTTCTCAGGATCTGGACAATAATCCTGAAAACAATATTTGACATGCTGATTAAACCTGAATAGTGTTCCTTTTGAGAAGCTTTAAAGTGAGTTTGTATCAATATTTTGGCAGCACCTAACATCTAAGTTGTTCGTCATTTTTTCTTCCAAGTTCATCCATCTTTCAGTTCCCATGGCTACTTCAACTAAAACTTGTTAAGAGAACGTTGAGTGGAAAAGACCCCTATAGTTAAAAGTTAATAGGAAATTAGACCCTCTTGCTATGTCATATTTGACTATATACTCAGCATGATACATTCCCTATCTGAGAATATGGTGGTATCTGCATATCTTCTATAATGATTATATATTTAGGATGTCGTTATTGGCACTCCTAAAATGTCATCCTGCACTCACTGCACTCATCTTTAATTTTATATCATTCAAATTCCAAATATATGTCCCTGCATTAACATTATTGGCACTCCTAAAATGTCATCCTGCAGTTCTCCCTCAATGCATGCACAATTTAATGTCAAATATAATGCATGGTACATTTGGAATTTGAATGATAGAAAATTAAATATGAGTGCAGGATGACATTTTAAGAGTGTCAATAACAGCACCATATATTTATATATTTATACTAGCAGATGAATATACTCAAGAGGGAGGCTTACTTGGTCCGCATGCATTTTTCTTACAAATGTCTTAAAGGTCCTAAAGTTTTTTCTCTTCAATAAATAGTTCATCTGATAGGCGAAGATATGTCATTGCTGAGACTCTCAGTTTTGGAGGAACGCTACTCCATTTGACCTCACACTCTTCAGTATTTGCTCATATGCCTGCCTGTCATACCGGCTAAGTGCATTCTCACATCCCACCTCAATCTTCTCCCTCCAACATGCACTTAATACCTGTCAATACAGTTTGGCATTACATATTATAATTATTTCAGCATTTAGTCCACTTGAAATGTCTTTTACCTGTTGAACAAGCTCTTCAGGTGCGCTCTTAGCTTCTTCAATCTGCTCAATATTTCTCATCTCAACACAGGTAAAGTTAAGAATAGCATAGTGCCTTGAAAGCATTCTTGCTATAGGTCTGTAGCCATCTCGGTCATTCAAATTGTAGTATCCTGCAGTGACTTCTGCTGCATGACTATCAACCCTGTACCACCAATGTATTCCAGCAACCTGTTATGGTACTCAATTAAGTGACATATCAGTACAAACAACACCTATTAAATATTTGTATGAATTAACTCAATAGACGAACCACTTAACTTTGCTGCGAGCTTAACATTACAGCCTAGAAAAGTTTGATTAGCTGCATCAAGAATCTGGTCGCCATGTTCTATCAACTTGTTGGAATACCATGTAAGGAAGAAGATTCCTTTTTCCTTAAGGTATGTCCCATTATCTCCAAAAAAATTGGTCATGTCAGGTGTGTCGTTGTATGTCCCCGCATCATCTGGCAAGTCCCATTCTGGGTGTCCTGCCTTTGTGGCAGCCTCTTTGAAATCTTCTCGGAGGTATTTGTCATAACACTGTAAGAATGTTTAGAGTTAAAAAATCCTTCAGCCTTTTTTGTAGTATTGTTGAAATAATGATATTATTAAGTTATATAACTGTTAGATTTTTTATAGTATAAGCATTTATTTGTTGGATAAAATTGGATTATATCATAATAACGTTTCATAAATACATATTATAGTACGACAATATAACATTTACAGCTAGAAAAATCAATTACGACATAGGAAAAGCTGAAATTGAAAGGATTTGTGGTTGGTCGAGAAGATGGGATTATGTGAAATGTATCTTCAATAACTTTGGGGATAATTGTATATTGACGATTAGACTACCCCAAACCTTATCATTTTCTCACTTCAAATCAATTGTTCTCATGATGAGGAATTGATGACAAAACAATGTGGGGATTACTTTTGAAGTACTTAGACCATAAGTGTTAGGATTTGGTTCAAGTTTATCGGAAAGGTTTTTGTATATTTAAATCATAAATAGATTAGGATTAGTTTCTTGGTGGTTAATAAACATTAGATGATTAGGATTTCTTCTAGGGTTTGTTTTAGGCTACAAATATAGTTTTTTAGAAGAAGAAAAAATTGTGAGAGAAAATATCTAGTGTTTTGGGATTTTGAGTGTTTGGGGAGGATAACGAGGGATAATATGATGTTCTGGTTTATTAACCACCAAAATCTCACAAATATAGTTTTTTAGACTACAAACACTCAAAATCTCACAACACTAGAAATTGTAGTCTAAAACAATTGTCCCTCGTTAATATTTTGTCAAGTTGATTTTTTTTTCTTTTCTTCCCTTGATGTTCTGGTTTGGATAATATTTGTTATTGATGGTGATGATGGAGATTTTATTGTTGATGGTAACGAAGATTCTACTTTTAGGTTTGATGATTTTGGTGTTTGGCTATTATTATTATTATGTTGGTGTTTGGTGATTATGTTGGAAGATTGTACTTGCGAGAGGGATAACTTTAGTAACCTATAGTTTCGCATCGATCAACTAAGGGATCGAAGAGAGAGAGAGATGAATTGCTGAGATTGAGTCAAATGATCCGTGTCTATTGTCGTTATACCGGAACGAGGTCGTGATACAAAGAGCTCTAATTAACATATCATGGTTAGTGTGTTTCTTTTGGAAGGAATTTTGGTGATTGAGGATTGGATAAAGATGTGCCATTGTGGAGATGAGTGTATCTAATTTTTTTGTGCGTATTCAATTTATAAATAGATTATGATTAGTTTCATGGCAGCTAAGAAATGTTAGATGATTAGGATTTCTTTTAGGGTTTTGTTTTTGGCTATAAATATAGGTTTTTTTAGGGAAAAAATTGTCTGAAAGAAAAGATGTAGGGTTTTTGGATTTTTGATTGTTTGGTGCGGATTACGAGAGATTGTAATATTCTTTATGATAATGATTTTTGGGTTTGTGTGTCAATTTTTTCTTTCTTTCTTTTTGTTTCTATTGCTGCATCTTTTGTCGTAACAAACAGAAGGAAATGAAAAATACTAGAAACGTACTAAGTATGAAGCAGAAAGGAAAAGATGTAAGAAAATTATTCATTTATTTATAATTATGAAAATAGGAGCATCTACGATATCTGGGATAATCTTAAATATTTTATGGATACTTCAGAAAGTCCTTGTGATGTTCTTTGGAGTAGTTGTGGTAAGACAAAGAAATTTGTGGAGAAAAATAGGGCTATCTAAAGTTCATGAATTTGATTTCTTAGATCATATGGAATGTGATACCAAACAAAGGGGTTATGTATAGTGGTAATTCTTATTGCCTGAAATTCTCCAATGCCGGGGAACTCCCATCCCTGGTTCACCGGCAGTTCACCGGCAGGACCGAGTCCCACCTCTCTGTCTGCTACAAAACCAGCATATAAGAAATTTGACATGTGCTCTCTGAAGCTCTTCATGTAGTCTATATAAAGCTGTAGATACAAAAAGAAAAAAACAACAACATTAGCCTGAAAACCACAAAGCTGTCCAAAGTATGCAACATTTTTCCCATTATTTCAATTCCATCAAAACATTCTTCTACTACTTTCTAAGCTTATTTGTGGTATGTTGAATTCAGCTTATTGCATCTAGATATTCCTTTTTTTTGTCTTGAAACTGCATTTCTTTATACTTCGTGTGGATTCTTATGTAAATTTACAACTTTCTAGACTTGTGAATCTGCTGAATTCTGCTAACTAAATTAAGATGCACTTTTTTCTTTCCATATCTTCCATTCAAATATATTCGTTTCTTTTTATCCTGGCTCTTCTCCAATTCTCACCAAATGCACATCAACTTATTACTGATGTTTTCCTTTTATTTTCTGATTTATACATTGACATCATATAATTTTGAAAGATGGTATTTGTTAAGATCATGTATATTGATGCAGAATAGCATAAAATCAATTGAATTCTTAAACATCTAGTAGAAACAACAACTCCATCACTCTGGCCCTCCGGGGATATATCAGGTTCCTAGAAACTTATCATCTGACTGGCCTCTTTCTGGTGAGGCAAAAGTAAAGTAAATATAAGTGAATGAATATATCTAAAGTAAAGAAGAAAAAAAAAATGAAAAGAATAAACCAAGAGAAATAAATGCAAGCAAACATGACCACTTATAGAAGAAAATAATAAATCGTTCAAACCTCCACCGCTGTGCACCCTCCAAAAAGTGGTTGGTTATCCACACCAATGCTGAGATACTCAGGATTCCTTGTACCCCTTCTGTTGGTGTAGAATATGTCTGGGTCTCACTCTCCGATATCGCGGACCCATCTCGGCAACGGGATATTGTCCATGTCCCCGATGTTCCCACCACACTGGTGGAAGGACATGATTGCCTGCAACTTTAGCCCTTCTTCCTTCACCATCTGAAACAATGTCCTATAGGCTATAAGCACTCCAGTCATACTCCTTTGGTCCCTTCCCTTCAACAATCCCCCACCACACATCCACCATCACCCCATCCACATCTCCTGCTCTCACTTGCTTGAGCTGCTTTCTGAGTTCTCTGGGATTGTCAACCATGTTCTCTTCATTTATAACACCAAGCTGAATGAAATTTCAGAGAGTGGGATATTATGATTCGTAGAAACATTTGGTATTGAGGGGCTGTTTTCTTGCCCGTAAATGAGTTATCACACAACATTGGTTGCATTCATATAATTGTTGTAAGTGGTTGAAAATACAGTGTTTGATTTCCTATAAATGATGTTACATGAATCCAATGTTTGGAATGATGCGACTAGCATGGTCTCTTGTTGTAAATGGTGTCATACATGTTGCTATGAGTGGTATCGAAGCCATTTTGGCTGCAACATTTTGGGGAGTTGTTGCATTGTTTGGCGTTACTTACAACAAACCAAACACATGAAATGTTGTGGTAGCACTAAGGGTCTGTTTGGTTGCTTGAAAGTGTAAGGAAGTGAAGTGTGTATGATTTTGAGTTTCATGCTAGTTTTTGTCTCTTTTTTATATGACGATATTTTGTAACTTGGAAGTGACCAAATTCAAGCTTTCGTGTTTGGATGACTACAAAAGTGGTGGTAAAGTGAAAAGTGCATTATAACAATAACAAAAGTAATTAATTAGCTACAAGATTGAATATTATTTATTAAAACTATAATTAACTTCTTTTAATTTCAATACTAGCAATTAATAACACCAAAAAAATTATTAACTAATTATTTTACTTTTTTTATTTATATATATTACAAATAACCTTAATTAAACCAAAACAAAAATATTCTACTTTTTTAGTTTATGTATATTAACAAATATTTTACTATCTAATGATAATATACTAAATAATATTAGTATTATACTATTATGGAAAAGTACATTATATTTGGAGTATCCATGGTGTGTTTGATACGTTTCCGATATGCATTAGCGATATGGTCTAGATTTTTGGAGGGTACGTACTTCCTAGCTAATTATTTAACGACATGTTCTATATTTAACTAATTCATCCAAATCTAATATTAAGTGAAAATAATAATTAAAATTTATTACCAAATTAGTGCATTTATCAGAAATTAATGTACAAAAAGGCATTAGGCTACACTTATTAGAAATTAATAACAAAAAATAATATTAAAAATATGGCACTTTCTTCCACATCCGCGTTTGAAACGTGGATGTCAAATGTGCCAAAATGGAGCCATTTAGTGGCCGACATGAACTGCAGCCAAATTTTTGGGCGAGTTCATGTCGCCAGTTCTGAGTTTAGCCAAACAATGGAAGTGGCGAGCACTGAACCCACGCCCTACTGGTGGCAAAAGCATCCCACTTTCACGCCACTCTTCTGCAACCAAACACGCCCTAAAGGTGTATTTGGTTACAAAGCAAGTGAAGTGCACTTTTACCACTCTTTTGTTTGGTTATAAACAAATGGAGCTTGATTGTCACTTTTTATGTGACGTAAAGTAGGTTTTGTCCCCTCCAAAATTTGGTTTTCACATTTCCCCTTTCAATGAGGATGTGGGATGAAAGTGGATTATAATAAATTTTAATGTTCTCTTGTCATTTTTATATGTGACAAGTGTACAATTTCACACTATATGCCATTCCACTTGCATATTACCAAACACAAAAAGATAAAATTAACACTTCCAAGGGGACGAAATTTTTGTAACCAAACAAGACTTCAAAAACTCACTTCAAGAAAGTGGACTAAAGAAAGTCGTGCATAAAAATGGTTTACAAAGGAAAGGAAAATAGGAGAAAATCGCGCCCCCCCCCCCCCCCCCCCCCCCCCCCCCCCCCCCCCAACAAAAAAAAAACCCACCCCAACGATTCACTCTCCCCCAATTTCCAGCATTTATTACAAAATATAGGACTACACTATCCATGCTCAAATATGTGTTTTGACTATATTCACGGTCTTTCCAAACACCGGAAAGAAAAATTGATGGGAATTACAATTTTCCATGCCCATGGGAAGAAGAAAGAATTGATTTCCTTTCCTTTCCGCGAACCAAACGACACCTAAGTACAGGCAATCTAACAGCCTCTGAAGCATAGACATTCGGGGGTTTCCCAGTAAAAGTAATGTAAAGGAATGGACTTAACTGGGAGCATCACATAAACTGGGACATAGTTGGCTAACATCTTTTCCTTCTCTGTGAGCGGAGTTTGGACCTGCATGATTCAAGTGGCAGCAAACATAGCTTGATTAGTTCTTCTCCTTTCTTGTCCATACCTTGGAAAGAATGGAGACGTGATTCCTTGTAACTGCTTCTGAACCTTAAATCATAGGCAAGTCAACAAAGTTTTTAGAGTTCTTGAACTTAATGTTGATCCTGCATTTATTAAGCTTGCCAATTGCCGTTGTTCAGTGAAACTAAATAACTACTTTTAGCCAGCATTTTCTAAAAGTTGTCATTTATACACTTGTCATAAGATCATATACTATATATGCATTTTCTAACTGACATATCTTGCTCCTGCTCAGGAGCGGACGCAGGAATTTAAGACAGGAGGGTCAACTTCAAATGTAAAAGAAAGCCCAAAAATAAAATCACATACTAAAAACAACATATATATAGTTTTACATGGCTTACAAAAAATTGGAGGAGTCTGGAAGGAGACGAATCACAAATAGAGGGTCCTTTTTTCATGAGGACTGGGGTCAACACATGAGTAACTGGGAAAAAAAAATTATTTTTAGTTGGGTCAGTTGACCCCACTTGTCCCTTACTGTGTCTGTCCCTGCTCCTTAACTGCATGCATATATATATTGAATGTGGTTTGAGTGGCACTACAATTCTTAGTACCTCTATTTTTGCAGATACGCTTGGAGCCTCAGAAGATGCAGCACGAGGAACTCCAGGTTTCTTACGATACAACGAGAAGGATGATCGTCTAATCTCTCTCCGATAGGATTCTGTTCGTGAGCCCCAACGCCTTCTTGCCAATCCACCAAGCTCTATCTTTGGGGAAGGGATGGCTGCCATTGTAACTTGATGAAGTTTCCTGAGATTCTTCACTACCAATCCGTGTTACATCTCATTTTGATTCAGAAATCATGAGGAAAAAAAATGTGTTGTCGCCGTAATTTCTTTTCTTTTTTGGTTCAATTCTTTTTTGGTTCAATCCTCAGACATTGTTTTCATGTTCTTTAAGTGTTTCGTTTTCGATTCCTAATAGAACAAGAGTGTTGATTTTGACATTGATGGTCTGTTTCCTTTCTTGTGGAGAAAAGAACAAAATTGATCTCCAGATTGCTTTTGCTATTGAAAGCATCCATTCAAATTATTGGATCTCCTTTCTCTTATTATCTCTTTATTCTTTCTACACATCTTTGGTAGTTTCATAAAGTATCAAAGTCCTTGCAAGTAATATGGTGAAAGCATATGATGTGGACTTTCTTCCGTGAAAATGATGGTTGTATTAGTCATTCCATAATTTATACTCAGCTGAACATAGTAGTTACATTCTCCAAAGAAAAATACTTGCAGCAATTGTGGTTGTACTGAAACAACTTTTTGCAAGTTCACCTGCTTTTGTTTATAAGAGATCACGTGGTTGTTTTTTTTCCATTACTATATAGTATTAGCAGTTTAAAGTGCAATTGTTGTTTATTTTTCTTAACTATATAGTGCACTTTAAAGTGATGGTATTTATTCGTCATTTTAAAGTGCATTATAAATGTATGAATTGACTATTTTGCCCTCAAATACTACGACATAATTTTAAACACAAATTCACTATTATAAATGAACAAACATAGGTTCACACTCAAATATTTTTTTATCAACACGTTTGATGTAGTATTCCATGGGTGGAAAAATACTCAGCAACCTGCTTATTAGTATACTCCGTCCCATTGTCAGACCGGAAACACTTAATTTTAGCGCCATATTGTGTTTCCACCCATCGATGAAAGTCCCGAAAGGCCTCAAGGACGTCACTTTTATTCTTCATGAGGTAGACCCATGTCACGCGGGTATAACAGTCAATAAAGGTGACGAACCATCGAAAGCCGTTAATTCCGGTTGTAGGACAAGGGCCCCATACGTCCGAATGTATCATGTCAAAAGCAGCTGAACTCCTATTCTCCGAGCTCACATATGAGCTTCTGGTATGTTTTCCCAACTCACAAGCATCACAAAATAACTTCTCTTTATCAGCCCTTTGATATAAGGACGGATACATTCGACTAATAACTTGAAAAGAGGAATGACCGACACGCTGGTGGTGGAGTAGCAAGTCGGCTTCAACACTGCGACAGGAAGCTTCTGGTGGTGCGGCTGCGACCAAGGATGCCAATGCGTTGTCCAGTCCAGTCCAGTCTAAATACCACAGCCCCTTATGCCATGTGCCAGTCCCAAGTCGTCGTCCTGTCCCCTTCTCCTGAAAAGTCACCGTAGGAATGTCAAAGGAAACAGTACAGACCAAGCACCCAATGGCAGCCCGCCACTTCCATCGTCATCATCACATCACCATGAAGAAGAAGAAGGAGGAAAACTCTAACCTGGTCGGCCCGTACTCCCCTCCGCGCCGCCTCCTGTACGGTCGAAGCGACCGCAGCGCCGCGCCACCGTGGACAGCCCCCAGATCCGGCGCTCCCTCCACGCGTAGAGCCACCCACCATCGTACCGAAGCCCCAGCGTCCACCGTATCCCTCTGCCGTCCGCGAGACCGTCGCCGTTCATCCTTCGTGACCAGCGATTCCGCCCTAGCGCCAGATCCGCGAGCCTGGTTTTTCGCTCCGCCAGCCGATCCGCCGGCGCCCTCCGCCTCCACCCGGCCTCCGACGCCGTGCACCATCCGCCGCCTTCACCGGCTATCAGAGCCCCCACGGCCGCAGCCGAGTCTTCTTCTCTGCTGCGCCATCCTCCAGTCCGCCTCCGCCGTGGTCAAGTACAGACCACCGCGCTCCGGGGCTCGCTTCCAGCTTCCCTCCGCCGCCTCGGCAAAACCCTTAGCCGACGTCGCCTCTTTCCAGCCTCCGACGAGCCGTGTACCACCGGAGCAACTCCGCCGAAACCCTTTGCATCCTCCCGGCGCTGACCGCCTCCGCGCCGATCTCCGGCCGCCATCGATCGAGCGACCACCGTCGACGGCGCCCATCCGCGCTCGGCCGCCGACGCGGGACCGGCGAGCGGCGCCTCCGTCGCAAACCCTAGGTGAGAGTTCCCCAAATTCCATCTCCCTCTCGCTGAGCATTTTGGGGGAGAAGGGATTAGATGAGTTTATTATTAATATTATTAATATTATTATTATTATTATTATTATTATTATTATTATTATTATCTTTATCATTATCATTATCATTATCATTATCAATATTTTTATTATCATTATTATTATTATTTATTGTTATTATTATTATTAGTATTATTACTAGTATATTACTATTATTGTTAATTATTATACCCTTAGTATTATTTTAAGATACTTCGATTATGATTATGATTTTTAATTTTTATTGTATCATTCTGTTTTATTAAATAAATAGAAAAATTAGTTTGACAACACAAAATAGCCAAAAATTATTTTTTATATTTTATTAAATATTCTGATTAATGAAAAGTTACTTTTCTACGATATATATTAATTTACATATTTTCGAAGTATTTTCGTAAATGAATTTTTTACAAGTAAACATATTTTTAAAGTAATATAAATAATTTCTATGAAGTTACATATTCATCTACACCCCGAATTTTTTTTCCACTATCCCATTGCTCATAACTAATCGTGTGTCCTATTTTTTGTGACTTCGAACCCCTTACATATCGACCATGGCTATTGGACGAACAGGACTTGTTGGATCATTGCACCACACCAGACATAACACCAGGCAAGACACCTTGCCACTACTGCTTAAATTTCCTGCTCAATAACATGCATGTTGTATTTATTTTCTAGTTGTTTTCTTTTAAATTATATGTAGATACAATTACTATATTTTGTGCAATGGACTTAGAGTTAAGGGACTACCGTCAAATTTAGTGTCTCATTGACTTGTCACGATTGTACACGAGTTGTGTGTGAGAGTTGTGAGTATCATATAGAGGTCACTTGCGTGTGGGCTGATCCCCCGTGCGCATGCGTAGGAATAACTGTCAATAGATGCATGATTAGAAGACTTGACAGTTATCTATATTAAAACAGTGTGGTGGAAACGACACGTGTTTGTGTGTCATGGTTACGACACACGTATAGTATCATTGGGGGGAGGGGACAGCTACTAGCGTAGGGGCTACTTTTTACACACATTTTGGGAGATAGTGTCTCGGATGAGCGCTACGTGTTACCCGACCGATAGTGTCTTGGATGAGCGCTACTTGTTGGCCACTCTTTATTACATGCTTGAGACAGCCCCTGCATAGAACGTTGTCCTCTAAATTGAAATTTACATAGAATGGTTATGAACCTTTATACATGCATACTTTTCTGTTGAGCTTATTTATTCAGTTTATTGGCATGATATTATGTGTCTTGTTACGTCCCTCTGAGGACCTGGTTTTTCCCCAGGTGTGTGTTCTCGTGACTTCTTGCAGGTGCTCTAGCTAAGGCCATGACTTGCGCTCTATTCTGTCGTGATGATTACTCTTGGATTCGTCACTTGCACTCGCTTGCTAAATTCTTTCATTCTATATTTTTCCATATTTAATTTGGTTGGTAGTGGACTTTGTCTCCGCCCAAACTATTATGTACATGACAAACTCAAAATTGCTTTATATCATTATTTATCTTTGTGGATGAGATTTAGTTGTCTTGGATTACTACATTTACAGCTTATGTATACATACGAGATCCATGTATTTCGTATGTATACAGCTGACATGTCTACGTACTTGGTCCTACGCATTTTGGGACTGGAGCGTTACATGTTTTTGTGGTGGCCCATGCAGGTCAAGATTATCACTTCGGTTACTTTACCATACCGATGTGGGCCTGCAACATAGGAGTAGAGTCTAGAATCTCATCCGCCTACTTGACATCCTTTCTTGACTTCAAATTTCGAACTCTCGTTCGACCTCCTTGAATTGCATCTTGCTTGACTCCTTCTACCGTAAATTTCTTAGTTTTGTGTTTAGTAAGATGACTACACTAGTATATGCCCATAGGTTAAACACATGGCTAGATAGATTGCATTGACAATTAATATCCATTGAGGTTATATTTGAGTATAAAGACATTTATTTTTCCTAGAGATATGATCATAGGGATTAGTTAATTCCAAGTTGGGTAGTAGCATATTACCGCCATCAAGAGATAGCTGAAATTTTACTTTAAATTTACAAGGTGGTCTACACAAGGGGATAGCTAGATCGAGAAAGCAGATTTTTATGAATTTTGAAATTGTGAAATAGTTATGATTTAAGTTTTTATATTTTGACACTTGATTTACGGTTAACTTAAGTTTGGATTGTAATATGATAGAGTTTATCTCGAGATTATTTAAAGAGTTTAAATTAAGATTTTCTAGACGACTAGAGGGATGAAAGTTTAGAAGGGAGAGAACTTGAGGTTTTAAAATTTGCGCGTACGAGTTATAAGTTTATTTAAAATTTAAAGAGATGATGAAAAAAAAATTTAATTAATTAAATTTTTTGGAAGATCTCGACTTTGAAGGAAAAATTCAAATTTCAAATTTTGTCCTATGATCTATGATTTATAGAGTTATTTAAATTTCGAGTTTAAGGCCTTTTTATTATGGATATTTAAATTTTGGTAAAAAGCATGTTTATTTTGCGATATATAAGGACTATTTCGAGATTGATTAGGAATTTAAATTTTGACTAGACTAGGTAGCTTAAGATAATTAGAAATTTTGGTGGGGTATCTCGAAAATTTATTGAGAAACTTCGAGGAACTTGAAATTTAGATTAGATCATATTGGTAGAGGACCAAGAAACAAGAAAGGTTACCCCAGTGAGATAGGAGTATTGTACATTAGAGTGCCATGCCACCTATGATTATGATATTGCATATACACAAGTATAGTTAGTCATCGACCAAACCGACGAACATATCTTTTGACTTACTCGACCTTCCCTCAATTCTAGATCTTTTGTCATGACCATCTATCATTTAAAACTTGAGAAATGATTAGATTGTTCCTTGATCATACACCATCTAAGTGACTATCATATCCCTAGAAACTGTACTCCTAATTTATTTTACCTTGATTTGTTAGAATCTAAGTTATCTTTATTTCATGCTTTAGCTCGGTCATTTATTCGGTTCGTTAATCATTATCTCATTAACTCCCACTTTCTACTTTAAGTTCTTTGGTGTCCCTACCGTGACTTTGATAATTGGAGCACAACACTAGACTTTTCCTTCCCACAACTTTCATATGCAAGACCTAGACGAGCCCACCTTCATGTAGGTATATCACGTGCCACTAAAATACGTCTCCTTGTACTTTATTTTTATATTGCGACTTTCGGGTCAAAATGACTGGACTCAAATCCCTACCGTGAAACCCTTATACTTTAAACTATATATGAGACTCGACCTCGACTCAATTCTTTCCACCCGATGTGTAATGCTTGACTTGCGCTTTACCTTGATTGCTTGACCCATTGACCCCTTTACACTACTAGTTTAACTCTTGTAAGTTGGGTAGAATACCTCCCGACCTAACCAACCTTTGTGGACCACATTGATAGGTTCACTTTGACCATAGAATTCAGTGGACCCTAACTTATCTAGTAAACCAGGCCGACTGCATAGGCCCAAATTTCGGGCGAAACTTAGATTTTATAAGATCTTGAACTAATTGATTTCTTTCATCATTACTCTTTACTTATTATTTTAATTACCTATGATGCTAAAATAGCTTAGTTTTGCAAGCGTATTCTTTATCAAGCTTGATCATGACATATGTTTTATTGGGTTGCTCCCACTAACATATTGTCTAATCAGAACCGGTGCAAGATGGTCTGATCAACCAAGTGCACTTTGGTTCGCTTTTTTTTATCGTTCCACGTGGATAGGGACATAGCTAAGCTTGTCCTTTAGAGTCCCATCCACGACTGCCTTGAAAATTCTTTTTGAAATTTTTCGGTCACCTTTGAACCACGTATTCGTATTCGATAAATTCACCTTTGGAACCCGTTATCGCTTTCGTCTTCCACCTATTTTAGACGGACGAAATCCCTCGTGCCGAGTATCCCCTTTAGTTGTCCGATCACTTATGACCACTGTAATTAGCCATTACCAACCCGTGGCTATATCCTCATCCTAAAACTATTCGTCTTATCCCTTGATTCTAAACCTACCATCGTGACCTACCAAATGCTTGTTTATGTTAAGGCGTTATTTCTTTGCCTCGCCCGAAGACTGGTAATACCCCTTGTACCTTCTCACCCTCTACTAATTCTTAATTTCGAGGATGAAATTCTTTTAAGTTGGGTAGGATGTAAAACCCCTAAATTTCTACTATTTTTTTATTTTAATTTTTGGTACTGATTTAAATTTTGTATTTTACGTCGTGTAGTCGTATTTTACGTCGCGTACGGGTCGCGTTATTCGTATTTGTACGTCACGCACAAATTACGTTTTGTATTGCTCATCGAATACGAATATGTGCGAGGTACATATATTTGAAAATTATTTTTTATGGAAATATAGCTTTCAATACTATATGATAAACAATATATTTTGCTTCTTATTGTAAAAAAAAAAAATGCCACAATATATTTTCTGCAAGTTCGTATCATTTATTTGTCGTAAAGGATATTTTTATTATACAAATATAAATGGTGGCTTTGAAAACTATGTTTTGAGGCAAATAATCTTTTGCATATAAAGTACATGAATTTAAATTTATTTTCAAAATTATTAAATACTATTATTTTATTAATTGGAAAAAGTTAATTTTAAATTAGTTTATTATGAATAAATTGACATTTGCTTTTATCAAATTATTATGAGTTTTCAAATCTAATAAGAGGATTTATCTTAGTTTAAATCTCTTGGAAAAGTTATTGATTGGAAAAGATTTTATTTGCCTTAAATTAAATAGTTTTAAATTAAAGATAAGTTTTATTTATATTATACTGAATTAGTTTAAATCGAATTTAAACTAATATAATATTATCTATAGAGGATTTTAAATCCTCCAATCCCTATCCAACTGGGAATTCCCACATCCTATATATATAGGCAGGTACTCCTCCATAATTTCCATCCACAACTCCATTGTGTACCGTGTCCGTGCCTCCCATCCACTAAAATTTTTCCCACTACAAATACATAATATCCATCCGATAATTTCGGACGCATCTCCTCGCCACCACCACCGTGTCGGATACACCCGACACGGCCAAATCCTATCAAACCTAATCCTAACCCAACCCGCCACAGCATCATCAACACCCTCCTCCAGCAACCTCACCATCACCGCCGTCATCACAGCCCCGCACCACCTATCCTCGCCCGTCTCCTCTCGGACCATCGTCCCCAAAACTCAACCACCACATTCTCGACCACCCCAATAGAACCAACCACCACTACTACTGCCATCACCCCCTCCTTCACCCCGCCTACGCCAATTCCCCAACACCACCACCACCACCACCACCATCTCCGTCAACCCATCACCGGCCATCCGACCAACTGTCGGGGGTGCCACCGCCACCGACCAAGCACCCAATGGTAGTCCGCCACTTCCATCATCATCATCACATCACCATGAAGAAGAAGAAGGAGGAAAACTCTAACCTGGTCGGCCCGTACTCCCCTCCGTGCCGCCTCCTGTACGGTCGAAGCGACCGCAGCGCCGCGCCACCGTGGGCAGCCCCCAGATCCGGCGCTCCCTCCACGCGTAGAGCCACCCACCATCGTACCGAAGCCCCAGCGTCCACCGCATCCCTCTGCCGTCAGCGAGACCGTCGCCGTTCATCCTCCGTGACCAGCGATTCTGCCCTAGCGCCAGATCCGCGAGCCTGGTTTTCCGCTCCGCCAGCCGATCCGCCGGCACCCTTCGCCTCCACCCGGCCTCCGACGCCGTGCACCATCCGCCGCCTTCACCGGCTATCAGAGCCCCCACGGCCGCAGCCGAGTCTTCTTCTCTGCTGCGCCATCCTCCAGTCCGCCTCCGCCGTGGTCAAGTACAGACCACCGCGCTCCGGGGCTCGCTTCCAGCTTCCCTCCGCCGCCTCGGCGAAACCCTTAGCCGACACCGCCTCTTTCCAGCCTCCGACGAGCCGTGTACCACCGGAGCAACTCCGCCGAAACCCTTTGCATCCTCCCGGCGCTGACCGCCTCCGCGCCGATCTCCGGCCGCCATCGATCGAGCGACCACCGTCGACGGTGCCCATCCGCGCTCGGCCGCCGACGCGAGACCGGCGAGCGGCGCCTCCGTCGCAAACCCTAGGTGAGAGTTCCCCAAATTCCCTCTCCCTCTCTACTCTCTCCCTCTCGCTGAGCATTTTAGGGGAGAAGGGATTAGATGAGTTTATTATTATTATTATTATTATTATTATCTTTATCATTATCATTATCATTATTAATATTTTTATTATCATTATTATTATTATTTATTGTTATTATTATTATTAGTATTATTACTAGTATATTACTATTATTGTTAATTATTATACCCTTAGTATTATTTTAAGATACTTCGATTATGATTATGATTTTTAATTTTTATTGTATCATTCTGTTTTATTAAATAAATAGAAAAATTAGTTTGACAACACAAAATAGCCAAAAATTATTTTTTATATTTTATTAAATATTCTGATTAATGAAAAGTTACTTTTCTACGATATATATTAATTTACATATTTTCGAAGTATTTCCGTAAATGAATTTTTTACAAGTAAACATATTTTTAAAGTAATATAAATAATTTCTAAGAAGTTACATATTCATCTACACCCCGAATTTTCTTTCCACTATCCCATTGCTCATAACTAATCGTGTGTCCTATTTTTTTGTGACTTCGAACCCCTTACATATCGACCATAGCTATTGGACGAACAGGACTTGTTGGATCATTGCACCACACCAGGCATAACACCAGGCAAAACACCTTGCCACTACTGCTTAAATTTCCTGCTCAATAACATGCATGTTGTGTTTATTTTCAAGTTATTTTCTTTTAAATTATATGTAGATACAATTACTATATTTTGTGCAATGGACTTAGAGTTAAGGGACTACCGTCAAATTTAGTGTCTTATTGACTTGTCACGATTGTACACGAGTTGTGTGTGAGAGTTGTGAGTATCATATAGAGGTCACTTGCGTGTGGGCTGATCCCCTGTGCGCATGCGTAGGAATAACTGTCAATAGATGCATGATTAGAAGACTTGACAGTTATCTATATTAAAACAGTGTGGTGGAAACGACACGTGTTTGTGTGTCATGGTTACGACACACGTATAGTATCATTGGGGGGAGGGGACAGCTACTAGCGTAGGGGCTACTTTTTACACACATTTTGGGAGATAGTGTCTCGGATGAGCGCTACGTGTTACCCGGCCGATAGTGTCTCGGATGAGCGCTACTTGTTGGCCACTCTTTATTACATGCTTGAGACAGCCCCTGCGTAGAACGTTGTCCTCTAAATTGAAATTCACATAGAATGGTTATGAACCTTTATACATGCATACTTTTCTGTTGAGCTTATTTATTCAGTTTATTGGCATGATATTATGTGTCTTGTTACGTCCCTCTGAGGACCTGGTTTTTCCCCAGGTGTGTGTTCTCGTGACTTCTTGCAGGTGCTCTAGCTAAGGCCATGACTTGCGCTCTATTCTGTCGTGATGATTACTCTTGGATTCGTCACTTGCTCTCGCTTGCTAAATTCTTTCCTTCTATATTTTTCCATATTTAATTTGGTTGGTAGTGGACTTTGTCTCCGCCCAAACTATTATGTACATGACAAACTCAAAATTGCTTTATATCATTATTTATCTTTGTGGATGAGATTTAGTTGTCTTGGATTACTACATTTACAGCTTATGTATACATACGAGATCTATGTATTTCGTATGTATACAGCTGGCATGTCTACGTACTTGGTCCTACGTATTTTGGGACTGGGGCGTTACAAAAATTGCTTAACTATAGTAGAAAAACTTGTCAAAAATAGTTGGTTGAACTTAAAAACATTGAAATCAATCAATCAATACATAGTTTACCAACTAGAAATCCAAAAATAACATTCAAAACATATGTTGTTCATCATATTGTGTTTTGAAATAGACCAAAAAAATATATCAATATAGTAGGAATCAATCATTGGTCATAAATAAATCATAAGGAATATAAATTCGCAAATCTAGTATATATAAAAGAATCAAAAATATAATGAGAGTTTTAACAATGAAAAAAATATGATTCATAATTTGCCCATACAAATTAGTAAATCAATTCCATAAAGAGTATAATCATCGAAAAGAAATCAAAGTATGTATACTATAATCTATACAAAATCTATACCAAAGTTCATGCATTTGAATTCAATTACCTTAGCATGATATATGAATATCCATTAGATAAACATGAAGGTAATGATGACAAAATACTTGAGAAGGAAAAATTCAGTCGACTTGAATGCTCTCCCGCAAAGTATGATCAGTCTAAATAAGATAATCATGAACTTTGAGATAAAATCTCAATAAGAAATGCCAAAATTAATATAAACTCAAGAAAAAATCAAATATATATTTAGCAATATAACTTTTAGAAACTCGAATGAGAGAATTAAAAATAAATAATAATAATCATATATTCTCTCATCTAATACAAATCTAAATATCACAAACAACTCAACAAGATATTTTAAGTAAAAGAATATATGTCCATGATGAACTAGGTATACCACATATTAAGGGCATAAAAGAATTAAAACAATTAAAATTTGCTCCCCCTTAAAATATGCGTATATAGTTCAAAAATAATTTATATGCATAAAATAGATAAAATAATCACAAGATCTAAGGAACATATGAGATACTTTCCATTGATCAAATGCATATAAAATTTCAAACTCAAAACAAATATCATCTTTAGGCAAGAAAAAGAAATATCCAATAAATAAACGCTTAAAGATGAAGAAAATATGTCTTCAATAAACATATAAAAGAAATATTTTAAGATATTAAAAGATTTTGAAAACTGTCTTTAATAATAACATTTGAGTACCAGACAGATTCAATAAATCAAAAAGATTTTTCAAAAATGTAGAATTTATTACGAAAAATTGTCTTAATAAATGTTCGAATGCGTCCATTTAGTCCTTAGACTGAAAGCTGACGATTCGAATCACGAAAACAATTTCAATAAAAGAATCCATAAATCATAAATAAATCCATTTGAACAAATAAACATAACTAGATAAATGTCCAAAGAAAAGTTATTCTAGATATATGGCATGTCAAGGGGATAATTGACTTGAAACAATTAACTGCTCCACCTTTACATGGTTATATCCAAAAATAGTAGTATTGACAAAATTTTAAAATAAAATTCAGAGACATATTTTCGGAAGTAGAAAACTAATTCAAAAATATTAGGTCTTCTTATCAAGGTTCATTTCTTTCCTTTTAAAGCCTTATCACGGTGTCCACCTAACAACCGTGAGGTTAAAGAAAAGAAACGCTTTGAGAGAGAGATTCATGCCTTCTCTCCCACAAAGAATTACTGTTGTAGATAGTAAGTAACTTGAATAAGAAGATAATAATATAAAGTTCAAAATCATTGAATATTACACAAGTTAAAGACGAAATCACAAGACCATAATATTCAATGAGTAGTCACAATATCAAATCAAGTCTGAATATCGAATAGTGTGACAGAAAAATGAACATATCAAAAGATGACAGACATTAACCTATGAAGATCAATATATGTTACCTTTTATAAAATTAAATCATTAAATAATATTATCCATCAAATCTAAAATCTAAAATCCATTAGATAACAATTGCAACTAGATCTCAATAAATCTTTAGTCTATAAAGCGTTGATCAATCTTGGGTTAGCTGTAGAGGTACTGTTCCAGCTAACGGAGGTTCACTGGAGAACACTTAAGTACCGCTTCGCTTCGACCGTAGTCGTGGTGACAGACAAACCCTTTGTAGGCTTGTACCCAAAACAAATATCTTCTTTAATAACCGAGGATTTAAGAAGAATTAGTGCAATATGAAATAAATTATATTCTGTGGGCTTAAAAAAAATCTTAGAACAATGTAGCATACAGTATAAGATGTATCAATTATACCATATATGCTACAAAATCATTGGGTAACAATAAAATATAAAATATTTATAAACCAAAATGTAAGACCTAGATATGTTGATGTATTCTGGAACCTAGGGGACTGGGTTCAGTACCTTGGATCCAGAACTAGATAATAGTTGCAAGTAGACCTTAATAAATCTTAAGTCTATAAAGTATTGATCACTTTGGGTTAGCTGTAGGGGCCGGTTCCCAACTAGCGGTAGTCCGAAGACTAGTACCCCGTGTCGCTTCAGGCTATTTACACCTGTATGACAGAAGGACCATTTCGACTTGTTCCCAAAATGATTTCTACTCTTAAGAACTTAGATTCAAAGGAATATATACAGTATCATCGAACAATATTGAAATCCAGAATCCCTAAATATAGAAGAAGTAAATACCCAAATGATGGTTTATCAAGATCAAGATATTAAAAATATCATGTATCCAAAATGTCAACCAAAAAGCCAAGAAAAAAGTCTTTGAGGAAGAAGCTAATAAAGATAATAACATAAATTTGTTTTTTTTAAATCAATAGCTTAAGTATGAGATAAGCACAAGTTTAAAAACTATTTAAAATAATATAGAACTTGAACTTAACTCATATATCCCCATAAAGATATTTATACAAAAATATAAGAAACATGAACAATATATAAATAAAAATGAATTATTCATGTATCCTTAATAAGCATAAAAAAATATCGCAAGATCAAAAACATGCAAAAATAAACTTTATCAGACAAAGATGTAATTGATTCATAAGAAGTTAATCAAAATAAAATATGAGAATCAATAGTGAAGTATATTACGCAAGCACAAGGTTAACATAAAAATATACGTATATACTTTTCAAGTAAATAGAAGACTCGTGCTAAACATATATACTTACAAAATACTGATCAAAGTAAATACGACATGTTAAAGACAAATCGGTAAGAATTGGCCATTAAAAAAATATTAAAGACGAAGAGTCAAAAACATATTCACTAAAAAAAGATAAGCTCCTATGAATGCTTCAAGAATAAAGATTAAGAGTAATAGCATACATAGACAAATGTGTCACACTAATAGAAAATAAACACTATATAGTGTGAACTAATCATTTAAGCTAAACAGCTAGTCATGCTAGGATTATGTCTCATATTGATTCAAATAATAAACAAATTAAAAGATATCAATGAAAGCTAATAGTAAGACATCAGTAAGAACATGCTAGATATTAAAAACTATTTAGAAAGCATGTGACCAAAGTGGTTCTAGTGACCACACTTCTGTTGGTGTAATTACATGAAAGATGACCTTTGTAGCTTTGCAATCACCAACATGCTCCATTGTTTTAAGGTTCAGCATAAGTAGCTCCACCTAAAATATTAGGTGAAGACTTTGGTATCCAATACTTGGATCCACATTTGTTAGCTTTGGGAACCTATTTGCACAAGTTCATATCAACTAGCTTTCTAATCTGACAACAATTAGAAACGTGTCCATTCAAACCACAATAATGACAGAAAGTATTAATATTAGCACTATGTGCAGCAGTATGAGAACGTACAGTAGTGTCATATGATGTACGTGGATACTTGTAATAGAAAGTATGGTTATGTGAAGCTTTAGCTTTGCTTGCTTCCTTTGTAAAAGATGACGGATGTGATTTTGTGATGTGCTAAGTGTCTTGTGTTAGACTGAGTCATAGGTTGTACTACCTGCCTTTCCAGTCTAATCTCTAAATTTCTAGAGGTAGCACAGATCTCATCATACTTAGCAGAAAGAGCATTAATTCTACATGAAGCAATAGAATACTTCTTCTTTTCTGATTCTAATTCTTTCTTAAGTTTAGCATTTTCTTGAGTGCTTTTCTCAATGCAATTAAGTGTCTCATGCAATCTAAACTTCAGTCTAAAAATCTCAGTAGAATTATCAGAATGAGAACTATTTCTAGCATCATTCAATAAGCAAGTAAGCTTTTCATTCTCACGCTTATAGGATAGAATATCCTTTCTAGCTTGCTTGTACTTATCTAATACTTTCTTGTGTTCTTCTAATAGATCACTGAAAGCATCAGATAACTCATCATGAGAAAATTCACTCTCTTCATAAAAGAATTATTTTGTACCTCGTTAGATAATGCCATTAAGCATAAATTTGCAGCTTGATGAGGTCTCTCTTCTTCTTCATAATCTGTTGCTTCGCTTTTATACCATATGCTCGTGCTAGTGTACTTGTGAGACGATGATCTACCTTCATTTGATTGTTCATAGTGACTCTCCTTTCTAGCAGTAGTACAATCTTCTTAGATGTGGCCTATCTTCTTATAATTGTCATATACAAGCTCTTCTTCGTATAAGGGATTGTGTTGTACCTTAAATCCCAATTCCATCATGCACATATTTGCATCATTATGCAGACTATCCTTCTCTCTGGAGTTGCTAGCTTTGCTTTCATACCTGCACTCATAAGTAGCTTCAAGAACTTTCCAAATTTTGTGAGATGTTGTGCAAGTAGTAATAAGATTAAATACATTTGTGTCTACAACACAATAAAAGATATGCATAGCTTTTGCATCAAGGCTAGCTAACTTCTTCTCTTCCTCCGTGTAACTATAATAAGGCTTATTGATTATAGAGAATGTGAGAATAGAAGTGATAGTAGGCTTTTTGTAGCCATTGACAACAATTGATCATAAGTCAAAATCTAGAGACTTCAGGTAGAAGCTCATCCGTGTCTTCCAATAACTATAGTTTGTTCCATCAAATAGTGGGAGTCTATTTGAGGATTACTCTTCAGTTATGAAGTACATACTTACCATATATGATACTGTGATCTATGTAACAGCTATAATAATAAGAATATAGCAATGTTACCTTGCTTTACCTGTATAATCCGCTCTGATAATGAGGATCTGCTCCAAGGAAGTTAAGCCAAATAATAGAGTCCTTGCTAGGATACCAATTGAATGAGCAATTAGTATAAGCAATAATATCTCTATAAGGAGCACTTGTAATAATATCTCTAGAATGAGCACCTGCTCTGATATTTGTAGAAGGAGTACCTGCTCTGATACCAATTGTAGGAGCAATTGGTATGAGCAGCAATATCTATATAACAAGCACCCGCTCTGATACCAATTGTAAGAACAATTGGGATCAGAATATAATACCTCCAGATAGAGCACTGGCTCTGATACCAATTGTAGAACCGATTATAGGAACGAGTTGTAAAGCATAATACTTTAGAGGGGGGTGAATAGAGTAGGCAGCAGAAATTAACTATTTAAAAAATGTTAGCAGCAAGATCACAAAATATATCACAAGTAAGTAAATGAAAAGTAGAGAGTAGAGAGCAAATGCAAACACAAGGATGTATACTAGTTTTTCTCTTGTGAGGACTAGTCCAGTCGGAAGAACTCTAGCTTCCAGTTGAATCCACTATAGAAAATCAACACAAGTTTTCATCCGAAGTTCTTGCAACTTCTACTACGCGAGCTTTGATCCGAAGTACTCGACCAACTTCAATTGTGAAGTGTCTATCTTCAATCAAGCCTCTGATTACAATCACTCTAAAACTTCTAGACCGTACTGCACTGGCAAATTGACTAGAGAATTGTAACTGGCTTGGGATTTGAAAATGAATAGCTCGAAATACTTTGGAAGAAGTAGTAGGCTTATAGAGAAGAGATATGAAAGTGAATTGGTGTATGAGTGAATTGAAATGATCAAAATTCTTCTCTATTTATAGTTTTTCCAAAGACAGAATTCTGACAGAATTCGGACAGAATTCGAGCAGAACTCTATGAGAAAATCTCGTTGGGATCCGTAACTGCAGGAAGACCAAGTTCACAAAGCAACGTTCACTAACCGAACTCTGGCCGAATTCTGGCTGAATTCTGTTGGAGTTCTGTCAGGGTTTTTGTAAATTGGTTTTGGACTTTTTGAAAAGTCAAACAGTTAGGAAGTAGTTTGGACTTTTGTAAGTGGACTTGTTTTCAAAATAAAAGGGTATTTTGAAAACGTTTCTTGGGTAGCCTATTTGCCAGTATGATATAGTTTACATCGTATTCCTAGACTCAATAAATATGGAAAATTATATTAATAAAATAGGAAAACTAATAGCCCTTTGATGACGTCTTTCTTCTGATATTTGAGCAAACATGAAGACGCCTTTTTTCTTGACGACAATCGTCCAAAGATAAACAGATCTGGAAATCTGAATACCTTTCGGGGGACGCTGCCCCCTCGACCCCTGTCCACTGACCGGGCAGCGGAACCCCCGATGCGAGGCCCCGGATAGGTCGTTAGGTGGTTCAGAGAAATCTTCTTATATAACACCGTCTTTGGCCCATCAATAATTCTCCATTGCATATGTCCTAGTTTGACAAAGCTTGATCATGCTTACTGCATGTCTAAGAACATGTTAGGCAAACAAAACAATATGACTTATACAGAACATTAGGACAATGCTAAGTTTAAGTAGTAATATGATAGTGATTACATGAATATTAGTGATGTCATTATGGTAAAATTAATTGATTAACAATATTCAAAAACATGATATAATCATTGGGCTAACAATATATTGCTTATAGCCTCCATTATATCCTCCAGCGCTTGGCTTCCGTCGACTCGCATATTCAATCTATGTGCTTGAGCTGTCCAGACATCCCAAGTGAATGAGCAGTAAAATTAAAGATGTTCCATTATTTCTTCATGCAGGTTGCATAAAACACATCCCTGTCCGCCCGTGAGGATTCCAAACTGCACCAATCGGTCGAGCGTGAGGAGCCTTCTCGACAGAAGCTTGTACATGCATAACTGGAATTTACTCGCCACCTCTTTGACCTATATTAAGTCATATCGAGTAATTTTAAGGTGATGCTCCCTTACGACTTCATATGCCTTGTTGTGCTCGAACCCACATGACGTTATGCCTTTCCATATCCATTGATCTTCTTTAATAGCTCTGTCTATATGAACATCTCTGATCTCCGCTGTAGCATGACGCACCCCCTCGTGAGCCTCCGGTCTCCACTATCCATCGATTATAATCTTACTGACTCGTTCCGCCTCTCGCGGTCTGCACAAGGTATTTTCTCTGGCCAGATCGATCGTCTAGGCTGTGGTGACCAATCCATGGGTCGTACCACAGACTAGTGGTACTCCTATCACATATAATACGTTGAATTTGTAGATTAATCGGTCATCTTTGGTTTAATAAGGTTGTGAAGGTGACCGATGCATTATTATTGCTAGGCATGTGCCAAAAAATTTTGTCCTTCACATATCTACCATGCATCCATCTTGCCCACAAGGTTTCGGTCGAAATGAATCTCCTCGTCAGTTTTATAGTTGCAACGTCGCGTAGCGCGCTTAAGGAATATAATCCTACTCCACCTTCTTCTTTTGGCCTACAAAGTACGTCCCATCCGATCAAATGAATTCCTCCTCGCCAAACGAAGTCGGCGCAGATTTTTTCAAGTTTTTTGATGGTGGTCTGAGGTAGCATTATTGATTGTAGCCAGTAGATTGCAACTGCATTGATCACTGACCTAACTAATTCTATTCGTCCTCCAAAAGATAGGGATTGTGCGTGCCACCCCTCTGTGCATCGCTGAGCGTATTCAATCAGACTTCGGCTGTCGATATCTCTGGAATAATTGATGGAAAGTAAAATGCCCAAATATTTCACTGTAAGTTCTCCTCGCCCCACTCCTATGGCATGTGCCTTCTCTTTTTGTTGGGATAGTGTAGGTTAAAATATAACTTACTCTTATCTCTGTTGAGTTGTAGTGGGGTGATTTGTCTATTGAATACAGCTTCCTCCATAAGTCATGAGAAATACTCTATCACCAGAGTAAATAGGTAAGGTGATAGTGGATCACCCTGACAGAGACCCCTATTACTCCCCAAGAATTCGAATGGACTTCCTTTTATAAGCACGAAGAATGTAGGCGTACTGATGCATTCACGTACGATCTCGACCAATAACCTGTCAAATCCAAAGGAAAGCATAATATGACATACAAATTCGCGATTTACCATGTCATAAGCTTTCCGTAGATCCAACTTGATACATGCACGCTGACCACTTGCCTTATTGAAATCTCTCACCAATTTGTGTGCGAGCAAGTTGTTATCTGCAATGGTTCTTCCCTTTATGAATGCTGCCTGGTAGAGGGATATCATGCTCTTCATGATTCCTTTCATACGTCGGCACATAAGATGTGTGATAATTTTATAGAGGTAGTTGCAACACTCGATCGACCTATAGTCTGACAGTGAGGTAGCTCCTTCCTTCTTTGGTATCAGCGTAAGATAAGTATGGTTGAGTTCACGTAATAATTTTTCGTGTTCAAAGAAGTCTCTAACCATTTCCAGCACCTGAAACTTCATGTCTTCCCAGTGTAACTTATAAAACTTGCTTCCAAAGCCGTCTAGATCCGGGGCTTTGTTGGGATCTGTGTCTTTGATAATTGCTTCCAGTTCTTCCATCTCCACCCTAGCGTACAATATACGATTGCCATGTGGTGTGACAATACGTTTGTCGATTATATATGGAAATTTAGTTATATAATCAGATTGATTAAATAACTCTGTATAGTACCTGATGGCCTCTGTTTGGAGGTCGTTAGCCGTCGTTGCCTCCTTTCCATCCGGGCGGATAAGTTTGCCAACGTGATTCAGATGCTACCTCATTCTTGTCCATCGTAGAAGAACTTCGAGCATTTGTCCCCGTCTCGTAGCCACGTACATTTAGCACATTGCGCCAGCTCGATTTCCTCCTGCATGCGTACCCGACTAACTTCTTTAATCAACTTTTGCTCCTTTTGTATCGGTTGCTCATTAGTAATGTCTGATTGTAGTCGGTGTTGAACAAGGTGAAGTTCTTGTTCAGTATATTCAAGTGGGCGGGCCAACTATGAATGATTCCACTCCTTCAATGTTGCCTTCACGTGTTTCAGACGGTGCACCAAACGAAATTGAATATTTTCGTTTATACTCCCTCCGTCCCAAAAATATAGTCTCACTTTCCTTTTTTGTTTGTCCCATATTATAGCCCATTTCTTTTTATAGAATGGATATTTGTGGAGTAATTTACAATTTTAGCCTTATTTAAACTACAATTATATCAAGATAAACTCTACAATTCTCTATGCATTTAAGAGTTTCATTTTGAAAATATACTTGAGCTTTAATGATGGATACTGAAAAGACACTTTAGTTTATATTGCCTCAAAAATTCAAACTAAAATTTGCCAAAATATTGCCTCCAAAGTTTAATTTACATAGTAGAATGTGATATCATTAAATAAACCCAATTAGAAATTTAATGGCATTCATTAACCCAATTAGAGATCACAATAAGTACAAAATGTTCATGCAAAATTCAAAACTCCTATAAGGGGCAAATTGGAGAGATTTTGTTTTGTTGGACATGTTAATTGGATTTTCTTAATCTTGGTGAAAATAGAAATATGACTATATTTTTGGGACGGAGGGAGTAGTTGTATACAGCCCGCTCTTCACTGCCTCTCCGTATCCAACATTCATATGCCACTTGTTGTTATATCTGATTGGTCTGGCATGGCATTTCTCCGGAGTGTACAATCGAACACTTAGTTGCGAGTGATTGCTTGTTCCCACCGCAAGACCCTCGACTGTTGTTTCGGGGAAAGTTCGGAACCATTCCCCAGAGCTTTATCTAATTGGCATGCCACACGTTTCCGTACTGTCTTATTGTTCAATGTCCAGATATGACCGCTTCTTTCAATGTGTTGTAGCCCAGATTACAGAAGACAAGTCCTGAACTCTTGTAGAAGAGGATCCGGAATAGGTCGGCCTCCCACTTTTTCATGTCTATATAAAAGTGCGTTAAAGTCTCCCATAATCAGGAGAGGGAGCTTATATTGGTCCCTGGCCAATTTAGCTATCCAAGTCAGTGACTGCCACAACTCACTTCTCCTCATGCGGTCGTTATGGCCATAAACGGTACCAAACAAGAGCTGGAGACCGCCTTGTTGGGAACGAAGCGCGGAAACCGTTCCCCAAACCAAAAAGTCCTGCGAGAGAACCGAGCAAAAGCACACAAACCAAAAACGCCAAACACAATCGCAGACACAACGATTTTTGACGTGGAAAACCCTTGCGGGAAAAATCACGAGACGATCAGAGTCCAACCCTGAAGAACCTCCACTAATGGAATAAAGAGAATACACCCTCTACAAGCTCCTTCCGATCCAACACGGATCACCACAACTCACTTGAAAGAAGAAAATTTTTGATTGCGGACTCCGAAGAACAAGAGATGCCAAAAAATTATTCGAAGCAATCTCTCCTTCACAATAGTCCTTAATCCTCTCTCTCTCAAAGATTGTAAAGCACTCTTTGTTTTGAGATGATTTTACAACTAGCATGCATCACCCTTTTATAAGCCTTTGGTAACCTATACATGGAAGGCCAATATATATGGAAACTTCCAATATAAATCAATCATATATTTAATAAAAATCCAATCATAATTAGCTTACCATAATTGGAAACCCAATAATATGGAAAGCTACTATATGAAGGGTCCAATCATAAATATATAATCAAAGTAAATATGGAAATCCAATCATATATTTCCTTACCATATATGTATCAAAATAAAATCCATGCACTCCCCAAGCTTCTCCGACACACGGATGGCGTTCGTCGCTCTCTGGGATATTCTCCATATAGGTGGGAACCCCATCCACTCCAACACGCCTTTGTAACAATGAGTTGTTCTGAAGTATGGAGAATAGTCTCGTCCCAGCTCCGACTGTCCCATTGGACCCAAATGCGTGCCATCCAACACAACAATAAGTTGTGAGCTTGCTTCCAGTGGAGAAACATCCTTCGAGATAGCAGTTTTTTGACAACTTTGGTTTCAAGCAACGCACAGACGGTATGTTGCCCCTTCCTAGTCACTTGGCTGATCTCCTTCCAACGACCCAACGAACAAACACCTCGCAAGTTCCAAGTGATCAGAGACATTTATTAATTATCATTGGGGTTCCCATCTATCTCCTGAGTCTTGCCTTCTGGGAACAAGGTAGGCTCTTCAAACTCAGATACATTAGCATCAGCTAGCGTGTTTGCCTCAAGGGGGAGTTTTACCTGGTACTTTTATGTCCACCTGGGGTTGTTCATACAAACGTCTTCCCCCCTATCTGCTGCATGTGAACCGGTCTATTGGAGTCCTCATTCGTGGCTCCCGCATGCCTCTTCCTACTACCTCTGCTGCCCTCTTTCTTTTGGTTGTCATTGTGTAAACCATTGGCTCGCCTATTCCCGCCTTTGGATCGGTTATTGCCTTTCTTGTTTTGTCTCCCTCTATTATGCTCATTGTGACCTGAGTTCTTGCTTGCCCCTGCTATAAAAATGAGTTATTTCTCCCCTCATCGAGTTCCTGTGTTGAACTCCATATGCATCTCGCTTTCATTGAGTATATTCACACTTGCATGGATGTCCTTATCTGCCATCTGAGAGTTGAGGTGCATTATTTGTCTCAAGTTCCATACCATCACTGCCACCCGGAACTTGTGTTGTTGTCCCATTACTCAATATGGGTGAATGGTCAGATGTTCGCGATACCACGCCCACTCTATCTCCCTGTTGGTTGTTGTTTACTTCGTTCTCTGTTCTAGATGTCTGATCGGACTGCTTCTGCCTCGGTCCCATGTTGCACTCCTTCGGTGGGTAGCCAAAGCATCCACAATGTTGGCATATAGGGGGAACCCATTCATATTCGACTTCCTGGATGAACAATTGACCCGATGGCACCGCATATTCTAGTCGGTTTGGTAATTCCTTCCCCGCTTCTATCTCTACGAAGACTCTTGCTTATCCCATGTTTGCAAAAACAAAAGTTTGATTACAAACTAAGAAAAGAGTACAAAAGTACAATAATTTCTGGGGAAGTACAACTGTAGGAATTTGATCAGAAGACGATCACTTTATCCCTTGGACTATGTGAACTTGAAGACTAGAGCCTCTGAAGAATACAGCAACACTTTTGCAAGAGCACTTGATCTCTCTGATGCTTCAACAATGATTGGAAACTCTATTTATAGAGTTCTGAAAATAACTGTTTTAGCAGTTATTTTGATGTGCGCTGTTTGCCATTGATTATCTAAGAACAGAACAGTTTTATGGGAGGACTGAACTTCGATTCACAATTACAAACTTGTTTGTACAAAAGAGAGCCTAGAACAAAACCTAGGAAAAGCAATCTAAGTACAATTGTTTAATTTGGATTCTGGGGGGTGACGGTAGAGGCTCGGGAAAGTGCTATCAACTCTGCCTTACTCCTTGGACGATCGAACCCAACCTCAGCTCCGGCGAAGAAATGCTCTCTGTATGTATATGTGTGTCCTTCTGTGTATCCATGTGTATGCAAGGGAATAGTACCTTGCTATTTATAGAAATTTATGATAAGTGGGGTGTACAGCCACGTGGCTAATTTTAGGCCACATCCTCGTAACTGCGCCTTGAGAAGTAGGCAGTTGGGGATTGGTTAAGATTAATCTTAATCTGTTTGTTACAATAAATCTGAACTGTCAAGACTTGGTCAATTTTTGCCACGTGTTCCAACTGCTACTTTATGACGAGCCGCATGAACGATGCATCCTGATTGAGACGCATGAAGGACTGTCCCACAGCCGAGCCGTATAAAGAGTGTCTCATGATCGGGCCGCATGAAGGTTGTCTCATAACCGAGTCGCATGAGAGTTGTCTCATAACCGAGCCGCATGAGAGTGGTCTCATGACCGAGCCGTATGAGAGTAATCTCACGACAGGGCCGCATGAGAGACGTCTTATGACCGAGCTGCATGTGAGACGTCTCATGACCGAGCCGCATGAGGTATTCTTCATAACTGAGCCGCTTGAGAGACGTCTCATGACCGAGCCGCATGAGGTATGCTTCATGACTGAGCCACATGAGAGACGACTCATGACTGAGCCGCATGAGGTATGCTTCGTGACTGAGCCACATGAGAGACGTCTCATGACCGAGTCGTATGAGAGACGCCTCATAGTCGAGCCGCATGAGAGCTATTCCATGCTCGAGCCGCATGAGAGCTATTCCATACTCGAGCCGCATGAGAGGTGTCTCATGACTGAGCCACATAGGGAGTGTCTCATAGGCGATCCGCATGAAGAGTCTTACGGCTGAGCTGCATGGAGAGCCTCCTTTGAAACTGTGCACTGTGCTGGATATCATGATGATTTTCTTATCTTTTTAGGAGCATGTCACATCCTGTCTTCATGTCAGAGCTCTTATCTTTTTCAGAGCTGTCACTTTTTTGTGTCAGAGTAATTATGACTTGCTTCATATAGAGACATTTATTGCTTTAGACGGATTTCAAACCGCATAAGGCTCTCCGCTGCTTTTTGGGCCGCATGAAGCTTTCTGAGCCGCATGAAGCTTTCTGGGTCTTTTTGGGCCGCATGAAGCTTCCTAGGTTTTGTGAGCCGCATGAAGTCTCCTGGGTTTTGAGCCGTATGAAGCTTCCTGGGTTTTATGAGCCGTATGAAGCTTCATGTTGATTTTCGGGCCACATAGCAAATCCCATTCTTTTCTATGGACAATTTTGAGCCGCATGGAACCATCATATTTGCTCCCTGATCTGAGGCTAGTAAAGTACAGCGCTCGATCGTCACCCTGTCTGTTTTCTGCCATGGGCTGGACACGGGCGGTTCTGTACAACTTTCCATCAGAGGCCCGCATAACAGTTAGCGTGACTCTCTGATGGTCAGTAGTTTGGACAGTTGACTGGGCTTGTTGAGCCCGTACTGCCCTAGACTTCTTCGACTTAGCACCCGAATGTGCGTAGTAGGAAGAGTCCAAGTTGGAAGAGGGAAAGGAAGTTCGTGCCCTTTTCAAAGGAGGCAAGGAGGCTCTATTTATAGAATGGAGTGAGCCCTTTCTTCTTCTCCTTTCCGATGTGGGACTAAAAGCAATATTTTTCGTACTTCTACAAGACCCCCTTCAAAGTTTTCAAATTGAAAATTTGAAATACTTTGAATAAGTAGCATGGAAAGTAGAGTTGTTTTGGTGTGGCAATCCTATCAGAGGTAGTGTGGACGTGATAGGTTTGAGTACTTCCGTTGGAGATTTTATGTAGACTTATCATCCTTGGCGTACCTTGGTTTTAGGTACGGATAATAAGTTGAGAGAGGGAACCATCATATTTACTCAGAGGTGGTGAGAACATGGTAAATATGAGGTCAATGGTAATGAGGACGTAGTGGGAGTGGACTCAGATGAGGATACATA
Source organism: Iris pallida (assembly GCA_029216955.1). Classification (NCBI taxonomy): domain Eukaryota; kingdom Viridiplantae; phylum Streptophyta; class Magnoliopsida; order Asparagales; family Iridaceae; genus Iris; species Iris pallida. The sequence continues at coordinate 5,789,867 of JANAVB010036818.1, forward strand.
GAACAACTCAGAGGTAATATGGACGTGGAAGTTCTACGTAATGGGTAATGAATGCCACGGAACAACTGGGTTCCCGAAGCATATGATTGTAAAAATGGGATGCATGTACTAGAGGACCTAATACATCATTTGTGGTCAACAGAGGACATTTGTGGACCTATTATCCTTTTTGTGTACTGGCGATGTGAGTATGGATAATAAGTAGAGAGAAAACCAATATATTTACTCAGAGGTAATGAGGACGTGGTAAATATGGATCTAAAGTAGAGCCTTCCTACTTAGAGGTAATGAGGACGTAGTAGGAGTGGGCCTAATGAGGATACACAGAATAACTCAGAGGTGCTATCAACGTGGAAGTTCTATGTATTAGGTGGTTTGTTTGTGATGAACGGAAAAAGAACTCAGAGGTAATATGGACGTGGTTGTTTTTTCTATTGGAAAATTTTGTGGACCTATTACCCATTTTGTGCACTGGTAGTGCGAGTAATAGATTTGAATGATATTTTGTGGATCTACTACCCATCTGCGCACCGGTGGTACGGGCAATAGATTTTGAGGCAAATTCTTGGCGATAGAAAAGCTATGACCAGGGGGTACATAGATATGACCAAGAGAATTCATTCGGAGTAATCAGAGAGTAAGTTCAGTGGTACCTGAGGGTACGTAACTCAACAATATGGGAGATTTGAAGTCGGAGTGTAAGTTCAGCGATACCTGCGGGTATATGACTCACAATCCGAGAGATAATTGGAAGGTGTCGTTTAGACATAGTACTTCTTGAGGAACTTTCCGTTGTTGTTGTTGGTATTAGGGCGTTTGCCCTTATCCTCTCCATCCGAGATATGTATCCCCAGTTGGCGAGCCTTCTTTAATTTTGTTTCGGCGTTAGTGGCGCTGATGATGAAGGCCTTCCAGTCTTTAAATTGATCTTTGTCCATCCAGAGACTGGTTGTAGGAAGCAGCCTCTTTTGGCAAATCTCAATTAAAGAAGAGTCCGGATTACCGGAGGACAATCTCATCGCAGTTTGGCGAAACCGCTCGATGTAAATCCTCGTCAGTTCTTTTTCTCCTTGAACGAAGTCCATGAGGGTTGACATTGTCACATCTTGTTCCACCTCATAGAACCTCTCCAAGAACATATATTTAAAGCCGGCGAAGGAATGGATGCAATTGTCCGGCAAGTTGCGGTACTAGTCGAATGTGACTCCCTCCAATGCCCCGACGAACAATCGCGTAAGGATGGCGTCATCATGCGGCAGATGATCTGTTGTGACCTCAAAGTAAGTCATATATCGGCTTGCAGATGTTTTCCTGTCATAAGGATTGTTGTTGAATGGTTTGTATCGAGGAGGGAAGGGGACATCTCTCCATGCAGCGGGATACAACTGTCGTATCCTGAGGTCCTAAGAGTTTTCTCGGGCGTGAAACATTGCCCGAAGCTCCTGGACTTCTCTTCTCGCCTTTCTGGCCTCTTTTGCAGCAGTAGGAGCCGATATTTCGGGTGGATTGTCACCCGGGGTTGGTGCGATTGTGTTTGAGTCCGCATTGACGGCGAGACCCAAGCTTGTTTGGCCAGGTGTCCTTTCTTGGAGAGCCGGTAGAGCTGCCTTGATCTCGTCTGCTGACTTAACCAAGGTATGAAGTATGGCCTCAAGAGTGTTGAGGCGCTGTCGATCACTGGGACGGTCTTGATCATTCTCAGTCATGAATACTGTTCTCACATGAGGAGCAGTAGAAGGAACTGTAGAAGACGTACTTTCTGAATCATACCCCCGAATAGAGAAGTCGTCAGGGTATATGAGAATGTTCTCCTCTGGTTCGGATTCAGAGGAAGTGCCACCCCCTGCATAGGAGGTTGCCTCATCTTGGCACTTGTGGACATCTTCAGGGACGTAAGAATCTGCTGCATCTGTTGGGGGCTTGCCTCCCCAGGTTGATCTTCTTGGAACACTGGATTATTATGGATGTTCCGGGGAGTGCTATCCCCAGCTTCGGCTACCCCCAGGGATGTAGATAACGAATCTCCAAGTGTTGAAGATTTCATCTTCGAGCGGGTGCCTTGATAAACTCCTCATGTGGTGGTTGTGGTCAACCGCTTGGATGAGAGTTTCCTGGCCGTGACGGTTGAGATCATTGGGCTGGAGACATTTATTTTCTTCCCTCCCTTGCCAGTAGGGACCTTCCGGGCAGAATTGCAGGAGGCGAAAGGAAGTGCCTCGTCTCCTGAGCTTTTTTCTAGGACCGGTCCTGGCTGCTGCAGTCGTTGGAAGACGGACTGCCGGTCCTCTTGTACTGCTGTCTTGTTTCAGCAGCAGTTGACAATGACTTGAGTGCAGTGATGTCCATGGAAGGACTCTCTGCACACCAAGGTTTTCTCTCTTTCCTTGTGCTTGTGAAGGATCACATCATGCAAGTTAAGTGTATCTCGAGCAACCTTTACACTCATTTTGTGGGCCCGGGAGTCCCGAGCACACGAGTGCGTTGGTATCATATTTGCTCCCTGATACGAGGCTAGTAAAAGTACTTGCCCTTGATCATTGTTGGGAGACTCTTGAGAACCACTTTGTCCGTTGGCCGCCGGGGGCTGGACACGGGTGGTTTTGTACAACTTTCCATCAGAGGCCCGTATAACAGTTAGCGGAACTCCCTGATGGTCAGAAGTTGGGACAGCTGACTGAGCTCGACGAGCCCGCACTGTCCTAGACTTCTTCGTCCTAGCACCCAAGGGCGCATAGTAGGAAGAGTCCAAGCTGTGCCGCACAGAGTCTGGCACATCCTCATGGGAGCTTCTGAGGTCAGGACCGCATGAGAGGCGATCGAAGACTGAACCCGAGCCGCATAGGGTAGATGGTCTGCGGTTGGGATTGGATGCCGTATAAGCCATTTCCCTGCGATTGGGCTTGGCGGCCGCATAAGCATTCTATATGCGGCTGGAATTTGTGGCCGCATGAGCCTTCTGCATGCGGCTAGAAGTTGTGGCCGCATGAGCCTTCTGCATGCGGCTAGCATTTGTGGCCGCATGAGCTTTCTGTATGCGGCTGGCATTTGTGGCCGCATGAGCTTTCTGCATGCGGCTGGCACCTTTATGTGGACTCTTCTTGGACCGCATAGAGTTCCCATTTGCCCCTGCAAGTCCAGCATCGTAGTGTTTTTCTTTGCCAGACTTGGGGACAGCAGGGTCCTCTGCGGCCAGAAGTGGGGCCGCATGTGAGTCTTCTTCGCCGTCTTGGGCAACAGAGAACACTTCTTCCAGAGCTTGGGGAGGAGCAACAGTTTTGGGCCTCCACACCCTGCGGGCCTTCTTCGTGCCGGCTCGCTTCTGGATCAGGCTAGTGCTCCCGTCGGAGAGCATCTCTTCAAACGCTTGCTGGTCGAAGCGAACAACCAGCATCTGTTGCATGGAGCCGAGTTTGGCTGTGTCCGATCACGTCACCAACTTCTCAGCAGTGGAGAAGTTAGTCCCCAGCAGAGTCGCCATCGTATTTGCCATTGATTATCTAAGAACAGAACAGTTTTATGGGAGGACTGAACTTTGATTCACAATTACAAACTCGCTTGTACAAAAAAGGGCATAGAAACAAAACCTAGGAAAAATAATCTAAGTACAATTGTTTAATTTAGATTCTGGAGGGGTGACGGTAGAGGCTCGGGAAAGTGCTATCAACTCTGCCTTGCTCCTTGGACGATCGAACGCAACCTTGGCTCCGACAAAGAAATGCTCTTTGTATGTATATGTGTGTCCTTCTGTGTGTCCGTGTGTATGCAAGGGAATAGCACCTTGCTATTTATAGGAATTTGTGATGAGTGGGGTGTACAGCCACGCGGCTAATTTTAGGCCACATCCTCGTAACTGTGCCTTGAGAAGTGGGCAGTTGGAGATTGGTTAAGATTAATCTTAATCTGTTTGTTGCAATAAATCTGAACTGTCAAGACTTGGTCAATTTCTGCCACGTGTCCCAACTGCCACTTCATGGTGAGCTGCATGAACGATGCATCCTGGTTGAGCCGCATGAAGGACTGTCCCACAGCCGAGCCGCATGAAGAGTGTCTCATGACCTGGCCGCATGAAGGTTGTCTCATAACCGAGCCGTATGAGAGTTGTCTCATGACCGAGTCGCATGAGAGTGGTCTCATGACCGAGCAGCATGAGAGTAGTCTCACGACAGGGCCGCATGAGAGACGTCTCATGACCGAGCCGCATGAGAGACGTCTCATGACCGAGCCGCATGTGAGACGTTTCATGACCGAGCCGCATGAGGTATGCTTCATAACTGAGCCGCATGAGAGACGTCTCATGACTGAGCCGCATGAGAGACGTCTCATGACCGAGCCGCATGAGAGACGTCTCATGACCGAGCCGCATGAGGTATGCTTCATGACTGAGCCGCATGAGAGACGTCTCATGACCGAGCCGCATGAGGTATGCTTCATGACTGAGCCGCATGAGAGACGTCTCATAGCCGAGCCGCATGAGAGACGTCTCATAGTCGAGCAGCATGAGACCTATTCCATGCTCGAGCCGCATAAGAGCTATTCCATGCTCGAGCCGCATGAGAGGTGTCTCATGACTGAGCCGCATAGGGAGTGTCTCATAGGCGATCCGCATGAAGAGTCTTACGGCTGAGCCGTATGGAGAGCCTCCTTTGGAACTGTGCACTGTGCTGGATATCATGATAATTTCTCATCTTTTTAGGAGTATGTCACATCTCGTCTTCATGTCAGAGCTCTTATCTATGTCAGAGTTGTCACTTTTTTGTGTCATGAGTAATTATGACTTGCTTCATAGAGAGACATTTATTGCTTTAGGCAGATTTCAAACCGCATAAGGCTTCCCGCAGCTTTTTGGGCCGCATGAAGCTTTCTGGGTATTTTTGGGCCGCATGAAGCTTCCTGGGTTTTGTGAGCCGCATGAAGTCTCCTGGGTTTTGAGCCGTATGAAGCTTCCTGGATTTTGTGAGCCGCATGATGCTTTATTTTGATTTTCGGGCCGCATAGCAAATCCCATTCTTTTCCATGGACAATTTCGAGCCGCATGGAACCATCATATTTGCTCCCTGATCGGAGGCTAGTAAAGTATAGCGCTCGATCGTCACCATGTCTGTTTTCCGCCGGGGGCTGGACACGGGCGGTTCTGTACAACTTTCCATCAGAGGCCCGTATAACAGTTAGCGCGACTCTCTGATGGTCAGTAGTTTGGACAGTTGACTGGGCTTGTTGAGCCCGTACTGCCCTAGACTTCTTCGACTTAGCACCCGAAGGTGCGTAGTAGGAAGAGTCCAAGTTGGAAGGAGGGAAGGGAAATTGGTGCCCTTTTCAAAGGAGGCAAGGATGCTCTATTTATAGAATGGAGTGAGCCCTTTCTCCTTCTCCTTTCCGATGTGGGACTAAAAGCAATATTTTCCATGCTTATACATGCACGAGGCTTGGACTGCCCCACATTGGGTTGCGCCACCCTCATGTTGCGCCAACTTTCATTCAGTTACTCAATCGTGTACTAACTGTATTTAGACGCATGGCATCATGTGATGAGATGCACGTGTTCGTGTACAGAGTATTGGATTTTGAGAGATTAGTGGCATGTGCGCCATGTCATCCTGCTTAGAATAAAAGTTGTCTCAACTTTATCAGGTTGCGCGAGCTTCAGTCAACAAGTCAAACTGTGCCTGATTGGGTTGCGCCTAGGCGCAACTCAGTGCACAGGCACGTGGCAGTTTTTGAATATATGAGAAAAAGTTTGTTCAGATTGTGCCTAGGCGCAACTCAGTGTGTACAGGACAGCTGTCAAATTTGTCTAGAGCGGCACGCTTTAAAAGATTCGAAAAGATTTTCTTCGTTTATTGTGTTGTTAGCTGCCAGTGCTGTCAGGCAATGATGGCTATTAATGTCAGACGCCACGTAGGCATGGCGCAATGTGATTTAGGCACAGTCTGTTGTCAGGCGCAACCTAACCTGTGGCGCAATTTAATCCTTTAAGCTTCAAAACAGTGGCGCAACTTAATTTTTGGGGCGCAACTTAATTGTTGGGTAGTAAAAGCATGGCACAACTTGATTTTTAGGCTCTACAAAACCCCCTTCAAAGTTTTCAAATTTTGAAATTTTTTAAAACTTCAAAATACTTTGAATCATGATATTTGACAGAGTCAAGTTGCGCCTATCTCGCACAATCTGTTATAAACCGTTACAATTTTTTGTGCATAATTTAAGGTGACTGTTAAGATTATATCTTTTAGGCTATAAATAGCCTTTGATTAGCCGACTGTAACTCTTTACGTTTACTCTTAATCTTCGTGAAATCTTTGCGACTCTCTTCTCCGACTATTCTCTCGACATCATGGCCCCCAAGAAGATCGTTGCCAACAAAGGGAAAGGCGTCACCGCCCCATCGACTCATGCTCCGTCAGCTCGTACACCACAGTATGCGCCGCCCTCTTCTCGATGAGAGACGGCCAACCCAGCACTGGAAGGTGATTTAGGACGATCACTGAAGCATATTCGATCTTCCTATTGACTTGCGCCCTTCTTTTTAGAGTGTGTTGAATCATGAACTTTGTGCCACCCCTTCTTAGGGTGTGGTTGCTTTATTCGAGCACTGTTCGTTCTTACGAACTGTGTTGCGCATGCTGTTGCGCAGCTTAGTTTTTTATGCAATCAAAAATATTGCATAACTAAGTTTTGAGGCACAATCCAGTATGAGGCGCACCCTGAGATATGGCGCAACTTAAGTTTCGCGCAACACAATATGTGGCGCAACTCAAGTTGTCGTGCAACTCAGGATGTGGCGCAACTTGATTGCTGCGCAACCTAAGATGTTACGCAACTCTGGATGTGGCGCAACCTAAGATGCTTGTGCAACTTAATAGTTTGCTCAACTTAATTTGTTTTTTTACTCTTTATAAAGTTTTCACATTCTTGTTGCCTCTAACTTTCTTGTTCATGTATTTCTTTGCAGTTGATCTTAGGGAAGACCCTAATGCTGAAAGGTTTGCTTCAGCATTCAATGTCCCAGAGTACAGGAAGAATTTGTCTCATGTCAAATTCCCTCAGTATGACAGTCCTGAAGCACGAAGAACTCTTCTTATGGCTTAAAAGAACCAGACTTTGTTGAACTTAATGAACGGAGAGTCTCTTAAAAGTCTGGACACTGTGGTCCATAAGAAACCTGCCTTTTTGTTTGGGGATGCTATCAAAAGGACCTCCCAACCTAAGACCAAAAAAGAGCAGAGAATTTTCGCAAAGGAGGACAAAATCATATATCTCACAGAGATATCAAGATCTATGACATTATTCCAATACGTTTTTTTTCAGTTATCCCAGAAGGATGTCTTGGGATCTGACTCCCATTCAACAGGCGAGAGTTGGCAGGATCTGTTACAAACTGGGTCCAAAGAACAAGGACCTTTTTTATAGTACCTCTAAAAAGTACAGTACACATTTAAGAGGTTTGAGGCCAAGCTGTATCCCTCCTGAGGATTCTTTCCTGCTTTTCCCGATCAGAATACCTATCTTTTCTAATACTTTTGCAAAAGCCGAAGGAAGATATCCAGACCTCGCTATGCGTATGACAGGTTTGGTCAATCCAGACATGAAGCGCTGGAGCAGTTTGTGTATCTGGATTTTGGAGGAATTCAAAGACAAGCTCCTCAATTTGGGTCTCTACAATGCCATCTGTACTACGATATACGACATTCGCCCTAACGCTCACATGTTCTTGGCTTTGGTAGAGAGGTACAATGAAAGTACTGGGACTTTTATGACTCCCCATGGAGAAATAGAGTTTGCTCTTCATGAGATGGAGTATCTCTCCCGTCTACCAATGGATGATAATCCCTATAAAGAGTATGTACCAACCAACGATGAATTAGATGCCATGGGAGAGGAAAACCCTCAAATGAACGCAGTTTTCCAAGAACTACTGTCTCATTATAAGATCTGCTCGCTCTATTACAAAAGCGCAACTGCAGGGACTTGTTACACCACCAAGTGGATGCCGTATCTTTTCTTGGGTCATGTACGAGAAGACAAGCCAGTGGAAAATCAAGCATGTGCTCCTCGTTTGTTTGAACCCTTCGATAGGAGCGACATGCAATATTTGATGGAGCAACATGATTACGGAGATGTCACACTGGATGAGGATTTACCTCCATTCAAGGCCGGCGATATTCTCCAGAGTTACCTTAGACATGGTTACAGACCTATGTCTCAAGAAGCCCAGTTAGCGGATTTTCTATCTTTATGGCTACGACGCTTTATAGTCTCCGGAGCTAGTGCAGTCGACCAATTCTATCGAGGCATTTTGTTTGCTGCAACACGTCTTGTCTTCGGATACAAGATGAATCTTTTATCAGCCATGACTTGCTACTTGAACGCAGGACTGCGTTCTTTTGTCCAGACCATGCTGAATGACAAGGCATCGAGGCAGGATTTCCCTCGTACTGAAATGCCATACACCTACCTGTTCGGATGGTTATTGCTCCACCATCCTTGCCTGATGAACCCTGATATAGGAGCTGTTGATGGAGACTTCATCAGACGCTTCTCCAATGCTCATTGGCAATATACTGCTCTTTCAGAGTGTAGATTTGCTTTGAACCGAGGATCAGGATGGAGTTTTCAGTACGTTGGGCCTCCTTATGGATATGAAGCTATGCCTCCACAGATGATGGACTTAACTGCAGAATCTCTTCGTTTAAGCCAACCTATCTTTTCGTGGCTGCAGACGATCCGTCCCTCCCATCTGGTTTACAGATTCGAAGTAGAGTGTTATCTGGAACCGTACTTGCCGAGTAGATTTGCACGGTAGTTCGGATATGACCAACTTCATGTAGGTAACGCCACTACGTGCCTACAGGGCAAGGGTTATGTTATTGATGGGGCTAGGGCGTGGAGTTATTACAACGCTTGGGGCACAAAAACTATATTTTCTATGCCCTACAATCTTCCACAAGGCCCGCGTATGTTATATACATACGCAAACTTCTATACTTCAGCAAAGACATTTGCTGAAAACTTCAATCCTGCACATAGCTTCGCAACTGAAAAGAGATCCAAACAAGAGAAACATACTCTTCACTCTTTTCGGGACACAGAAGACAAAGATCCTGCGGATGCACCACTGGAGGCATCAATTTTAATGAACTATGCCGATCAAGTCCAAGATCCTCTAGATGTATCTATAAAGGTGCGAAAAGAGAAATTCCCTATTAAGGGTTTGAAGAAAAGAAAAACTAAAGAGACGATAGCACCTCCTTAGCAAGAAAATAGACTCGACTCTCCAAGGGCTCCAGAGAAAAAGAGAAGGACAGCACTGGTTATCAATGAGCCAACGACCACGAGAACAACTTGTTCTCAATCAAAACAAATGCTCTTTAGTTCTTCCTCTGGAGAGAAGGACATTACCCCTTCTTCTATTCAGAAGCAAGGGGAATTATAGAAGGAGGCACATCCACTTCTTTGATCGATCCGGAGAGTGATCGTACTGGAGCTATTACAGAGCCGGTCGCATCATCTCACAGAGAGGTCAGGAGGAAGTTGGTAATCACTAAAGATATACCATCTCAAGAATGTAATATCAAAATTGTGATATACTCCAATGTATCAATTTGTCCTATGAAAGATATATATATTAAATTGATCTCTTTCTTTACATTGGTTACTTCAGCAGGTGTCCAGCCTCCTGTTACCACCATGACAGTAAATGTTCCTGCAAATGTACTTGCAACAGCGGGGATAACAATTCCATCTCCAACTCCTATGAGTCCAGAAGCCTCCTCTCCAAAGCAGGATTTGCCTCCACAAAATACTCCTAAAACTCAAGAATCTACCCATTCTGAGGAGATAATGATTGAAGCCCTGGCTGGCTGTGATTTTGGTAATGGAACATATGATGATGATTGGAATAACATCACTAAAGAAAAACAATCTTTAGTGGATGCACCATCATCACAGGAACTCCCAGCTGATGAAGATCCTTCAACCGTTGAAGATGAGGAGAATGTGGTTAACGATGAGGAACATATCAATCCTCCTGAGATCGATGAACCCGTAATCGCCGAGGAGCCTAAAACGTCTGGGATGGCAGCAGAAGCAGCAGATCAAACTCCACTAATTCTGCCACCTCAGATTGAATCGGGAGCAGGGAGTAGTCAGGCTACTATGTCTGTAGAGACCCTGTCGAAGCTTCAGTCAGAGAGAGTGGAACCTGTTGAGACTCCTCTTGATATACCCAGCTCAGGTAAATTTCTAAGCATGATCAATTTGTCGTAGTACCTTCAGCATTGTATGTTTACTAATATAAATAACATATGTGATTTGCAGAAGAACCTACAGGGAATGTAGCAGGGGAAGGAAGCTCTTCACATATTAGTGCTCAAGATGAAGTGCCTCCACCTACTACAGATGTAAAAACTCCAGCAGAAGTAGTAGCTACACCAGGAGCTGTGGCAACTAATAAATTCGTGGTGGCCTCTTTCACAAGCGTCTTCTTTACATCCATAGAGCCTATGGTCCATAGAGTGATGGAGAGAGAAGACGTTCCTTTTAGTACTGTCAGAACTCCCTCTACATTCTTGATCGGAGGTATCCGCAGTCAAGGAGACGAAGCTCAAGCTTCATTTTTGGAACATATTTTGGATGAGCTTGAAAGCTCAATTAAAGCTTATAAGGAGCTAAAGAGAGGAGACATGGAGCAACTGGTAAACACGGAATATAAAACTATGGCTCGAGAAGCAGAAATTAGTAAAGCCAATTTTGAAACATTTTTGCTGGCTTTCACTAGACAATCCTTCGAGTTGGACATCCAAATCTCTAATGCAGCCATTATTGCTGAGAGTCATCAGACTAAAGCTACAGAAAAAGAGAAAAAGGCTGCTGACTTAGAGGCTAAAATTGCACAGCTTCAGGCAGAACTCTAAACTGTTAAAAAGAGTTTAGAACAAGAAAACTAATTGCACTAGGCTGCTGTTAATCAAGTGGAGTCTCTGAAGCATCAGAAGGAGGAATTTGAACGTCTGCAGAACGAAGAATTAACACGACAAACTGCTGCTTTACAACTTTTCGATCCTGAATCAGGAAGAGTTGAAGCTAGACAGAGAGTGCTAAATTCTCGTGATGAAAGAGTTCAAATTCTGAAGAAACAAATTGCAGAACTTATCACCTATCCTTCAGAGTAGAATGAGCACTATTTTGTTGTCTCTTCTTTTTTTATTACAAAGTACTTCTTTTTGAAATAGAAATAAAATGAGAAACTTTTTGTGTGGTTCCATTACTTATTGCATATCTTGTTATAGATATAAGTAATAGAATAGAAAATATATTCAGAGGTACTGGACATGATATATTTCTTGATTTAGAAAATAACAATATTTATTATATCTGCTCAGAGGTAATGTGGACGTGGCAGAATATAAATTTTAACAATACTGCTATTTCAATAGACAAATTTATCAGAGGTAATAAGGACGTGACAAGTTGCTAATGTGAATAATCGGAATTCAGAGGTATATAAGACGTGAATTCCTGTTATTTACAATAAAGTAAATAAGAGACAATAAATGCCAAATAAATGATAAGTCAAAGAAAGTGAATGAATGAACAATCACTTCGGTTTTCGAGGAAGAGACGCTAAATAAATGAATAGTTATCTCGATTCTTGAAGAAGGGAGTGAATGAATGAACAGTCGTAAATGAATGAACAATTGGACTTCTTTTGAAGAGTAAAAGTCGCATCGTTTCTTGAAATCGACTATCTAGTCGTTCTGTCCATAAATAGAGCAGAATTTTCGTAGATATCGTCAATTTCTTTTTCTTTCTGTACAAAATGTCTTCCAGAGAATTGCTCACTCCGAAGATCGAAGGAACAACTGAGACGCCTCCTACTAAGCTTCCGGTGCCTCCTTAGAAAGAAGTGGGTGAAGGCTCGACTGTTCCTGCACCAAAGCAGGACTTGATTGCCAAGCTGGTGGAACCTGAGAAGACTGCCAAAGAAGAAGCAGTAAGGGTAGCTGCCTGTGAGTTGCTAGTATGTTCAGATAATGAGATGTTTGAATTACTGGCAAACCATATATTTAATCAAGAGGGATCGAGTCCTCGTCCCCGTCCTTAATATTATGTAATTCCTTTCTGCTTTTGAATAAAATGAACTTTATTTATATTATTTCTCTGAAATGAATTATATTTTGCTTTTATACATAATATTTCTTGAGAAATATGCTATTGATAGGCATCATAGCGACTCTGCCATCCATATCTGTTAATTGATAGGCTCCATTTGAGAAAACTTTATTTACCATATATGGACCTTCCCATTTCGCATCGAACTTTCCTTTGCTCATATGAGTCATAGTCATAGGACGTCTGACTATAAGAACTAGCTCGCCTTCTTGAAATGTTCGCACTTTGACTTTGCGATTGAAAGCTTTTGAAATCCGGGCTTGATAAAGTTCAATATGTTGTTGAACCAGCAACCTTTTTTCATCGAGCGCCTCCAATTCTTGAAGCCGAAGACGATCATTATTATCTGTGGTAAGTTCATTAGCTATGGCAATTCTTAAGGATGGAATTTGAATTTCCAGAGGTAAGACAGCTTCACACCCATATACCAGAGAAAAGGGTGTACAACCTGTGGGATTACGGACTGTAAAACCCCTAAATTTCTACTATTTTTTTTATATATAAATTTGGTACTGATTTTTTTTATTTTGTATTTGTACGTCGCGTAGTTGCATTGTACGTCGCGCGCGCAATTTCGTTTTTTTGTTTTTGTTGCTCGACGAGTGCGAATATGTGCGAGCATACATATTTTTAGAAAAACATTTTTCTATTTTTATAGTTTCAAAATAATATATATAATAGTTATTTTAACTATCGTACCAAAGTTTCCAAGTTATTATTTTATTTATAAAAAGTCTTTCGTTTATAATAATTATTAATAATAAATAAAAATTCTTCGTGCATACATATATTTCATAAATATTTAATTAGTTTATTTTAAATAATAATTTAATTTTTGAAATTATTATTATATATATTTTTAGAAAATATATTTTGTAATTTTTGTGGCAATTTAAATCTTTGATTGGATTTTTATGTATTTGAATTAAATAGTTTAAATTTAAAGATAGAATTTATATTTAATTTAAATTTAGATTACCTAGATTTAAATTAGAATTTAATTTGGATTTAGATTGATTGTATTGATTTAAATTTAATAATTGAATTATCTAAATTGGGTTTAAATAAATTCTAATCCTTATCCAACTGGAATTTTCACCTCCTATAAAAGGAGAGGTACTCATCCATGAATTCCAACTCCAAAATTTCCACAATCAACGTGCGTGCATCGTGTCCGTGTTCCCCGTTCAATTCTTATTCCATCCTTTACAAATACATTATTTAAATCTTTCGTATCGAACAAACCCCCGACACAATCAAATACCCTAACCCTAATTTCCTATTCCCGTGTCCTGTGTCCAGCTAGGACACGGACCTCCCACACATCACCTCCGCATCACACGATAAATCTCCGGCGCTGACCCCAACCCTGCATTAGCACCTCGACGTCACAGAACCCCCACATCACCATTACCACAACTCCCTGCCCCATTCCCGGCCACCCCCTGGGTCACCACACCACCACCACCGACGTCATCCCCTCCACTACAGCCCCTGTCCCGATTTTGCTCCGGCAACCGCAACCTCCTCTCATGCCATCTTACCAAGGCCACAGCCACCGGCTACCACCACTTTACTCTCGGACGAACCCATCCGCTGCCCACAGATCCGCGTTGACCACCGCGGCTAGCACCGTCTCCGGCCACTACCTCCAGGAAACACCCAATAATAAAACCCAAAATCCAACTCACACCACCACCGCCCATACCTGAACGACGATCTCCTATGCGCCGCCTGATCTCGGCAGCGCCGGCGAGCCGCGCCCATCCCGCGGTCGAGCACCCCTCCTAGCTGCTATCTCGACGAACCCCGACCTAGCCGTCCGTCGCGATTTTGCCGTCGTCGGATCGCCTGCGTCGAGAACTTCTCCGCGCCTGGCCACTCCCTCCTTCGAGCCCCATCCGCCGTCCGCCAAGAGCCGGTAACCCGACCTTCCCCTCTCCGCTGCTTCAAAACCCCTCTCCTCCCGCTCGCAGCCGCCCGATTGGACACGCCTCCGCCGTGCGCGCGACAGTGGTCGCGCTCTGCCCCCATCCTGCCGGCGCACGCCTGAGCCCTCGTCCCCGCTCCCTTTTCGACCCGCCTCTTCTAATCTTCTCGGCCCCTCGAGCTCCAGCTCTCTCCCGTCCTCCCCTTTATTCCTTTTCTCTCCCTCTCCATTGATGCTCTCTCTCTCCTTCCTCCCTCACTTCTTTCTTCACTTTCCTTTTGTTGTTTTTTTTTCTCCTCCTTCTATTTCCTTTCCAAGCAGACCCTCACGAGAGAGAGGACAGCTGTGGTCGTTTGTGTTTATCTGTGTTTTATTTATTATTATTATTATTATTATTATTAACTTTATTTGTTTTGTGTTAAGTTTTAGTAGTACAGTATTAGGAAGATAATTACCATAGTAGTTAATATTACAATATTTTTATGACAGTGTAACATATTTAATTTTGTTGCTTTCTGTGTGTTTTATTACAATATTAGAAAATTTATGGATATTCTATTATTAATATTTAATAATAGTATCAATATTGGTAATATTGATATTATATTATTATTTTTGAAATTTGGTATATTCGAATATCATATTGGGGCTTGGCCCTACTAATTTGAAAAATCTAGTTTTAAATAAAATTTTCAAGATTTTCAGTTAGTTCTGTAAAGATATTTTACTAATAAAATATAATTCTTTTTACCTAGAAACCCTATTTTGACAACATGGAGTTTTTAGCCTAAAAGCGATTTTTGATTTTTAACTATTTATCTAAAGATAAATTTTGAGTAATAAAATGTAGTTCCAAATTATCATATATATTTTCATGTATTATATAAAATATTTTCCTAACTAAATTATAGTTTTTAACCTAAAATAATTTTTACTACTTATAAATATTTTGGGATATTAAATTATAGTTTTCAAGGATTGTAAGTACTTTTCTAAGAGTGGTATAAGTATTATTCCCTTAAAATTTCTTTGATCTTCAACTTGTCCCTGACTAATCCTATCATTCCAATTCTCTTACCAATTCTGCACTTCCTCCTGTCAATTCTAACAAATTTGACCCTTCTGGACCTAATGGAACTGTCCGTGCCACCATCAGAGGTCACCTTGTGTAGTTGTTACCCGAAGTCACAGTTCGTGCCACATTGATCATTGCAGCACACCAGGCGTACTATCAGGCAAGACACCTTGCCATTTGCTGTTTATTTATTTTAGCTCATATTTCATGCATTATTCATTATTTTCTTTATGCAAAATAAACTGTGATACATGGCATAACCTGTTAGAACTTACTGTTCATTTATATTTCCTGCTATGTATTAGTTTTCTTACACATTAAACCTAGATTTAAGGGACCACCTTTGTAACCCCTCTTTTCGAAATTCGATAATATATTTTTTTAGTGATTTTTAGAATTTTTATAAATAATTTCTTAGTAAATTATTACGGTAGATGACTTTAACCATGGTGGAGTTTTGGAGTACAAGGTGACTAGAAATCGTGGCACGGATAGTGCAATGGTGTACTTTGACTAGTGTATTAGCCCTAGCAGGGAAGGCTGAGCCATAGTGATGTCCTAATTAGGAAAACCAGGCCAAGTTGCGACTTAACCCTTACCGAAGATTTATTTAATTATTAATTATATTATTGAGTTTAGGGAAACCGGTTATACCATTTTAGCCGAACTGAGCCCAAGCCCATGTAGTCATGCGGCACGTCCAATGACATTCATGTCGATATAAATTGGTATGAGTGTATTGTATTTCGTTTTAATAATTTAATAAATATTTCTAAGTATTTGTATTTAAATATTATAAATATTATTATTAGTAATATTCAGTGACTTTTGTATAAAATAGGTCCTCGTATAGTTTGGGGTTTTAGACTGTACATAATGGTTTATATACACCATTATTGATTTATGGAATTTTATTATTATTATTATTATCATCATCATTATTATTATTATTATTATTATTATTATTATTATTATTATTATTGTTATTATCATTATTATTGAGGATATTCGTATATAATATTATTTTTAGTGGTTATATTATTATTTTGAAAATAAATGCTCATATTTATAGGCCCTATCCTAAGAATAAATAATATGGAGATTTGTACTTCTGTTAAAAGAATATTTATTTAGATTTAATGGAGATTTACTATATAAGCATTTATATGAGTGCATATATATATATATATATATATATATATATATATATATATATATATATATATATATATATATATATATAAATGAATAGTTATATTAATAAAAGGAAAAAAAAGGGAAAGGAAATCAAGTCAACACTGTTCCTGCAAGGGAAACAGTGGACCCAAAGGCCACAAATTGCTAGACCTAGCAAACCGAGAGGAATCCCCCTCTCAGCCATTCAAGCCCGAGCGGCCAACCCGGGTATATGTATATCATATATAGATAGAGAGGTCGAAGAGTAAAACCCGAGGAACCCTAGCTCTACGAACACCTGCGCGTCGCCCCCCAACCCAGGTGACCGCTCGCCGCCGTCGCCGCCACCACGTGCGGCCGGACCACCACCGCAACCGGCCACGCTCGCGGGTTGCCGCAGCACCGAGCAGCAGCAGAACAGCGGATGCGCCAACTTCGCATGGAGTTTTCTCAGCGCACGGTCGGCGATTCTTCGAGCCGTTTTCTCAGGTATGCCCACAATGTATACGTCTTCGACTCCTGTTAATTTGTTTTATTTTAGATGACCTAGAATCTAGGAAAAACGAGTCGAAAAGTCGACGTAAATCTGTCCCAAACAGGACAGAAAAACCAGTCCAACGACTCTAGTTCACGGTCAGTTTTCTCCCAACCCATGCACGATTTCAAGATTCTATTTGAAGACACTTATAGACAATATATAGGAGATGGAAACCCTTCTTTTCATTTCTATATTCATGCATTGTGTGCCGATTAAACAGTCCCCAAAGTTTAAGAAAAATCTGTTTTAAAATATTAAAAATATTGAAAAACTCTCCGATACGACGTGCGTCCCGCCAATCCGGGCGACGTGGTCACGAACCGAAAGCATCGAAAGGTGCGTAATGGCATCGTGGACGTGTGGGCTTTGACGGAATTCAAATTGGTTGCGTGTGCGTGACGAATTTGATGCGTATCCGTCGAAATTCACCGTATCGACCTCTGTGTAAATTTCTCAATTACTTTGTGCTTATTCGTCAGATCGAGACGAAACTTATGCCAACGGGTCCGTATCATTTTTCTGGTCCTGTATGCCAAGTTTGGTCCAATTCTGAGACAGTTGATCGGATCGCTATTTTGTGGGCCCCACGGTCCGACTCAAAGGGCGATTTTGTGCACGGCCCGTCGGAATCCAACTTTGGACGTACGGTTGGGTTCGTATCATCAAAACAAATTTTTAAACATGTAGTTTGACAACTTTAGAGACCTTTGACTCTGGCACATTTTTTGGTGCAAAGCAGGTCTGACGACGGACACCGTTTTGACCCGAAATTACCGTTTTTTTCTCTGTGTCCAGAATTGGACTTAAGGATAGGCAATTATAGATAATTTGGCTATTCTGAGAACATTGGTAATGTTTATTTCAGCTTTTACGGACTATTGTACAAGTTTTGACTCATTGTGGCACATTGATTGGTTTGGATTGTCGGTTTCACCAGCAAAGGACCACAGGCGAGTACAGTTTATTGTTTGTTTTCAATATTGATCTTTACTATACATCAGTGTTTAGTCGATAGATGTGTGATTTCAGTTTTATGTTGATTTTGTTACTTGTTGTGTCGGGAGGGTGAAGTACCAATGATGTGTGATCTGACCTTAGACAGTGTAGACAGTGATTTATTATTGCAAAGTAGACAGTGTAGACCGTGATTTATTATTGCAAAGTAGACAATGTAGACAGTGATTTATTATTGCAAAGTAGACAGTGTAAACAGTGATTTATTATTGCAAAGTGGACCGTGTAGACCGTGTTTCTTTTTTAAAGTATTTCGTGTAGACCGTGTAACTTTAGACCGTGTAGATCGTGTCGCATAATTGTCCCGAGATCGATCACATATCAAGGGTATTTCAGTCGGTCAGTTGGTGAGTATTTTATTGTTTTTCATTTTCTGTTTTTTATTATTCAGTTTTATTGTCTTTTTTTATTTTATTTTATGAATCATATGTCTAAAGGTCAGATCACACAGTGATCTGACCTTTAGATATATGATTCATAAAATAAAATGATGTATTTTATTGTAGACAGTGATTTATTATTGTAAAATAGACAGTGATTTATTATTGCAAAGTAGACAATGTAGACAGTAATTTATTATTGCAAAGTAGACAGTGTAAACAGTAATTTATTATTACAAAGTAGACCGTGTAGACCGTGTTTCTTTATTGCAGTATTTCGTATAGACCGTATAACTTTAGACCATGTAGATCGTGTCGCATAATTGTCCCGAGACCGATCACATATCAAGGGTACTTCAGTCGGTCAGTTGGTGAGTATTTTATTGTTTTTCATTTTCTGTTCTTATTATTCAGTTTTATTGTCTTTCTTTATTTTATTTTATGAATCATATGTCTAAAGGCTAACCTCTGTCGTATAGTCTTTTTCATATATTGAAACTGCATTCAGTGAATTGTACTCGTTCCATTCCTGACTGAAAACCAATATTTTTCAGGTTAGCCGTGGATTTACTTAGCATGGGAGATACGGGAGTACTTGCAGACAAAAGCCTAGAGACCAGCTAGATAGTTGTGTTGTAGTCATTCAATTATTTGTACAAGTTTATGTTTTCTGCAAATATAAAACTTGTGAATATTGTAAGTTAAATTAGTTTCTGTGAATGAGCATTGTGTTATTTATTTTGATCATCATGGCCGTGACAGCGTTCTACCGCCGACTCTACGGCGTAGGCTGGCTTGGACACGTCTCGTATCCAACAAAAAAAGGGTGCGAGTTGTGACAAGTTTTTGTGGTGGCCCATGCAGGTCAGTTTTCGAAAATCATGCGAACTCGTGATAGTACTTAAGTTAGTCATACTATTACGAGCCTGCGACTAGAAAATGCTCATTCACGAATTAGGAATTAATTTAATTTAGGAGAATGACTAGGATTAGGAGTCCTTTATACAAATTTACCGATGGGTAGTCTAGGTCATATAAATTAGATGAGGAGTTATTAATTTTGATAGTTTGTCAGGTCCCCATAGGTACACTATTACCTCTCGATATGACAATATGATCCAATGTGAATAGATTATTCATTTGGTGAGACAGGGCTTCCTAGAATTAATGAGCTAACCTTGATAACTTGATCAAAACCTTCTCTTTGCCTCTTTAGATATCATCCTCATATCTTAGTCCGAATTGCCTATTTAGTTCCTATTTTGCCCTAAGAATTATTATTTTATAAAATTTTGATTATGTTACCTATATACGAACCTCGAGTTAGTTTCGATTCAAGTTTTTCCTCCATAATTTGGATACATATGAAATAGATACTAGGATGTTTGTATTTCTTTGTCTTCAGTTATTTCCCTCCCTGTTCACCATTTATTTTAAGGGTTGTGACTGATAGTACTTACGCTTTATTTCCTAGTCAATATGTTTGAATCTCGAGGAGCTCATGAATTTTTACAGATATAGTTAAAGAAATGTTAGTTAACTCATAATGGCAGGACAGTAGCTCACTGTCGCCATTTAATTGAATTTTGGAGACTATGGATACACTGCAGCCAGCAGCGCACTGGCGAAGCACGACCCCTAGAGTTAAAATTAGTTTAAGAAAATATTGGTTATAGAATATTGCTAAAACTATGGCTAGTGGTCCTCTTTGATCGTAGTTACCCTGGTGTCGAGATAAGGTAGAGTATCTGATAGCATATCACATCTGAATCACGGAACCAAGAGTTTACCACCACCCGGGTATACGGACGAGGCATAATTCTTGGTGAAATGACTTCAGACATGATTACAAGTTAGGATACTATATAGGATAGGAAAATGCCCAATATGTCCCCTAAGATCCAAACCCAATACTAGTGGAAGTTCTGTAGGTCGGGTAGCAAGTCTCCCAACCTAGCATTCCATGGTCCTTGTGATCTATTGACGAGGTAATTGACAGACACTAATGGGTTTACCTAGAATATAGAATTTAGAGGTTCATAACCCCTTAGTCGACCAAGGCCTTATGGATAAGAAGGTAGTAGGATGACGGTATAAGCAAGAACACCGGGAAGGGTTTTGATTCTCACAAAACTCGAATTACTTGTGCCTCCTTTCAAAAATCTCGCATACTTGTATTTTGACTATCTTGACTAATGTTGCTATTACAGCCTAGTTTTGCAAGCTCACTCTGTTCTCGAGCTTGATTCAAGACATATGTTTAGTGGGGATGCCTACTAACATATTGTCTAATCAGAATCGATGTATGACGGTCTGATCAACCGTAGTACACTCGGTACGCCGTCTCTTTGATTATCCCACGTGGATTGAGATTTTGAGATAACATCTATGATCTCGTCTGCGACTGCATTGACAATTCCTTTTGAATTATACGTTCGCCTTTGAATCACGTAATTATATTCAGTGACATCTTCCTTGAACTCTTTATTGTTTTTATCTTTCACTGATTTGGAAAGACGAAAGCTCATAATTGGTAGGGAGATACAGAGTATTCCCATGGCTATGATAGTTGTATACACAAGTGTAGCTACCATCGGCCAGCCATGTGATTGAGTTACTCGTTCTCCTTTCGACCCCCAAACTGCTATTGGGACCTTCTAGTTGTCTGAATTTGAGAATGAGTAAGGTTTTACCCCTAGTCAAAATGACAACCCAGAAGACTATCTATTCTTAAGAAACCAAACGTCGTGAGTCTCTAATCATTTGCCGGAAGCTTGCTTTAACTAGCAACTTTTAAGCCTTAACTCAACCCTTCCTCGACCAAGCCTACAGTTAGACATGAGATGAATAGACAAGGCTAAGGACAATCATTTACCGTGACTATGGTAGGCACTCATCCCGGATTGGTTTCCAACAAATACAACCCTAGTTAGGTAAATTTTATTATTAAGACCTAACTAGTATTGGAACACCACAGTCACTAGCTTAGCCAATACCATAGCTAAAATATCCAGTCATATTATGATCTATCAGTTATCAACAGCAATACATGATCATTACAGCCCACACCACTAGAACCCTTGTGACAATAGTCTGGCATGCCTGACCCAAATAGAAATTCACGACTCAGTTGTTAGAAATCTCTTCATATGATGTGCCTTAGAACTGGTTACCCCGTCGACAACTCTTGAATACTGTGGACGAGTATATCATTCTATTTTATCGACCATGTGTCATTGTACACACTCGTTTTCCATTTATTTGAGGAACGATCCTTAACTTGACTTATATCTACCGTATTCCATTACGCCCTGCGCGTTATTCTTCATTAACAAGAGTTGAGGTATAATAACCGGACTTTGGAATTCTTCTAACCGTATTATTCCTAAGACCATGTCCTAACTTCTAAGGTGGGTAGACTGTAAGCCTTCTAAAATTTTGGGATATATGAGGATTACCGATTGATTAGAATAATTTTCATTAGGATGACAATTAATGCCCATGGACTCCCACTTTCCATTTAGATCATTTTGTATCCCCGGCCGTGTCACTAATATTCGGAGCACGAGACCAGCTATTACCTTCCAACAAATTTCATATACAAGATCTAGATGAGACCACCTTCATCTAGGTATATTATGTCCCTCTCAAACACGTTCCCTTGTACTCTATTTTGTGGTACGACTTTTAGGTCAAAAGGACTAACTATAACCCTTACCATGATACCAATATACTTCCCGACTACAATTAGAGACTTAATCCCGAGTCAAACCTTTCGACCCAATATATGGTTGTGATCTACTCGAAGCCCACCACGCACATGTCACTAATGTGCTACTAAATTGTGTCTTATCGTACTACTTAAACACAAAAGTCACAAAAGGCACAATTTGGGCTTTAAGGACCTAGCTAACCAACCGGACTGGCAACAAGCTCAACCACTTGGGTAGAAGCCTATTCTAGGTTACCCTAGCCTAGTAGAAATAGTATTATCATTGGGATCTAGTCCAATCAATATAGATTGAAGTCCAAGGTTCATCCAACCGACGATTGATGTCCAATCAGGAAGCCCATTAAGACCCAGTAAAATCAATCCATGCGTACCACCATATTTGGACTCTAAAATCGAACTTTTTGAAATAGGTCCCTAAACCTATTATGTAGTCCCCACCTCGTAGAATGTGAAGTCATTCGTAACCACTATTCCATCTACCTGGAAGTCAAGATACGATCTTCTATTGTATTTTATCCCTTATTCGTGTGTTTAAATAACCACAAAAAAGATCACAATCTTAATTTCTCAAAATTTGTTCAATTGTGAAACCTTGTTTAGGATTTCGAGAACGAAACTTCTGTATTGCACAGAGTGCAAGTCCTCTAAGAATCGAAGGGTTCTTCAAGTTAGCAAGTGACTGGACTAGAGTAGCCCAATTTAGCAAATAAGTCAATGGTTCATAAACCTTCGTTCTGTCTACATCATTGAATACTCTCTACCGCTCTGGAAACTTCATAATTGCTCACGATTATTCTTCCTTATCTCCCTGTCCTTCCTAGTTCAGAGCGACGATGGGTCGTGCTTATTAGAATTTATCAATAATTCTTAGTTGCTTGTGAAAATTTGTGCTTGTTAATTTTTGGGTTACGTGATAAATATGAGAGAATTATAGAGGCCATAAGCAAGTAGATATCTATTGGTAGAAATTTTAGCAAGTAGTTGGATGATTATAAAGTTTTAGTGACATAGCTTTGAGGGAGTAGTGTATCCAAAGGTGGGTAGAAGTCCTCGGAGTTTCGTAGTTACAAATTGGCTAGGAGGAGGATATAAACTGTTTTTGAGGAATTAAAATTCGAGGAGATTAAGGTAATGGTAGATTTCCTTTTTAAATTTAAGGAATAGTTACGAATTAGAATTTCGAGGACGAAATTATCTTAAGGTGGGTAGATTTGTAACCCCTCTTCCTGAAATTCGATAATATATTTTTATTTATTTTTAGTGATTTTTAGAATTTTTATAAATAATTTCTTAGTTAATTATTACGGTAGATGACTTTAACCATGGTGGAGTTTTGGAGTACAAGATGACTAGAAATCGTGGCACGGATAGTACAATGGCGTGCTTTGACTAGTGTATTAGCCCTGGCAGGGAAGACTGAGCCATAGTAATGTTCTAACTAGGAAAACCAGGCCAAGTTGTGACTTAACCCTTACCGAAGATTTATTTAATTATTAATTATATTATTGAGTTTAGGGAAACCGGTTATACCATTTTAGCCGAACTGAGCCTAAGCCTATGTAGTCATGCGGCACGTCCAATGACATTCATGTCGATGTAAATTGGCATGAGTGTGTTGTATTTCTTTTTAATGATTTAATAAATATTTCTAAGTATTCATATTTAAATATTATAAATATTATTATTAGTGATATTCAGTGACTTTTGTATAAAATAGGTCCTCGTATAGTTTGGGGATTTAGACTGTACATAATGGTTTATATTGTCACTCCCCGTTTTCAGAATACATATTTTAATACGTGTACTGCTTGAAGGTATTTATTTAATATTTATCATGCATTTGTTCTGTATTTAATTTTTTTAATTTTTCGTTAATTATTTTTCTGTATTTTATTTTCTGCTCTTGGGTTCGGTTTGGTTCGGTTTGTTTCCGAATTTTGATGGTTCATCATGAACCGAACCCAACTCTCCAACCTACCATCATCTTCATTTAAAGCCCCAATCCTTTCTCTCTCTTTATTACTTCTTCTTTCTCATTTACTCTTCTTCCTCATAACTCTCTCCACCTACCAAACCCATAGGCAAGTACATCTTGCTTCCACATGAGAACCCATTTTCATGGTTCATTTATCTTCCTCTCGTGATTCTAAGATAGTTTAGAACTTGGCACTTTGCATTTTGAAGTCTCATTTTTAGTAGATCTAGAAATTACTACTTTTCGGATTTCATTGGTTTTGATCTACCAAACCTCCTTATTACCAAGTTTTGTTCGTTCCAGATTGTAGAGATTGTGTTATACGCCATTCTGACCCGTGAAAATCCTATTTTCGGCTTGGGATGAAGGTTCCATGGAATTTGGAGTTCGGGAAGAGCTTTACGCCCACGTTTTTACGTGCCAGCGTAATATCCGGCTCTACGCACACGTTTATACGTGCTCGCGTAATATCAAGCTCTACGCCTACGATCATTCGTGTCAGCATGAATCTATTTTACGCAAGTCGACTTGGCTTGGCGTATTACTCTTTACGCGTATTCATTTGTGCGTAAACCTGACTCTTTACGCGTGGCTCGACCCTTTACGCGTACAATGTTTCACGCATAACACTATTCTTTACGCATACAAGATTCATGCGTAAACTTTGACTCTTTACGCATACAATGTTTTACGCGTAATGTTACTCTTTATGCGTACGAGTTTTTACGCGTAACTCTATTTTACGCGTACAATTCTGGCATGGCATAAGACGAGTTTTTACGCTCAACTTTATTTCTTATTGAGCGTATCCCTTTTACGCGTACTCCTTTACGCGTAAAGATATCCTTTTACGCGTAACGTTACCTTTTATGCGTACAATGTTTCATGCGTAATATTATTCTTTATGCAACTTCCCTCATGCGTAAACTTCCTTACGCATAATTTATTGAGCGTACTCCTTTTTACGTACATGGCATTTTCCTATTATATCCTTACGCCTTTTGACATGAACCCGATATAATCAGGATATGTTAATATTGTTAATACAGATTGTTATGTAGAATGTGCCTTGTGTCTAGATTGATTCATGGATACCCAGAATGACTGAAACTTAACCCTGAGAGTTATAAACTCGACCATACTAAATACTAGTTTGACTTTCATATCTTGGTACGAATTGACATTGATTGTTACCTTGACTAAATGATTGATCATGCGTTCCTAGTTGGAACTAAAGAGACTGGCTAGTCGTCTTACTGAAACTGAATGAGACACGTTCATATTAACTATGAACCATTGCAATCGACTAGCCGATCCCGAACATTGGCATTTGGACGCGTGCAGGCTTCAACTGATTTTTCTACAAAAAAAGCATGTGTACTTTACAGTCAAGGCATAATTATTCTGTGGTTAGGTTTGATTGTTGCATTACGCTATGTAAGACCTACAACCTAACCGCACGGGCATCGTTGTAGAGTTATACATATCGTACTTTGTACGAAAATACTCATTCTGAATGACCATGATCCACGGCATGGGATTTCAATTAACATAGGGACTACTAAGTTAAATAAAATAACGATTGCATAGAGAGAGTATGGATTCCCGAGTTCTTACATGGCAGCCATCCCGGGGCAATTAGTGCCCCGACATGCCGGCTGGTTCCCACAGATACTGTAAATCTGTTCCAGGACAGGGAGCGGTATCTGCTTATATTATTTATTGTATATTGATGACGGGCGTCCCGCCGGGACTCGTCTAATTCATGATTGGCATAATTGATTATTGGATAGACTAGCCTTGCTTGCACATAGTAAGAACTGAGGAATCCTGATTGCATATTTCCAAGACAATTTAGAACTTATAGTAGCAAGCCGTAGTAGTTGCATGGCCATTTAAATTGATTTGTTTGTGTACTGTACCTACTCAGTTAACTACTGAGATGATCGAAATGTTAGGACATGACAGGTCAACTTCTGTCCTTGTTTGGTTGGAAAGTTGGTTTGAAGTGTCGGGATGTTGTGTGAATCCCAGTAGCAAGCAGAGACTTATTATTATATTCTTAACTCTTATCACTGGTTTTAGTTCTCATGTCGTGCTTTATTGTGGTACTTGCTATTAGAGGTCTAACCTCTCTGGTTTTGCATGGCCAGATTTAGAGCCAGTTCCCGAGGACTCAGCTTACTTCTACCTCCAAGATGGTCAATACTAGAGGGATGATCGCAGGAGGACACGAGTGGGTTCCTTGCTTCCCTGCTCGTTTTGCTAATTACTTTATATTTTGCCGCTTGGCACCGACATGTTAGTCGGATTGTCTTGTACTTACTTTTATATAATTATAACTAAGTCAGACTGCAGCTGATAACGATTGTGTATACCTTGCTATACCATCTGGCTAAGTTTTGTACAGCCAGATCTTAAGAACATTTTGACTAAGCGTTTGGGATGCCTTACTGCTTTATCTTACATGTTCTATATTATTGCTTCTTGTTTGAATGATTGAGACAATAGATGTTGAGTAACCCTAGCGAGACTTTCATGTAGTATGCACCCCCTCGTCTTTTAGACAGCATTGATCGTATTATACGGTATTCATCTACCCGTAATAAGTAGTTGGCTGAGTCTCTCCCCCGCTCTCCGGTATTCTGGTTCTGGGGCGTGACAAGGTTTTAGTGGTGGCCCATGCAGGTCCGATTTCAGACTTGTAGGGTGTTTTAATTTATAGGATGTCTCAATCACACATGTTTCCCTTTGATCTCATGATTCATTATTCTTGACTCAAGCTTGATATTCCGGTATCCTTTGACTTCATTGATCTTTCCTGTCCAATCGTTTGATTGTTCTCTTGTCTCTTTTCTTAGGGGCACCTCGTCCGTATCTGTCAGAGCTGGACAGCAACAACAAGGACAACCAGGGCAGCATGAACAATATGACCATGTTGGTCAGCAACGAAGGCTAGTGCTACCTCAAGAGACCATCCAAGAAGAGGTAATAGTAGAACCAACAACTGGACCGCAGTATCCGGAGGTTCCAACACCACCAACTGTACCACTTACCCCCGTGGAAGTAGACACACCAGCGCTTCTGGAGATCATGAGAGGGATGATGGCTACTCAGAAACATCAGATGTTGGCCCAGCAATGCATGCACACTCAGCTACAAGAGCAGAATGTGTTGCTCAACCATGGATTACAAACGGCTTTGGAAAGAGGGATGAGGACCGATTCAGGAGCATCAACCAGATTTTGCAAGTACAACTCCCGTCGTTTCGAGGGCACGGAAGATGCCATTGCAGCAGATGCATGGCTTAAGGACATCGAGGCCATTTTGACAGCGGCTAAGGTACCGGCAGAAGAACGTGTGGATCAAGTGAAGTTGTTACTTCAGGACCTGGCACGTGATTGGTGGGAATCAGAAGAAGTGAGCATCAGACGTCCTATGGCTTGGGATGATTTTACTACGATGTTCAAGACGAAGTACTATGGAGTTGTGGCATAGTTTGAGCTACCACAGAAGTTTATCAACCTCAAGCAGCCTAGCAAGACCGTGGATACTTATGCAGCAGAGTTCTGCAGGCTGAGTAGGTTTGCCCCAGAGATGGTAGCAACAGAGAGCCAGAGGGCTATGAGATTTCAGCAAGGGTTTCATCTTGAACTCTTGCAATTGATAGAAGGGCATAACTACTAGACTTTGGATGAGGTGTTGACGGCAACCTGAAGGCATGAGATCACCATCTAGAGGATCACAGCAAGGGCTGGAGGTCAGAAGAGATCTCACAATCAGATTGAAGGAGGAGGGGGAGTAGCGCCCCGAATAACAACACCATCTCCTGACGTTCGCATTCACGATATGGCGATGCGAGGGCCAGCACCACCAGTCAGGCAGCAGCAGCAGCAGAAGAAGAACCAGCAACCCCCAATGGGCTGTACTTATTGCGGGAAGGCAGGGCACACTAGAGATGTGTGTCGGGAATTGAACGGATAGTGTTTGATATGTGGAAGTCCAGATCATCGGGTTTCTACCTGTCCTACGAATTCGAGGTTAGGAGGACCAGTACAATAGTATCTGACTCTGCCAGCACCAGGGGCAGGCCAGTATCAAGGACCAGCGGCAGCAGTGAGACCGTTGGCACAACGCCCAATAATGCCACAGGATCAAATGTTTCGGCAGCAGGGATCGCCGATACAGCAGCAACAAAGACCACCCTAGCATCACCAAGGCAGGGGCCAACAGCAACACCAGACTAGACCGCAGCATAGAAACCAACAAGGAGGCCGAGGACAGGCATTCAATCTGTCCTTGGAAGAGGCATTGGCATCGGGAGATGTTGTGACAGGTAATAGAATTCGAGGAGGGTTGAATATACTGTTTATATCTGCACAATTTACGACACGACTAGGAATAGAATTCGAGGCATTGCCTGGGAGGTTGAATATACTCACTGGTAATGGACTCGTAGGAGTTAGTAGAGTTATTCTAGCGTGTAGAGTTGTAGTTTGCGGGCGTTTCTTACCCGCCAGGTTGATAGAATTTCCTGTTGGAAATTTCGATGTTATCTTAGGCATGGACTGGCTGAAAGACAGTCATGCGACAATATATTGTCGTAGAGGGAGTGTATCTTTTAATATTCCAGGCATGAAGCGGTTCACCTTAGTCAGATCAGTGGCAACTCAATAAAAAGAAGGAGTAGTGACGGCAATAAAAGAAGTTCAGGTTCCGAAGATAGTGGAAGAGTTTCTAGATGTATTTCCCGAAGAACATCCACGTCTACCTCCATTTAGGGATATTAAGTTCAGTATAGAATTGACACCTGGAACTAAACCGCTATCAGATCGAGTTTATAGAATGGCAGATTCAGAGCAGGCCAAGGTATATCAACACATAGAGGAACTTAAGGCGAAGAAGTTTATTCGAGTTAGAGAATCACCATGGGCAGCACCAGTAGTACTTGTAGGAAAGAAGGATGGGTCATCAAAATTGTGCATTGACTACAGAAAGCTCAACGCGGCAACATTAAAGAACAAGTACCCACTACCAAGGATCGACGACTGTTTGATCAGTTGAGCAGAGCAAGGATTTTCTCCAAGATAGATCTTCGATGAGGGTATCATCAAGTGAGAGTTCGGAGAGAGTATATTCCCAAGACAGCATTCAGGTCGAAGTACGGGCATTACGAATTCTTAGTAATTGTTTTCCATAAATAAATTCACTTTATTTATTGTGTATCTGGGAAAATTACAACTGTAGGAATCCGATCTAGAAGACGATCGCTTTATCCCTTAGATTATGCGAAGAAGAAAAGCTCTCAAAATTTTGACAGTAAGTTAGATAACTATGTATCTTTACAATGAATGAGAAAAAGAACTCTATTTATAGAGTCAAAAATAACTGAAAGGATAACTGTCTTCACAACCTGTGCCTAGTTGAAAATCACGCAGGATCTAACATACGCAAGGTTGTGAGCAGTTACTGGACGTGGCCTGTAACTGTTGGACACATGGCAATCATGCATGAGTCGTGTGCAAGTTACAGGACACGCAGGCGAGAGATCAGTGGCATGGCTGCCACGTACTCCAATTTGATGAAATCCACACAGACTTGTTGAAGACGAAATCCACACAGACTTGGGTCAGAAAGCTTCAAAATCCACGCAAACTTGGGGTAAGAAGCTTCAGAATCCACGCAGACTTGGGGCAAAAAGCTTCAAAATCCACGCAGACTTGGGGCAGAAAGCTTCAAAATCTACGCAAACTTGGGGCAAGAAGCTTCAGAATCCACGCAAACTTGAGACAAAAAGCTTCAAAATCCACGCAGACTTGGGACAGAAAGCTTCAAAATCCACGCAAACTTGGGGCAAGAAGCTTCAGAATCCACGCAAACTTGAGCCAGAAGGCTCAAAATATACGCAATATTGAGGCAGGACTGCCAGCTGTCTTGATTCGACGTGCCTCGACTGACACAAAATCTCTGACAGTGATTGCTTTTGTCAGTCGCATTAGGTGAAGGCTGAGTCTTGCTGAAAAAGATTTCAAAAGTCACGCAATAGTCGGCTGTGATCTCTCGAGTTCCGTGTATACGTGGCATACGAGAAGACATTCTTCGACTGTCGTGCTGTCAGTCATAATGACACTCTGACAAAATGATGAGCTGTCTCCCAGCGTGACTTTTCAATATTGTCTTGATCAACTCAGCGTGATTTTTGGACTTTGTTCTGATCAACTCAGCATGACTTTGATTTTTAAGGCCTACAAAAACCCCCTTCAAAGTTTTCGAAAGTTGAAAAAAGACTTTCAAAATTTCGAAATACTTTGAAATAAAATAAATTTGGTCACGCTGAGATGACTTTAAAGAGATATTTATTCCTAAATGATTGGACTGTTGGGATTCTGTGCAGTTAGGATCCCGTATCAAGCGCCTAAATCGAGGCAAATGCCGTTTAGAATTCTTTATGAGCCTATAAATAAGCCATAGATTACTTCTTTCTTTCTTTACTTGCATTTGAAAGAGAGAATCCACAGAAGAGAACTTCATCTTCCTCGACGAACTCCTTCTTCCCCGACTTCTTCTTCTTCTTTTCAATAGCAATGGCTCCCAAGAAAGCTGATGCTCAGGCCAAGGGGAAAGCCCCTGCGACTTCTTCGCATGCCACTACTGACAGACTTCCTCAACAAGAAGTCCCGCAAGCTCCTATACATCGTAAGTGATGGAGAACACGAACTGTTTGAAGACGACTTTGATGAAGATGAACTCCACATAGAATTTTTAGGATCTTAAAACAAATAACGAACTTCAGAAATATATCCCCCCTTCTTAGGGCAAAGGATATTACTAAAGTATGCCCCCTCTTTAGGGTCGGCCATACTTCACATCTTCGTGTTTACGAAGCTCTGTGTTTTACGCAAAGGAGCATGGCTCTCATGACTCTGCGTGATTTTTCATGTTGGCAGAAATGTCCCTGTTGAATTATTCACGCAGCTTTCATGAGAACTCTGCGTAATTTTTCACATGTTGGCAGAAATGTCCATGCTGAAAGTCACGCAGACTTCTGAGAGTCATTCTCTGGATAGATTAGCCTTGATCTGTCAGCGTATTTTTGTCATTTTTACTTAAATGTGACTCTGGCAATGATGCATGACTTTCATCCTAATCTGTCTGGATTTTGCGTGAATTAATCATCTGCGTGAATAAATCACTCAGCATGTCATGGTAGTATATCCATATGAAGTCTGCGTGACTTTTGAAAATTTCTTCAAATACTGTAATACATGTATAGACATAGATATATCTGATTTTGTCTTCTTTCTTTTTCTGTAGTGAACATCCGAAGCGAAGAAGCAGATTATGAAGGGCATTAGAGTTTCTCATTTAAGCATGATCTATCTCATGTACAATTCCCTCAATTTGATCTTCCAGAAGCCAGATTGTCTTTATTGGCCAATCAAGATCATACAACCTTACTCTGCTTAATGAATGGACAACCTTTTCAGAGTTTGGATCTGGTATCCCACAAGAAACCAGCATTCTTGTTCGGAGATGCTATAGCACAGAAATCTCAGCCGAAGGGCATCAGAGAGAAGGTGTGCTTCTTCTTCGAAGGGGATGTGAAATAGCCCATGTACTGGCCGAAGGTTTCCAGGGGCTTATCAATCATGAGACTCATGCATGCCAGCTATCCGAGAAAGATGTCCTGGCATTTGACAGAATATCAGCAGGCAAAAGCAAGCCGCATTATTTACAGGAAGGAGGGATTTTTCAGTGCCCCGGAGAATCATGTATCAGTGTTTCGGGGTTTAAAGCCTGGATGCATACCACCTGAAGATTCATCCATATTGATGCCATTCAGGATGCCCATTTTTATAAACGAATTCATGTCAAACAAGAATGCATTCTATCCCACCGATTCGACGTCGAGGATGAACGGCTTAATGAATCAGGAGAATGTGAGATGGAGGACTTTGGTCCACTGGGCTTTGGAGAATTTTGGAACTGAGCTAAAGAAGATAAGCCTTTATGATGCCGTCGTCAAGTCATCCTACGGTTTCAGGCCCAACCCCTTCTTGTTCCTGGCATTGGTTGAGAGGTATAACCACAGGACGGGGACATTCATGACTCCGAAAGGGGAGATGGGCTTCGCCCTTCATGAGATGGAATACATCTCACACCTGCCTTCAGGCACGTTGCCGTATGAGGAGTACGTGCCGACGATAGAAGAACTGAATTTTTTGTTAGAGAAGAACCCAGAGATGGTGCATCTATTTGAAGAGATGATGTGCCATTTTGGCACATGTACTCTATATTACAAGAGTTCTAAAGATGAAGCTGGCAACCACATCCAGAAGTGGATGTCCTACCTTTTCATGAACCGTAAAAAGGATGAGAAGAAAATAAATGAAAAGAGATGTTATCAGATTAGCAACTTCAAGCCTCTCTCTGAGAGCGAAATCATTTATCTGCTGGAGAGATATGACTGCAAGGATTTCACGATCACTGAAGACTGGTACGAGTTCAAAGCTGGAACCACCTTCAGCTCTTATGTAAGACAGAGCGAAAAGATTCTGTCGAGGAACGGTCATTTGGCCGGGTTCCTATCTCTGTGGTTAAGAAGATTTATCGTTCCTGGCTCCAGCTCCTTAGACAGGATACACAGAGGTGTTATCTTTGCAGCGGTGCACCTTGTGTATGGTTACAAGCTAGACTTATTATCGGCAATGACCTGTAGGCTGAATGCAGGTCTCCGAAATTTTGTAACCAACATGCTGTCTGATCAGAGGATAATGACTGAAGAATTCCCACGGATAGAGATGTCCTTCACATATTTATATGGTTGGCTTCTCCTTCATCATAATGGTCTGATACCTCCAGGGACAGGAGGGAGTAGCAGTCTTTTTCTGGAGAGGTACTCTAGAGAGACGTTCTGGAAGGTTCACACCCTTCTAGAATGCAGAAATATCTTGAATCGGGCATCACATTGGTCTATCCAATGTGTCCCTCCACCATTGGGTTATGAGAGCATGCCCTTAAATATGATGGACGGAGATATGGGAAACAGGCTAGATGACGTAGCCTTCCAATGGTCGCAGAGAATCAGGCCGTCTCATCTAGTATACCGTCATGAAGAGATGACATATCTGGAGCCATATTTACCAAGCCGATTTGCTAGACAATTCGGATATGACCAGCTTCACGTTGGAAATGCCACCACTTGTCTTTCTGCTCGTGGGGGGCTTATCGACGGAGCTCGAGCCTGGAGATATTTTGCGGCTAGGGATACAAAAGTTATATTCTCTATGCCTAATCCTTTATCTAGCTCAGGGACAAAGATGCTTTATACATATGCTCGCTTCTATGTGTCGTCAAGCACCTTCAAGCCGAGTTTCAATCTGAAGACCTTTGTTGCAGAAGATGAGCCAGCTCCATCGAAGAGGTCAAAGAAGAAGACTGTTACTCGACAATTTTCTCCAGAACCCGTAGATGAGACAGCAGAGGTTGAGCCTCGATATGAACTATTCCAGGAGGGAAATTTTTCTGACGAAGTTCTTCCTTCTATATTTGTATCTCTTTCTAAGAGGAAGAGAAGCGATGAATCTGATACCGTCTCCAAGAGGAGTACTAAGTCTCAAACACCTAGGAAGAAAAAGAAAGGGGTTTCAGTGACTGCTACTTCATCTTTAGATGGCATTTCAGTTGATGAAGACGATACAGCTGATAAAGACGAAGAGACTGATGAAGACGACACTCCTTTGATAAGGAGGTCGAGAGGCAAATATGTCAAGAAGTCTGTCAGCAAAATGAAGGGCAATAAACTCCTAGAAATGATCATGAGTGGAGGAGTTTTGCCAGAAATCAACGAAGCAGCTTCTACTGAGAAGACCGAGTCTGATGATATTCATCTTCCGACAGCTTCAACTGAACAGACTGAAGTAGAATCTGTTCAAGCTCAAGAAATAACTGCTCCGACCACAAGTGGAGTAGCTATTGAACCCTCGGAGACGAGGATGATCCTATTTGAGCATGGGACTGAGGGCGTCATTCATGCACTGGATGACCAGATTGATTATTCTGAAGAAGAACCAGCCCCAGAAGAAGTGACAAAACAGTCAGAAGTTCCTGAAACTCAAGCTGAAGAAAATATTTCTTCGGCCAGAGGCGATGAAGACGTGCCAGCGTCTGAGCTATCAGCTGCTGATGATTTGTTGAAGAATGTTTGTCAAGACATCATTCTTCGAACTGATATTCCAGAGAGGACTGAACCGGCGACAGTCAACACTGAGCTTGCTATCGTCATTATCCTCGAGACTCATGAAGATGTGAATATCATTGACTCCGAATCAGAAGCTCATCCTGAAGATGAAGAAGAAGAGGAAGCTGAAGGAGGAGAAGACTGGCATGCTGGCACTTCTACTCTTTATGATGAGGATAAAGTCAGGGGGAACAAAATGGAGCTTAGCCCCGAACCTGCTCAATCTCCAAACAATGCTCCAACACCCAGCAATTCTGGAGCTGGAAGCAGCCATATGAAGCAGGTATCGGACACTATCATGGACCGGCTATGAGAAGATGCCAGACTCCCTTCACACATCGAATATGAACCCCAACCTGGTAGAATTTTATTTCAAATTCTGTTTTTGCTGCTTATTTTTCTTTATATGCTGATTATTTTTTTCTTTCTTTGACTGTAGGAACTGCTGCAGCAATGAGTTCGACTCATGCTCCGCTTATCCAGGCTGATGCTGATGAAGGGAGTTCACACGTGCCAACTTCTCCAGTCGCACACACTTCTGTTCCCAGGATAGGGAACATTCAGGCTTCTTCTTCAATGATGACGGCGACTCCTGGATTTGAGACTGGGCTAGCAAGAACTCTGGGAATGTATTCAGAGATCATTTACTCATATCTAGATACATATTCCAGACGTTTCTTGAAGGATAAAGCTATGCCATTTTCTGATCTTCGAACTATGGTTAAGTTCCCGCTCATGGCGCTGCGTCATGCTGGTTGTAAATCTCAGTGCATCTTCTTCGAACATCCTCTGGATGAGTTGGAAGCAACTATCCGAAAATACCGGGAGACTAAAAAGAAAGACCTTCAATCTTTAGCTGCAACTGAGATTAGTCAACTAGAGCATGAAGCACAGTCCCAACAAGCAGCTCTTGAAGCATTTCTTACCTCTTCTACTGAGAAATTAGTAGAAAAGGGCGAAGAAATATTAGCTACTCGTCAAAGAGTAGAGCTTCTGGAGAAGGATAAAGCGTCCAAGACTGAAGAGCTGAAGAAATTGAAAGAGGAATTGGCTCGCCTTCAAGAACGAATTGCTGCCATGGAAACAGAGCAAGCTGAGGTAGCTGCTGCTTATATCTCTGAAGCTGAACGCTGTGAAATTCTTCAGAAAGAACGAGAACAGATGCAGGCGGAACAGATTGAAGAAGTAACCGTCGCCAGTCTGCTATCATTATTTTTGATGAACAGAATGTTACAATTGAAGCAGCGGAAAGAGTTCGAAAAACTCATGAAGAGAAACTGAATGCTGTTCTTGATCGTATCAGGGAGCTGATAACTCCAAATAAGTGAATCTTTTTCATTTTCACTTTCACTTGTATTCCATATTTTGATTATGAAATGAAAGCAAATGAAAATTCTTGATCTGATTTTTTTGGTTTTGCTGTTTTGGTAATGATAGATTCATAGAAAATATGTTCAGAGGTAAATAATACATGACACATTTCAATAGAATAGAATATACAAACAAACTTTGTAATTCTATCAAATGATATTAAACCAAAAATGATCTTAGTTTAATACTGATTAAAATAAATAGAATTCAGACATAAAAATATCCTTGAACTCAATTTTATTTCTGGCATTCATCATTCCAGACAAAAGAAACCTTTCTTCATGAGTTTATTGAATGGTCTGCAGCGTCCTGAAAGATTAGAGATGAATCTCCTGATATAAGCGATCCTTCCTTGAAATCCTCGTAGCTCTTTTAAGGTGCGTGGAGGACGCATCTCTTGGATGGCTTTGATCTTCTCGGGATCCACGTGTATACCTTTAGAGATAATGACGAATCCGAGAAATTTACCACTAGAGACGCCTAAAAAGGACTTAGTAGGGTTCATTTTTAATTGATGCTTACGCATTAGATCAAATATAGTCTTCAAATCTTGGATGTGATCCTCCTTTTGTCGACTTTTGACTGCAATATCATCAACATAGCATTCGACTGTTTTCCGTAGATGTTCACGGAATATAGTGCTCATAGCTCGTTGATAAGTTGCTCCTGCATTCTTGAGACCGAACGGCATAACTGTATAACAGTATGTACCAATCGGCGTTCTGAAAGAAGTGTGCTTTTCGTCATCTGGAAACATTTTAATCTGATTGTACCCAGAATACCCGTCCATGAATGACATCCGTTCAAACCCACAGGTATTATCGATCATGACATCAGTGATTGGTAGAGGGAATTCGTCTTTAGGACATGCCGCATTGAGATCGCGAAAGTCTATGCAAACTCTGATCTTGCCAGTCTTTTTAAGAACATGAACTATGTTAGCCACCCAATCGGGATGTTGTTCCTCTCGAATAAACCCAGAGGCCATGAGTTTATTAACTTCAGCTTCAATTGCATCCATGATGTCTGGACGAAATCGTCACTGTTGTTGTTTGACCGATTTAGCATTCGACAATATATTGAACTTGTGAGTTGCGATTTGTGGATCAAGTCCTGGCATATCTTCATAACTCCAAGCAAAGACATCAATGTAGTCACGAATAAGTTTAATCATGTCTTGCTTATCAGTTTCTGAAAGACTTTCACTGATGAATATTGGTTTGGGAGATCCCTCTTCACCAACATCTATTTGAACAAGTTTGTCTTCAGTCGAAGGTTCCTTTTGCTCAAATCGGAACTCCCATTGATTATCTAACCTTTGGGCCCATTGTTCTGATTCAGGTGAGATTTTAAACTCATCTTCGTCTTCATCACTTTCTTTAGAACGGTCAATGGAGACCATGTTAGAAGACAGAATGTTGCAGTAGAAATCACCGATACTCGTATCAGAATCCCAAGAGGTAGTACTAGAAGAATCAGATCTCTTATCTTCGTCAGATTCGGGATCTTTATGAACAATATTGATAAAAGGAGTAGGTGTAGTATAGCCCAATCCGTATTTCGTTCTCCCATATTTCAGAGGAGGAATACGAACATGCATTTTTCTCCCTTTTCTACTATTGAGGCCAGTTCTGAAGTCATAGGCCATATTTTTAATGATGTCTTTAGATTGCTGACTATAACGACGTAGTTGTAATCTTCCATTATCATCGTTTTTGTCCTCATCTTCTAAATCAGAAGGATTTTGGGGCCCTTTATAAAAGAATATTGGAATCTCCTGGCTTTCTGCTGGGAACTAGAAAGTATGAAGATTGTACTGATTCTAGGGATGCATCTGTATGAACAGTCTGTACAACTCCTATGGTTATTGTGCTCAAGTCATCTAACAAATGTAAATAACTATGAATATAATTACACACATCAATATACTGCAAAGATGGAGACTTTTCATTAAATTCAAAAGCAGCAGTATTTACATTAGGAGAAGGCTGAGCCTTAGAGATCTTAGCCAAATCAATGACTAAAGGGGGAGAAGAAGAACTAGAAGGATTTTTGTTTCGATTAAAATTGATAACAAATGGCTGAGAAGAGGTGAGCTCCCTTGAAACTTGAGATAAAGAGTAGTCAGCCCTCCAACTGGGATTACTAGCGTATCCTGTTTTATATGTGAAGATATAGGAACTGTAGTACGCCCACTGACAGGAATGATCAGTGTATCTTGAGTAGACGATTGAGGTAATGGAGAAATCCGTCCACTCACTGGAATGATGAAGGGAGCTTCTCCAGAGGGTTTGGAAGATTGTTGCTGAGTAGTTCGACCTTTAACAGGAATTATTAAAGTCTCACTTTGTGAATCCTCTTTCTCCATAGCTTGTATCACCCTTGTATACTCTTCTTTATACATCCGGGAATCATTGAAATAGGCTTCAACCCCATAGAAAGGGTTTATATCAGCAA
Source organism: Iris pallida (assembly GCA_029216955.1). Taxonomy (NCBI): domain Eukaryota; kingdom Viridiplantae; phylum Streptophyta; class Magnoliopsida; order Asparagales; family Iridaceae; genus Iris; species Iris pallida. The sequence continues at coordinate 5,827,924 of JANAVB010036818.1, forward strand.
CTTCTTTTTGGACTCTTCCATTGCTGTCAATGTATTTAAAACACTGATGAAGAGTAGAAGGCACCACATTATTTTCATGAAGAAAGGGCCTCCCCAGAAGAAGATTGTAAGATCCCACGATCTCGATCACATAGAAAGTGACTTTGGATCTGAAATCGCCTATCTGAAGTTTCAGATGAATCTTTCCCAAAGGCTCGCTTCTGCTTTGATTGAATCCCAGGATAGTAGTAACCGTCTTGGAAAGCTTGTGAAGAGAAATTTTTAGTTCATCCAACAAACTCTTTGGCATTATGCTTATAGCAGACCCTGGATCAATGAGGATACGATCTATCTTCATCGTATCGATATATCCGGTGTAGTAGAGATGCCGATCATGTCGATTATCCTCCAGTAGCATGTCGTCTTGTGTAAAGGTGATATTTGGGATAATCTCCAGTACACTGTTGTAATATAAGCAAGTGGCAGGTTCTGCATCTGGCTTCTTTAACTGTACAAGACAAGAGTCTGCCTGAAGAAGTGCTTCACTTAACGTCTCCCGAGTCTCTTTGGAGAGACGTAGAAGTTCAAAGAGGGACATTCTAGCTGGAGTATTAGCAAGTTGAGCTAAAATGTCAAAGTTATAAGGTTTCTGAAGTCCAAGAGGAGGAGACTTCTTGATTGGCTTATCAAATCGAGCCTGTTGTTTGCCTTTCTCAAGAGCTGTGGGCTTAGAAGGAGCAGGTTCAACTGGTGCAGTTGAAGGAACAGGTACAGTGGATAATTCTTTTTCAGGAAGAACATTAGGAGCATCTTTATCAGTAGGAGGGATATCAGGAGTATCCTCAGGATTCTTGGAATAATCCTTTAAATAAGATTTCCCTGTTCGAGTAGCACCAGCAAGTGCTTCTTCTTTGTCTTTTGGCTCTGTGTCAGAACTAGATCCGAAAGAAGTCATATGACATGACTTAATCTTTCCAGCTTTCTTAGACTTTCGAGAAGTAGTCTTTTGAAGAGGAGGAGATTCAAAATCTGCCACTAGATCAGGATGAATCCACATGATTTCTCCTGTTTCCATAGTGATCGGCACTAATCTTTCAGTTTGTGGAGGAGGAATATTCACTATATCAAGAGTCACCTTGGGAATAGGAACGATCCCACTTTCCAAGAGTTGAGGAGGGAAATCTCTGAATTGCATAGAGACAACATTGGAGGTGACGGTTTTCTCTTTTGGAGTAAGGGAGATAGCTCCAGACTTAATCATTTCTTGGATCTTTCCTTTCAGTACATAACATGTACGAATTGTATGACCCAACATTCTGTAGTATGGACAGTATTTGGGATGATCTGTCTTACCAGCTTCATCAGGTTTCTTGATTTTAGGTAATTGTATTTTATTACCTTTCAACAGACATTCAAAGATACCAAGGACATCGTCGTCGTCAAAAGAGTATTCTTCTTTGGGGCGTGGTGCTCTTGGTTATTGAGTTGTAGAGGCAGGAGGAGTTTGAACATTTGATGCATCTTTGCTCTAAAGATTAACTTCAAGGGTTTCTTTTCCCTTACGAGCATTGTTTTTAGCATTATTGTTAGTACCTTGACCTATTTCTTTGGGAGTCATCTGCACTCCTAAACCTTTGAAGGTTTCAGCACTAATTTCTGCGGCCTTGGCACTAACTATGAAGGAAGGCCAGTCTTGAAATTGTGTAGATCCTGTCCACATGCTGATGATTGGTAACAAGTTTGATTTGCATGTGTCGATGGTGACAGCATCAGGAGTTCCAAGAGGCATCTTCAGAGCTTCTCTTCTAAACCGTTCAATGAAATCCTCTGTAGTTTCATTATTTTTCTGTTTGATTCTAATAAGAGCAGACATAGTCATGTCATTGAGCCCTTCATAGAACCGTTCAAGAAATATCTTTTTGAAACCGGCAAAAGAGGTAATACACCCGTCTGGGAGACTTCTATACCATTCATAAGCCGTTCCCTTGAGACATCCAACAAACACCCGAGTAAGGAGGGCGTCGCTTGGTTGCAACTGGTCAGTCATTACTTCAAAGTGATTAATAAACTGACTTGGAGAAGTGGTTCCATCATAGAAGGAGATAGTATGAGGCTTGTATTTAGGAGGATACGATACTTGCTTCCATTCTATCGGATAAGGTTGTTTGATGCCTAACCTTTGTAAACCATCTTTTTGTTTGAATGCCTCAAATTGAGTTTTGAGATTCTTCAATTCTTCAGAGACAACTCCGGAAGATTGTGGAGTTGTAGCTTGTAGAGAATAGTTGGGAGGAGGAACAGCATTGTAAGCACTACCCCCAGCTCCAGAGAGACTAGGATTTGGTTGAGCTAGTCCAGGAGTATTGGATTGTACTGCTGGAGGAACTTGTACTGGATTTACAACAGTGTCAATTGGTATAGCATCTGGTACAGTCTGTCGATTTTGTATCTGAGTTGCCATGAGTTCATACATCGACTTCATAGTATCAGCCATGGATTTCATTTGCTGTTCCAAAGAGACAATTCTTTGTTCTTGAGGAGTCAAGGAAGAAGAAGGTTCATCAGTATTCCCATCAACCATATAAGTCGTGACTGTACGAGGGATTATTGATGAACTGGTGGATGTCGTTTGTTCTGAATCATTGCTTTGTGCATCAAAGTCAATTATAGGAGAACTACCCCCAGTAGGAAGAGGTGGGAAGTTGGATTCTCCAAGAAATTCAGAATCATCTTTAGAAATCAAAATACTTTGACTAGAGGCCAGGACTCTTACTCTGGTGCCTCTGTATACTCCATCTGGACTATCAGCTCTACCCCCAGTATCCCGAGAGGTCATGTTGACAGAAGCAAACAAAGGCTTATCTTCATCAGGCATAGGTTCACACTGAATTCGATTGAAGACAGATTATCATTTTGTTTGACATCTGTATTGCATTGTGACTCTCGACTGGAAGTCACATTCATGATCAACGTAGTCCTGAACCATTGATTGACATCTGCATTAAATTATGACTCTTGGCTGGAAGTCACATTCAGCATGATCCATTGTCATAGAATTATTCCTTCTCTTCTGTTGAAGGTGTTCTCGCAAATCTGTCTGTGATGACTGAGGTACATCAGAGAACAATCTTTGTGTATTTTTAGGAATATATTTCTGGTTCTTGGATTTTGATGGCTCTTGATTATATAGGGAGTGATTAATATGAGCCACATAATTTCTAGCATACTCTGCATCTGGATCTCTTATTTTTATTTCCGATTGGTATGGTTTCTTGACACCAGAAGTGTTTCCCAAACGAATTTGATGGAGTTTTGCTCATAGATCAGTTGGAAGTAACACATTGGTTTTTGAAACTTGGAGTTTTCCTTCCATTGATCTGGATATTTGCAGAGAAAGAAAAGTTGAACCACCCCCTTGATTAGGAGTTGGTAACAGACCCTCTTTTATAGACAAATTCTGTGCCCAATTCGAAGAAGTCGTAGAAGAAGACATTAAAGAATGTTTCTTCTTAGACTTATTCAAGTTTTGAGACATAGAATTTCCACAAGGAAGAGTAGTCAAAAGACCATCTCCTTTTCTTTGACTAACAAAATTGTCAGTCAAAGCTGTTCCTGAAGTAAAGACTACAGGAGCAGAAGAAACAACTAAAGAGTTATTTCTTTTCGAAGGGACTTTGTGTGGAAGACCACCCCCAGTTCTAGTAGAACTTGGCAAAGAAGAAGAAATAGCTAAAGAGCTATTTTTCTTAGATGAAATACACGCTGAAACAGACTTGGTTAAAGAACCAATACTGTTAGCGTGGCTTTTGAATTTAGAATTACACGCTGGAACAGATTTGGCTAAGGAACCAGTACTGTCAGCGTGATTTTTGACTTTGGAAATACATACTGGAACAGATTTGGCTAAGGAGCCAGTACTGTCAGCGTGACTTTTGAATGTGAGATTGCACGCTGGAACAGGTTTGGCTAAAGAGACAGCACTGTCAGCGTGACTTTTGACTGTGAGATTGCACGCTGGAACAGGTTTGGCTAAAGAGCCAGTACTGTCAGCGTGACTTTTGACTGCTGTCTTCTTTGAGCGCACAAGAGTGTGCGTGCTTGTAGTAGAGTCTTTGCCAGTGTTAGGAGTAGACACTGTGGCAGAGACTCCACCATTGACTGCCAACTGATTCTTTGGGACATAGACAGAGCGTCCCTTCGACTTGGCAGTGGTGATGGAGGCTGAAGTGGGCTTGCCACCCTTAGCCCGCTGTATTTCTTCGTAGGCGAGTTGATCGAATTGGATCGATATCACCTTCTTCGTCGAGCCGACTGACGAAGTGTCGCATTGAGTTGTTGCCATCTCAGAAAAGGAGATAGTTTTCTCCAGCAGAGTCGCCAATTTGTTTTCCATAAATAAATTCACTTTATTTATTGTATATCTGGGAAAAATACAACTGTAGAAATTCGATCTAGAAGACGATCGCTTTATCCCATGAATTATGCGAAGAAGAAAAGCTCTCAAAATTTTGACAGTAAGTTAGATAACTATGTATCTGTACAATGAATGAGAAAAAGAACTCTATTTATAGAGTCAAAAATAACTGAAAGGATAACTGTCTTCACAACCTGTGCCTAGTTAAAAATCACGCAGGATCTAACATACGCAAGGTTGTGAGCAGTTACTGGACGTGGCCTGTAACTGTTGGACACATGGCAATCATGCATGAGTCGTGTGCAAGTTACAGGACACGCAGGCGAGAGATCAGTGGCATGGCTGCCACGTACTCCAATTTGATGAAATCCACACAGACTTGTTGAAGACGAAATCCACGCAGACTTGGATCAGAAAGCTTCAAAATCCACGCAAACTTGGGGCAAGAAGCTTCAGAATCCACGCAGACTTGGGGCAAAAAGCTTCAAAATCCACGCAGACTTGGGACAGAAAGCTTCAAAATCCATGCAAACTTGGGGCAAGAAGCTTCAGAATCCACGCAAACTTGAGACAAAAAGCTTCAAAATCCACGCAGACTTGGGACAGAAAGCTTCAAAATCCACGCAAACTTGGTGCAAGAAGCTTCAGAATCCACGCAAACTTGAGCCAGAAGGCTCAAAATATACGCAATATTGAGGCAGGACTGCCAGCTGTCTTGATTCGACGTGCCTCGACTGACACAAAATCTCTGACAGTGATTGCTTTTGTCAGTCGCATTAGGTGAAGGCTGAGTCTTGCTGAAAAAGATTTCAAAAGTCACGCAATAGTCGGCTGTGATCTCTCGAGTTCCGTGCATACGAAAAGACATTCTTCGACTGTCGTGCTGTCAGTCATAATGACACTCTGACAAAATGATGAGCTGTCTCCCAGCGTGGCTTTTTAATATTGTCTTGATCAACTCAGCGTGACTTTGATTTTTAAGGCCTACAGTAATGTCGTTCGGTTTGACCAATGCTTCCGCAATATTTATGGATTTGATGAACCGCATCTTCATGCCGTACTTAGATCAATTTGTCGTTGTGTTCCTCGACGACATTCTCGTATACTCAGCTAGTGAAGAAAAGCATGAAAATTACCTCAGGAAAGTGTTGCAGGTTCTGAGAGAGAACCAGTTGTATGCCAAGCTCAGCAAGTATGAGTTTTGGACAAATCGAATTTCATTCTTGGGGTACATCATATCAGGGGCTGGAGTAGCAGTGGATCCCAAGAAGGTAGAAGCAGTAAAAAGTTGGCCAACACCTAAGACCGTAGCAGATATGCGTAGTTTCTTGGGATTGATAGGATATTACAGAAGGTTCGTATCAGATTTTGTAAGACTCTCAGCACCCATGACCCGCTTGACACGGAAGGATGTGCCATTCATTTGGTCGGCAGAGTGCCAGGCATCATTTGAGAATTTGAAGCAGAAGTTGATCACGACACCTATTCTTACGTTACCGGTTGGACCTGGAGGTTTTACTGTATATTGCGATGCGTCAGAAAAAGGACTTGGGTGTGTCCTAATGCAACATAGGAAAGTGATAGCGTATACATCTAGGCAACTTCGAGACCACGAGAAGAATTATCCAACTCATGACTTGGAGTTGGCGGCAGTAGTATTTGCTTTGAAGCTATGGAGGCATTACTTGTATGGTGATCGAATGGACATGTATACTGACGATAATAGTCTGAAGTACATCTTTACTCAGAAGGAACTGAACATGAGACAGAGAAGATGGTTAGAATTGATCAAAGATTACGACGTGGAGCTTCAGTATCATCCAGGCAAGGCTAATGTGGTAGCAAACGCTCTTAGCAGGAGAGGAAGCGCATTTATGTTGACATCACAAAAACATATTTTAGAAGATCTTCAAGAGATGGGCATCGAGGTTATACTTCATAGTGATATAGGAATTCTGGCAAGTCTACGAGTCCAATCCGACTTGGTAGACAGGATCAAGACAGCTCAGGCACGGGATCCAAGGATTCAGAAGCTTAGGACAGAATGTGAGTCGGGACTCAGGAAGGAGATGAAAATTTACGAAGATGGTACACTTAGATTTGGATCACGTCTATGTGTGCCTAGTGGAGATATCCGACAAGAGGTTATGACAGAAGCCCACAGTTCTCAGTATTCTATACATCCCGGAGAGACCAAAATATACAAAGATATCAAGCAGCACTTCTGGTGGAACGGAATGAAGAGAGAGATAGCTAGATTCGTTTCTCGTTACTTGATATGTCAGCAAGTGAAGGCAGAACAACAAAGGCCAGCTGGATTATTACAACCGCTTCCTATCCCGGAATGGAAATGAGAGCATATCACAATGGACTTTGTGACCGGTTTACCGAGATCACCAAGTGGTAAGGATGCTATTTGGGTAATAGTGGATTGGCTTACGAAGGTGGCACATTTTTTTCCTTTTAGAGTAGAGCAATCTACGGAAAAGTTGGCAGAATTGTATATGCAGCAGATAGTCAGGCAGCATGGGGTCCCTGTCAGTATTGTGTCAGATAGAGTACCCGTTTTACGTCACATTTCTGGAAGAGTTTACATCATAGTCTGGGTACCAAGTTAAGATTTAGTACGGCTTACCATCCACAGACGGACGGGCAATCAGAAAGAACAATTCAGACTTTAAAATATATATTACGAGCTTGCACCCTAGATTTTGGAGGGTCTTGGGAGAGTTACCTGCACTTAGTCGAATTCTCGTACAACAACAGTTATCAAGCCATTATCCAGATGGCGTCATTTGAAGCACTATACGGCAAGAAGTGCAGGTCGCCACTTGCATGGGATGATATCAGGGAGAGAAAGATGTTAGGCCCAGAGATGATTGTTCAGACGGTTGAAGTGGTTAAGGGAATTAGAGAGCGACTTCGAGTTGCGCAAGATCGACATCGTCATTGGACAGACCAACATCGTAGGTCGCTAGAATTTTCTGTTGGGGACCACATGTTTTTGCGGATCTCACCTACTCGTGGGGTCATTAGGTTTGGTGTTCGCGGAAAGTTGAGTCCGCGATACGTGGAGATTAAGATAATGGTAGATTTCCTTTTAAAATTTAAGGAATAGTTACGAATTAGAATTTCGAGGACGAAATTATCTTAAGGTGGGTAGATTTGTAACCCCTCTTCCCGAAATTCGATAATATATTTTTATTTATTTTTAGTGATTTTTAGAATTTTTATAAATAATTTCTTAGTTAATTATTACGGTAGATGACTTTAACCATGGTGGAGTTTTAGAGTACAAGGTGACTAAAAATTGTGGCACGGATAGTGCAATGGCGTGCTTTGACTAGTGTATCAGTCTTGGCAGGGAAGGCTGAGCCATAATGATGTCCTAACTAGGAAAATCAGGCCAAGTTGCGACTTAACCCTTACCGAAGATTTATTTAATTATTAATTATATTATTGAGTTTAGGGAAACCGGATATACCATTTTAGCCGAACTGAGCCCAAGCCCACGTAGTCATACGGTACGTCCAATGACATTCATGTCGATGTAAATTGGTATGAGTGTGTGGTATTTCATTTTAATAATTTAATAAATATTTCTAAGTATTTGTATTTAAATATTATAAATATTATTATTAGTGATATTCAGTGACTTTTGTATAAAATAGGTCCTCGTATAGTTTCGGGTTTTAGACTGTACAAAATGGTTTATATTGTCACTCCCCGTTCCCGGAATACGTATTTTAATACGTGTACTGCTTGAATGTATTTATTTAATATTTATCATGCATTTGTTCTGTATTTAGTTCCTTTAATTTTTTGCTAATTATTTTTTTGTATTTTATTTTCTGCTCTTGGGTTCGGCTTGGTTCGGTTTGTTTCCGAATTTTGATGGTTCATCATGAACCGAACCCAACTCTCCAACCTACCATCATCTTCATTTAAAGCCCCAATCCTTTCTCTCTCTTCATTACTTATTCTTTCTCATTTACTCTTCTTCTTCCTCATAACTCTCTCCACCTACCAAATCCATAGACAAGTACATCTTGCTTCCACATGAGAACCCATTTTTATGGTTCATTTATCTTTCTCTCGTAATTCTAAGATAGTTTAGAACTTGGCACTTTGCATTTTGAAGTCACATTTTTAGTAGATCTAGAAATTACTACTTTTCGGATTTTATTGGTTTTGATATATCAAACCTCCTTATTGCCAAGTTTTGTTCGTTCCAGATTGTTGAGATTGTGTTATACGCCATTCTGACCCGTGGAAATCCCATTTTCGGCTTGGGATGAAGATTCTATAGAATTTGGAGTTCGGGAAGAGCTTTACGCCCACATTTTTACGTGCTAGCATAATATCCGGCTCTACGCACACGTTTATACATGCTCGCGTAATATCAAGCTCTACGCCCACGATCATTCGTGTCAGCGTGAATCTGTTTTACACAAGTCGACTTGGCTTGGCGTATTACTCTTTACGCATATTCATTCGTGCGTAAACCTGACTCTTTACGCGTGCAACCTTTATGCGTGGCTCGACCCTTTACGTGTACAATGTTTCACGCATAACACTATTCTTTACGCATACAAGATTCATGCGTAAACTTTGACTCTTTACGCAAACAATATTTTACGCGTAACGTTACTCTTTACGCGTACGAGTTTTTACGCGTAACTCTATTTTTACGCGTACTATTCTGGCTTGGCATAAGACGAGTTTTTTTGCGCAACTTTATTTCTTATTGAGCGTATCCCTTTTACGCGTACTCATTTACGCGTACATATTTTACGCGTAACGTTACTTTTTACGCGTACAATGTTTCATGCGTAATATTATTCTTTACGCAACTTCCCTCATGCGTAAACTTCCTTACGCATAATTTATTGAGCGTACTCCTTTTTACGTACATGGCATTTCCCTATTATATCCTTACGTCTTTTGATATGAACCCGATATAATCATGATATGTTAATATTATTAATACAGATTGTTATGTAGAATGTGCCTTGTGTCTCGATTGATTCATGGATACCCAGAATGACTGAAACTTAACCCTGAGAGTTATAAATTCGACCATACTAAATACTAGTTTAACTTTTATGCCTTGGCACGAATTGACATTGATTGTTACCTTGACTAAATGATTGATCATGCGTTCCTAGTTGGAACTAAAGAGATTGGCTAGTCATCGTACTGAAACTGAATGAGATACGTTCATATTAACTATGAACCATTACAATCGACTAGCCGATCCCGAACATTGGCATATGGACACGTGCAGGCTTCAACTGATTTTTCTACAAAAGCGGCATTTGTACTTTACAGTCAAGGCATGATTATTCCGTGGTTAGGTTTGATTGTTGCATTACGCTATGTAAGACCTACAACCTAACCGCACGGGCATCATTGTAGAGTTGTGCATATCGTACTTTGTACGAAAGTACTCATTCTGAATGACCATGATCCATGGCATGGGATTTTAATTAACATAGGGACTAGTAAGTTAAATAAAATAACGATTGCATGGAGAGAGTATGGATTCCCGAGTTCTTACATGGCAGCCATCCCAGGGAAATTAGTGCCCTGACATGCCGGTTGGTTCCCACAGATACTGCAAATCTGCCACACGGGCAGGGAACGGTATCTGCTTATATTATTTATTGTATATTGATGACGGGCGTCCCGCCGGGACTCATCTAATTCATGATTGGTGCAATTGATTATTGGATAGACTAGCCTTGCTTGCACATAGTAAGAACTGAGGAATCCTGATTTCATATTTCCAAGACAATTTGGAACTTAGAGTAGCAAGCCGTAGTAGTTGCATGGCCGTTTAAATTAATTTGTTTGTGTACAGTACCTACTCTGTTAACTACTGAGATGATCGAAATGTCAGGACATGACGGGTCAACTTATGTCCTTGTTTGGTTGGAAAGTTGGTTTGAAGTGTCGGGATGTTGTGTGAATCCCAGTAGCAAGCAGAGACTTATTATTATATTCTTAACTCTTATCACTGGTTTTAGTTCTCATATCGTGCTTCCTTGTGGTACTTGCTATTAGAGGTCTAACCTCTCTGGTTTTGCATGGCCAGATTTAGAGCCAGTTCCCGAGGACTCAGCTTACTTCTACCTCCAAGATGGTCAATACTAGAGGGATGATCGCAGGAGGACACGAGTGGGTTCCTTGCTTTCCTGCTCGTTTTTATACTTACTTTATATTTTGCCGCTTGGCACCGACATGTTAGTCGGATTGTCTTGTACTTACTTATACATAATTGTAACTAAGTCAGACTGCAACTGATAACGATTGTGTATACCTTGCTATACCATCTGGCTATATTTTGTACAGCCAGATCTCAAGAACATTTTGACTAAGCATTCGGGACGTCTTACTGCTTTATCTTACATGTTCTCTATTATTGCTTCTTGTTTGAATGATTGAGACAATAGATGTTGAGTAACCCTAGCAAGACTTTCATGTAGTATGCACCCCCTCGTCTTTTAGACAGCATTGATCGTATTATACGGTATTAATCTACCCGTAATACGTAGCTGGCTGAGTCACTCTCCCGCTCTCCGGTATTCTGGTTCTGGGACGTGACATATATATACACCATTATTGATTTATGGAATTTTATTACTATTATTATTATTATTATCATTATTATTGAGGATATTCGTATATAATATTATTTTTAGTGGTTATATTACTTTTTTAAAAATAAATGCTCATATTTATAGGCCCTATCCTAAGAATAAATAATATAGAGATTTGTATTTCTATTAAAAAATATTTATTTAGATTTAATGGAGATTTACTATATAAGCATTTATATGAGTACATATATATATAATATATATATATATATTATATATATATATATATATATATATATATATATATATATATATATATATATATATATATATATATATATAATATATATATATATTTTATATATATATATATATATGAATAGTTATATATATAATATGTAATATATATATATATATATATATATATATATATACATATATATATATATATATACATATATATATATATATATATATATATATATATATATATATATATATATATATATATATATATATATATATAAATGAAAAAAATATATATATAAATGAATAGTTATAAAAAAAAAATATGAATAGTTATATATATATATATATATATATATATATATATATATATATATATATATATATATATATATATATATATATATATATATATATATATATATATATATATATATATATGAATAGAAAAAATATATATATATATATATATATATATATATATATATATATATATATATATATGAATAGTTATATATATATAAATGAATAGTTATAAAAAAAAATAAAAAAAAATAAAAAGTATATATATATATATAAATGAATAGTTATATTAATAAAAGAAGGAAAAAAAAGGGAAAGGAAATCAAGTCAACACTGTTCCCGCAAGGGGAACAGTGGACCCAAAGCCCACAAATTGCTAGACCCAACAAACCGAGAGGAATCCCCCTCTCAGCCATTCCAGCCCGAGCGGCCAACCCGGGTATATGTATATCATATATAGATAGAGAGGTCGAAGAGTAAAACCCGAGGAACCCTAGCTCTACGAACACCTGTACGCCGACCCCCTACACAGGCGACCGCTCGCTGCCGTCGCCGCCACCACGCGCTGCCGGACTACCGCCACAACCGGCCACGCGCGCGGGTTGCCGCAGCACCGAGCATCAGCAGAACAGCGGATGCGCCAACTTCGCGTGGAGTTTTCTCAGCGCACGGTCGACGATTCTTCGAGCCGTTTTCTCAGGTATGCCCACAATGTATACGCCTTCGACTCCTGTCAATTTTTTTATTTTAGATGACCTAGAATCTAGGAAAAACGAGTCGAAACAACGACGTAAATCTGTCCCAAACGGGACAGAAACACCAGTCCAACGACTCTAGTTCACGGTCAGTTTTCTCCCAACCCATGCACGATTTCGAGATTCTATTTGAAGACACTTATAGAAAATATATAGGAGATGGAAACCCTTCTTTTCGTTTCTATATTCATGCATTGTGTGCCGATTAAACAGTCCCTAAAGTTTAGGAAAAATCTGTTTTAAAATATTAAAAATATTGAAAAACTTTCCGATACGACGTGCGTTCCGCCAATTCGGGCGATGTGGTTGCGAGCCGAAAGCATCGAAAGGTGCGTAACGGCTTCGTGGACGTGTGGGCTTTGACGGTATTCAAATTGGTTGCGTGTGCGCGACGAATTTGATGCGTATCCGTCAAAATTCATCGTATCGGCCTCTGTGCAAATTTCTTAATTACTTTATGCACGTTTGTCAGATCGAGATAAAACTTACGCCAACAGGTCTGTATCATTTTTCTGGTCATGTATACCAAGTTTGGTCCAATTCTGAGATAGTTGATCGGATCGCCGTTTTTCGGACCCCACGGTCCGACTCAACGGGCGATTTTGTGCACGGCCCGCCGAAATCCAACTTTGGACACACGGTTGGGTTCATATCATCAAAACGAATTTATAGACATGTAGTTTGACAACTTTAGAGACCATTGACTCTGGCACATTTTTCGGTGCAAAACGGGTCCGACGGCGGACACCGTTTTGACCCGAATTTACCGTTTTGCTCCTGTGTCCAGAATTGTACTTAAGGACAGGCAATCCTAGATAATTTGGCTATTCTAAGAACATTGGTAATATTTATTTCAGCTTTCAGGGACTATTGTACTAGTTTTGACTATTGTGGCACCTTGATTGGTTTGGATTGTCGATTTTACCAGCAAAGGACTACAGGCGAGTACAGTTTATTGTTTGTTTTCAGTATTGATCTTTACTATGCATTAGTGTTTAGTCGATAGATGTGTGATTTTAGTTTATGTTGATTTTGTTCCTTGTCGTGTCGGGAGGGTGAAGTACCAACGATGTGTGATCTGACCTTAGACAGTGTAGACAGTATGGACAGTGTAGACAATGATTTATTATTACAAAGTAGACAGTGTAGACAGTAATTTATTATTACAAAGTAGAAAGTGTAGACAATGATTTATTATTGTAAAGTAGACAGTGTAAACAGTGATTTATTATTGCAAAGTCGACCGTGTAGACCGTGTTTCTTTATTGCAGTATTTCGTGTAGACCGTGCAACTTTAGACCGTGTAGACCGTGTCGCATAATTGTCCCGAGACCGATCACATATCAAGGGTACTTCAGTCAGTCAGTTGGTGAGTATTTTATTGTATTTTATTTTCTATTCTTATTATTCAGTTTTATTGTCTTTCTTCATTTTATTTTATGAATCATATGTCTAAAGGCTAACCTCTGTCGTATTGTCATTTTCATATATTGAAACTGTATTCAGTGAATTGTACTCGTTCTATTCCTGACTGAAAACCAATATTTTTTAGGTTAGCCGTGGATTTACTTAGCATAGGAGATACGGGGGTACTTGCAGACAAAAGTCTAGAGACCAGCTAGATAGTTGTGTTGTAGTCATTCAATTATTTGTACAAGTTTATGTTTTTCTGCAAATGTAAAACTTGTGAATATTGTAAGTTAAATTAGTTTCTATGAATGAGCATTGTGTTATTTATTTTGATCATCATGGCTGTGACAGCGTTCTACCGCCGACGCTGCGGCGTAGGCTGGCTTGGACACGTCTCGTATCCGAAAAAAAAATGGGTGCGGGTCGTGATAACCTTTGTGTGTTGCATTCATTGGCCTTGACACGTTGTTCCACGAAGTTGTGTGTCGCATGTAGAACACTGACATGCGTGACTGGCTGGCCACCGGTGCGTATAAGCCGTGCGATAGGATTAACCGCTAATAGAGGTTGCATTCTTAGTTTAACTTAGCGGTTAATAGAGGTTTTGTGTTGTGGATACAACATAGTAGGCATTGGGCGGGAAGGACAATTCCATAGTGTATGGGCTTCGATGCACTTTTTCTTGTGACCCGGAAGCTCCGCTGGAGATACGGGGTTGATGACCCATGATTACTGACGGCCACTGACGTTCTGCGGAACGTTGTGCTCTTATTGATTGGGCCTCTGGTGCCCCAAGGGGGGACCATGCCGATCCTATTTAGCCATGACCCATGCGTAGGAAGGACTGTTCTTAACTACATTTCACTTAGAACGGTTAGGCACCTTTATCCGTTAAGTACGATTACTTTTGGTTTGGGTACTTGTATCTGACCGTGGCTTAGAACAATAATTTATTGCGGATTAGTTCGTCACATCTTGTCCTTGTTTGGTTGTAGGTGTGGCTTACTACTCCGATGAGAAGGTATTGAACCTTGTTGGGGTCCGGATACCATATTGGATTCATAGCAAGGAAAGATACGTTACCGTGAATTAGTTTACCATCTCATTGTAGAAGCATGGAAAATATTGCTTTTAGTCCAACATCGGAAAGGAGAAAAAGAAAGGGCTCACTCCATTCTATAAATAGAGCCCCCTTGCCTCCTTTGAAAAGGGCACCAACTTCTCTTCCCTCCTTCCAACTTGGACTCTTCCTACTACGCACCTTCGGGTGCTAAGTCGAAGAAGTCTAGGGCAGCGCGGGCTCGTCGAGCTCAGTCAGCTGTCCCAACCTCTGACCATCAGAGTGCCCCGCTAACTGTTAAAGCGGGCCCCTGATGGAAAGTTGTAAACATGATACCTACGCACTCGTGTGTTCGGGATACCCGGGCCCACAAAACGAGTACAAAGGTTGACCGAGATGTCCTTGACTTGCGAGATGGGATCCTTCACAAGCGCAAGGAAAGAAGGGGATTCTCTATGCCGCTCGAATTCAACATGGAGCTTCATGCGACTCAAAATCCAGAAAGCTTCATGCGCTCCAAAAGCAGCAGGGGGGCCTTAGGCAGCCAAAAATCAACATGGAAGCCCATGCGGCTCAGCCAGAAGGAGCCTCATGCGGCTCAGAAACTCATGCGGACCGAAAGTCTTCTGGAGCCTCATGCCGCTCGGATAAGCTCTATGCGGTTACGACTCCGGTCATGACGACTCTTCATGCGGCTCGAGTATGAAGACTCTCATGCGGCTCGAGTATGGAGACGCTCATGCGGCTCGGTCGTGACGACTCTTCATACGGCTCGATCATGACGACACTCATGCGGCTCGAGTATGAAGACTTTCATGCGGTTCGGTCATGACGACTCTCATGCGGTTCGGGTATGGAGACTCTCATGCGGTTCGGGCACGACGACTCACATGCGGTTTGAGTGTGATGACTTTCATGCGGCTCATGAGTACAACAGTTGGGACACGTGGCTGGACACGTTTCAAAAGCCGATCATATCTCAATAATTCAGATCTACTGCAATCAAAGTAATCTCTAGATTGGGTCGAATCCCAATAATCATAACAAACTGTGGGGACACGTGGCAGAGAATGATTCAGATTTATTCATTCAGATTTGCAAACGTCAACAAATCATTATGATGCAGATTTGTTGCAATCAGCATTAATTACTCATGGGATTCGGCGCAATCTACATTAATGACCCAGATTCAACACATTCAGGATTAATAGCCCAGATTGATTAATCAAGAGGCCGCCGACTTTTAAGAGGGGGCAATCATTACAAACCCTAATGATGCCCCCCACTCTTATAAATAGCAAGGTGCCATTCCCTTGCTAAAAGGACCCCCGGCCCCAGATCCAGAGAATCAAAAAAAGAGGAAAAAAGAGAGCAGAGAGCAGAGAGCAAAGAGAGAGAGAGCACACCCCCCATTTGGATCCAAAGAGTCAGAGAGAAATTGAAAGGAGAGCATTTCTTCATAAACGCCGAGCAGTTCTTCTACAGAGCCAAGGCTGCACCCGATCGTCCAAGGAGTAAGGCAGAGCTGCTATCGCTTTCCCTAGCCTCTATCGTCACCCCCCAGAATCTAAAATAAACAATTGTACTTAGACTGCTGTACCTAGGTTTTTGTCCCTAGGCTTTTTTTGTACAAGCGAGTTTGTATTGTGAGTCTAAGTTCAGTCCTCCGATAATTGTTCTATTCTTTTACAATCAATGGCAAACACGATGGCGACTCTGTTGGGGACAAACTTCTCCACGGCTGAGGAGTTGGTGACACAATCGGATGCAGCCAAACTTGGCTCCACGCAACAGAAGATGGTCGTCCGCTTCGACCAACAGGCGTTTGAAGAAATGCTCTCCGACGGGAGCGCTGGCCCGGTCCAGAAGCAAACCCGCACAAAGAAGGCTCGCAGGAAGTGGAGACCAAAATCATTTGCTCCTCTCCAGGCCCTGGATGGAGTACTCTCTGCTATCCAAGACGGTGAAGGCGACTCTCGTGCGGCCCCACTTCAAGCCATAGTGGACTCTGCTGTCCCCAGTTCCGGCAGAGGAAAGCACTACGATGCTGGACTTGCAGGGGCAAAGAGCGATTCTATGTGCTCCAGAAAGAAATCGAACAAGGGCACTAGCCGCAAAGCGAAGACTCATGCGGCCAAGATTGCCAGCCGCATGAATGATGACCATGCGGCTGAAACTGCTAGCCAAATACATAATACTCATGCGGCCAGGATTTCCAGCCGCTTGGAGAACACTCATGCGGCCAGGATTTCCAGCCGCATGGAGAAGACCTATGCGGCTACGACTGTCAGCCGCATGAAGATTATTGATTCCAGACGCATGACGCCTACTCCACGCGGCTCTGTCTTTGACAGCCTCTCCTATGGTCCTGATCTCTTGTGCTCCCAAGAAGACATGTCTGATTCTCTCCAGCACTACTTAGACTCTTCCTACTTTGTGCCCTCATGCACTAGAGTGAAGAAGTCTAGGGCAGTACGAGCTTGGCTAGCTCGGTCTGCTGATCCGACCTCTGACCATCCGAGTGTCCCACATACTGTTATACGGGCCTTTGATGGGAAGTTGTACAGAACCACTCGAGTCCAGCCCCCAGCGGCAAACGGACAAAGAGGTTCCCAAAAGTCTTCCAAAATCCAGGGAGCAAACATGGTCGATCCGGACCCATCTGACTTGCATGAGGCCATCCTCCACAAACGCAAGGAAAGAGAAGGTGCCTCGGGGTGCAAAGAGTCCTCCCACGGACGTCACTGCACCCAAGTCATCGTCAACTGCTGTTGTAATAATGCGACGGTACGAGAAGACCGGCAGTCCGTCTTCCAAAGACTGCAACAACCATATTCAGAGGATGAGGCACCTCCCGTCGTCTCCTGTAACTCTGCTCAAAAAATTCCCGCTGATGGGAGAGGGAAGAAGACCAATGCTCCCAGCCCGAAGGTTTCAACCACTATGACTAAGAGACTATCGTCTAAGCGGGTGCCCACCACCGGAGTTTTCCAAGATACCCGTTCAAAAACGAAATCTGCTACAGTAGGAGATTCATCGTCCACACCTCTGGGGGTTGTTGGGATTGGGGGTAGCACTCCTCCGAACCTCCACGATAATTCGATGTTCTAAGAAGACGAGCTGGGGGAAACAACTCTTCCATCAGATACAGCAGATGCCGACGTCCCCGAGAACGACCATGACTCTCAAGATGAAGCAAGCTCTGAAGCTGGGGGTACTATTCCTTCTGAGTTCGAGCCAGAGGAGAACATTCCCACTTATCCCGATGACTTCTCGATACAGGGGTATGATCTGGAGACCACGCCAGGCTTGAACTACGGCACTGGTCGACGACTACCTTTAAAGTCGCCAGTCCCGACTGGGAAACTACGAGATTACTACAACAAAACCAGATGTGGGCTAGGTTATGTCACACCCACGACAACCCCTGAAAGCTCAGACGAGGAATGCGACTGGCATTCACACTCAACCGGATCACCCACTTCCGATTCAGATGTCAGCATCGGGGATATGCTCAGGCAAGTTTGGTCCGTCAATATGGCATTCGCCGATGCTTACGAAGAAGATAAAGACATTCCTGAAATCCTCGAGTTAGAGCCGTGGGCCCAACAGCTGGATGCACAATGAGAAAAGCGGTTCGAACAGAGAGAGCCTCCTACTGAAGATGAGGTCATACAAGTGGATCTAGGCAGCGACTCTTCTCCAAAACCAATCTTCGTTAGTAAAAGCTTGACAGACGAAGAGCGAGAATCGCTACTGGAACTTGTCAAAGAATATATCGATGTGTTCGCCTGGAGCTATGAAGACATGCCAGGACTAAACCCCGAGGTTGCCCTTTACAAGCTCAACATTTAGCCAGATGCAAAGACAGTCAAACAACAACAACGACGCTTCCGCCCGGGCATCATAGATGCGATCGAAGCCGAAGTCAACAAACTGATAGCCAGCGGCTTCATTCATGAGGAACAACACCCGGATTGGGTCGCCAACATAGTACCAGTTCTCAAGAAGAATGGAAAGATTCGAATCTGCATCGACTTCTGTAATCTGAACGAGGCATGTCCCAAAGATGAATTCCCTCTCCCTATCACAGACATCATGATCAACAACACATGCGAATTCGAACGCATGTCATTCATGGATGGCTTCTCGGAGTACAACCAAATTAAGATGTCTCCTGATGACGAGAAGCATACATCATTTCGAACACCGATTGGCACATACTGCTACACAGTCATGCCTTTCGGTTTAAAGAATGCTTGCGCCACATACCAAAGAGCCATGAATATCATCTTCAGAGACCACTTGCGCAAGACTGTGGAGTGTTATGTTGATGATATCGCCGTCAAGAGTCGCTATAAGGGAGACCATCTGCAGGATCTGAGGACGGTATTCGACCTGATGCGAGCGCACAACCTGAAGATGAATCCCACAAAATCTTTCTTGGTCGTATCCAGCGGAAAATTTTTGGGTTTTATTATTACTGCCCAGGGAATTCATGTGGATCCAGAAAAGACGAAGGCAATTATGGAGATGGGTCCCCCGAGAAATCTCCGCGAACTCAGAGGCCTTCAAGGGAGGCTAGCGTACATCAGGAGGTTCATTTCAAACCTCTCCGGGCGATGTCGGCCATTCACCCATCTCATGAAGAAGGGCTTCTCATTCGTATGGGACGAAAAATATCAGCGTGCCTTCGACAGCATCAAAGAATATTTGTCGAACCCTCCAGTCCTGGTGGCCCCGGTTGCTGGAAAACCATTCCTGCTCTATGTACGAGCTATAGAGCATTCCCTCGGCGCTCTGCTGGCACAAAACAACGATGCGGGCCATGAACAAGCTATATATTACCTCAGCCGAATGATGATTGGGCCAGAGCACCGATATACCGTCGTGGAGAAGGAATTCCTTGCCCTGGTGTTCGCCATTCAAAAGACGCGGCACTATGTCACAGGACAAACCATACATGTGATCTCACGAGTCAATCCTCTCAGGGTCCTCATGACGAAACCAGGAGCACTCAGCTCCCGCCTCGCCACATGGGCAATATTACTGTCTACTTATCATATGATCTTCGTCCCGCAAAAGGCTGTTAAAGGTCAAGCTCTGGCAGACTTTTTAGCAGCCCACCCAGGCTCGGAGTCGTCCAGAATATATGAAGAAATCCCAGATGAGGTCGCCGACTCGCATGCAACCTCTCACGATGATAAATGGCGAATATTCTTCGATGGCGCCTCAAGGACCGGACCTAAGGGCAACATCGTCGTCGGAGTCGGGGTGGTGCTGGTTTCTCCTTCGGGGTTGGTGATCAATCGCGCTTACTCTCTCACAGAGCCCTGCTCTAACAATGTGGCCGAGTACAACGCTTTGGTCATTGGCCTCCAACTTGCAAGAGAGCTGGAGGTAGAATATCTTGAAGCATACGACGATTCGCAGTTAATCGTCAATCAGATCCGGGGTTCATATAAAGTCCGCCATGAAGACATGATCCCCTATCACCAAATAGCGATCAACATTATTTCGTCATTTGAGGGATTCTTCATCGAACACGTTTCTAGACTCCAGAATATCGAAGCCGACGCCTTAGCTGGCCTTGCCGCTTCCCTAGCGGTGCCAAATCATACTCATCATTCGATTGACGTGATAGGCCACGAACTGGTCTGTCCCAAGAACAACGTTTAATTCGTGGCAAGTTATTCCGCTCAGACGATCGACGAAGCGCCACACTGGAGACAACCATTCATAGACTTCGTAGTCTACGACGTCCTGCCCGAGAACCCAAAGGAAGCTACTTCCATCAGAAGGTGTTCTCTCAGATTCTTCTATGATACAGAGACAAAAATGCTGTATCGGCGATCCTACGATGGGTTATTTCTTCGGTGTCTGTCGAACGCAGAAGCCAAAGAAGCCGTACGCGAAGCTCATGACGGTGTCTGCGGGGCCCATCAGCCGGGCCCAAAATTGCAAGACCGTCTTCGCCGAATGGGCTACTACTGGTCCACGATGGTAGCCGATGCGATATACTATGCAAGAAAGTGCAAAGCCTGCCAAGTCCACGCAGACTTCATCCATCAACCATCCAAATTTCTACATCCGACAGTGGCGTCCTGGCCATTCGAAGCATGGGGAATGGATGTCATCGGTCCGATCGCTCTACCTTCTTCCCGAGGACATCGCTTCATACTTGCTATCACATATTACTTCTCCAAATGGGCGGAAGCTGTCCCGCTTGCAGAAGTAAAGACTTCAAACGTGATCAACTTCCTCAAGCATCACGTCATCTATCGCTTTGGATTGCCCCGAAGGATCATCCACGATAATGGTCCGCAGTTTACAAGCCACGCCTTCTATCGGTTCTGTGACAAGCACCGCATCCAGAATATTACTTCAACGCCATATAATCCAGCAGCGAATGGGTTGGCAGAAGCATTCAACAAAACAATCATCAAACTTCTCAAGAAGTTCGTATCGTCCAACAAACGCGACTGGAACGAGAAGCTTGGTGAGTGCTTATGGGCATACCGTACTACAGTCCGAACAGCCACTAGGAACACGCCATTTTCCCTGGTATACGGGAGTGAGGCAGTCCTTCCATTGGAGACTCAAATCCTCTCGCTCCGCGTCGCCCTTACTTACCAATTGACGACGGACGATAACTACCGTCGCCGACTACAAGAGTTGGAGGCCTTAGATGAAAAGCGCCTCTTGGCTCAGCAACGGATCGAGCTATACCAAGCACGCATCTCTGGAGCCTTCAATAAGAAGGTAAAGATCAGAACATTCCAAGTCGGCGATCTCGTTCTGGCAGTTCGGAGGCCGATGGTTATGACTCACAAGACCACCGGCAAGTTCTAACCAAAGTGGGAAGGTCCGTTTATCATCGAGGCCGTATTCTCCAACGGTGCTTACCGCCTCGTAAAACAAAACGGAGACTTGCTCATGCTGCCCGTCAACGGTAAGTTCCTAAAGAAATATTATGTCTAAACGACATTTCCCAGATTATCGAGTCATGTACCCGTCGGTACCGCTGAACTCACATCCACAAATTCCAGATTATCGAGTCATGTACCCGCCAGTACCGCTGAACTCACATTCTCCAAATCCCAGATTATTGAGTTATGTACCCTCCAGTACCGCTGAACTCACATTCTTCCTCCAAATATCCTAGATTATCGAGTCATGTACCTGCCGGTACCGCTGAACTCACATCCACAAATTCCAGATTATCGAGTCATGTACCCGCTGGTACCGCTGAACTCACATTCATAAAATTCTAGATTATCGAATTATGTACCCGCTGGTACCGCTGAACTCATATCCACAAAATTCTAGATTATTGATTTATGTACCCTCCCGTACCGCTGAACTCACAATCTCCCAGATTATCGAGTTATGTACCCGCAGGTGCCTCTGAACTCACATTCCGGTCACTCTTTCAGATAGTAAGTCATGTATGACCATACCTCTGAACTTTCTTCCTGAAAGAGATCCTTCCTCATGATCCACTACCCGCACTCCCAGTGCACAAAAAGGGTAACAGATCCACAAAATTCCAAAACGACCATGTCGATGTTACCTCTGAGTCGTCTCAATTCTGCCAAAAACAAATCATCCCTCTACACAGAACTTCCATGTCCTCATTACCTCTAAGTCATTCTATGTACCCCCCTTCATTGAGCCCACTCCTGTCATGTCTTTATTACCTCTGAGTGGGAAGGCTCCGTCGAAGAAACCCTCATGCTTGCCATGTCCTCATTACCTCTGAGTAAGTATGTTGATTCCCTTTCGACTTATTATCTGTACCCACAATCGGAGTACGCCAAGGATAGTAGGTCCACAAATATCCTCCTCTGAGTCCACTCCTGCCATGTCCTCATTACCTCTGAGTAGGAGGACTCCGCGATAAAACCCCCATACTTGCCATGTCCTCATTACCTCTGAGTAAGTATGTTGGTTTTCTCTCGTCTTATTATCCGTGTCCTGCACCAGGATACGCCAAGGATAATAGGCCCACAAATGTCCTCTGTTGACCATAAATGTCCGTAGCTGACCATAAATGCCGTACTAGGTCCCCTAGTACATCCACATCTTTCCTCATCATCACATGCTTTTGGAGCCTAGCTGTTCCATAGCATTCTCTCACCCAATGCATAGAACTTCCATGTTGATAGCACCTCTGAGTTATTCTGTGTACCCTTCATGGAGCCCACTCCTACCATGTCCTCATTACGTCTGAGTAGGAAGGCTCCATTAAAGAAACCCTCATATTTACCACGTCCTCATTACCTCTGAGTAAGTATGTTGGTTCTCTCTCGTCTTATTATCCGTACCTAAAAACAAGGCACGCCAAGGATGATAAGTCCACACAAAATCCCCAGCGGAAGCACCCAAACCTATCACATCCATGCTACCTCTGATATGATCTCCATACCAAAACAACTCTACTTTCCATGCTTCTTATTCAAAGTGTTCTAAATTTTCAATTTGAAAACTTTGAAGGGGGTCTTGTAGAAGCATGAAAAATATTGCTTTTAGTCCCACATCGGAAAGGAGAAAAAGAAAGGGCTCACTCCATGCATTCTATAAATAGAGCCCCCTTGCCTCCTTTGAAAAGGGCATAAACTTCTCTTCCCTCCTTCCAACTTGGACTCTTCCTACTACGCACCTTCGGGTGCTAAGTTGAAGAAGTCTAGGACAGCGCGGGCTCGTCGAGCTCAGTCAGCTGTCCCAACCTCTGACCATCAGAGCGCCCCGCTAACTGTTAAAGCGGGCCTCTGATGGAAAGTTGTAAACATGATACCTACGTACTCGTGTGTTCGGGATACCCGGGCCCACAAAACGAGTACAAAGGTTGACCGAGATGTCCTTGACTTGCGAGATGGGATCCTTCACAAGCGCAAGGAAAGAAGGGGATTCTCTATGCCGCTCGAATTCAACATGGAACTTCATATGGCTCAAAATCCAGAAAGCTTCATGCGGCCCAAAAGTAGCAGAGGGGCCTTAGGCTGCCCAAAATCAACATGGAAGCCCATGCGGCTCAGCTAGAAGGAGTCTCATGCGGCTCAGAAACTCATACGGACCGAAAGTCTTCTGGAGCCTCATGCGGCTCGGATAAGCTCTATGCGGTTACAACTCCGGTCATGACGACTCTTCATGTGGCTCGAGTATGAAGACTCTCATGCGGCTCGAGTATGGAGACGCTCATGCGACTCGGTCATAACGACTCTTCATGCGGCTCGGTCGTGACGACGCTCATGCGGCTCGAGTATGAAGACTCTCATGCGGCTCGGTCATGACGACTCTCATGCGGTTCGGGTATGGAGACTCTTATACGGTTCGGGCACGATGACTCTCATGCAGTTTGAGTGTGATGACTTTCATGCGGCTCATGAGTACAACAGTTGGGACACGTGGCTGGACACGTGTCAAAAGCCGATCATATCTCAATAATTCAGATCTACTGCAATCAAAGTAATCTCTAGATTGGGTCGAATCCCAATAATCATAACAAACAGTGGGGACACGTGGCAGAGAATGATTCAGATTTATTCATTCAGATTTACAAACGTCAACAAATCATCATGATACAGATTTGTTGCAATCAGCATTAATTACTCATTGGATTCGGTGTAATCTACATTAATGACCCAGATTCAACACATTCAGGATTAATGGCCCAGATTGATTAATCAAGAGGCCGCCGACTTTTGAGAGGGGGCAATCATTGCAAACCCTAATGATGCCCCCCACTCTTATAAATAGCAAGGTGTCATTCCCTTGCAAAAAGGACTCCCGGCCCCAGATCCAAAGAATCAAAAAAAGAGGAAAAAAGAGAGCAGAGAGCAGAGAGAGAGAAAGAGAGAGCACACCCCCCATTTGGATCCAAAGAGTCAGAGAGAAATTAAAAGGAGAGCATTTCTTCATCAACGCCGAGCAGTTCTTCTACAGAGCCAAGGCTGCACCCGATCGTCCAAGAAGTAAGGCAGAGCTGCTGTCGCTTTTCCGAGCCTCTATCGTCACCCCCCAGAATCTAAAATAAACAATTGTACTTAGACTGCTGTACCTAGGTTTTCGTCCCTAGGCTTTCTTTGTACAAGCGAGTTTGTAATGTGAGTCTAAGTTCAGTCCTCCGATAATTGTTCTGTTCTTTTACAATCAATGGCAAACACTCATGTCCTTGTTTAGTTGGGGGATGGTAAGCTAGTTCAATATGTGTGTATTGGACCATGTTATAATTCAATTGACTTATTTATTTTAGCAATATTTATTCAGTTTATATGGCATGATATTATGTGTCTTGTTACGTCCCTCTGAGGACCTGGTTATCTCACCAGGTGTGTGCTCTTGTCTTTCGTAGGTGTTCTAGCTCTAGCCGTGATCATTGCTATTTCTTCGAGGATGATTGCACTTAGATCGTCTTTGCTTCGCTCGCCAAACTCATTTTATTTTCATATATTTTTCCCTTATTTGTTGGTAGTGGATTTGTCTCTGCCCAACATATTGTATCAAGACAATTCATTATCATTATATGATATCTTTTATTCATTTATTTTGTATGGATGAGATTAGTTATGGTTCTACTGTATTTTACAGCTTATGTATTCATACGAGGTTTCCATATATTTGAGTGTACTTCGTATGTATACAGCTGGCATGTCTACGTTCCTAGTCCTACGTATTTTGGGACTGGAGTGTTACACGGACTGTAGTACGATAAGCCCATAGACATTCCCCAAGTTTCTCACTATAATTACGTTTGTTAATAGAAACAAACTTTTTAAGGAGTTTGATAATAGCTTTGTTGAATGCTTCAGCTAATCCGTTAGCAGCAGATTATAGGCTGTAGAAGCAACATTATTGTTTCTGTTGTCATCACAGAACCTATTAAACTTCTGGTTGACAAATTGTGGTCTATTATCATGGATAATTCGATGAGGTATACCAAACCTGTATATCACAAGATGTTTGATGAAGTTGATGACACTACTAGTCTTCACTTCAGCTAAAGGTATAGCTTCAGCCCACTTAGAGAAATAATCGGTTATAGTTAAAATGAACCGATATCCTTTAGATGAAGGAGGATTGATAGGGCCAATTATATCCATGCCCCAAGCATCGAAGGGCCATGAGGCAGCAGTCGGATGAAGAAACTCTGACGGTTGGTGAATGAAATTTGCATGAATCTGACATGCACGGTATTTTCTTGCATAGTCAATGGCATCTGATACCATAGAGGGCCAGTAATAGCCCATACGTCGAATACGATCCTGTAATTTTGGACCAGGCTGATGTGTTACACAAATGCCATCATAAGCTTCGCGTAATACCTGCTTTGCTTCATCACCGGCAAGAAATCTCAGAAGTAACCCATAAAAAGTCCTTCGAAAGAGAGTTTTCGTAGTATGATTATAATATAATCAAAACGATCAGCGATGAATACTGATAGCTTTCTTAGGATCTTCTGGCAATATGTCATGTACTGTAAAATCGATGAAGGGTGCTCTCCAGTCCTCGCTAATGATATTGACTTCAGTTGAATTGCTGAATTCAATATTATGGTTATTCTCAATACAAAATAGTTCTCTATTAGAGATAACAACCATTTGTTGTCTTTTGACTGGAACTGCCAATACCGCAGCTAGGTTGGCTAAAGCATCAGCTTCTGTATTACAGGCTCGACGTACATGTTCGATGAAGAATCCTTTGAACGAAGAAGCTATTATGATTGCTGCTTCATGATATGGTACCAGATCTTGATGTCGAACTTCATATATGCCTCTAACATGATTAACAATCAGCTTATAATCACCATATACTTCGAGGTATTCAATATCCAGTTGTTTGGCTAATTGGAGTCCAATGAGCAAAGCATTGTATTCTGCTACATTGTTGGAGCACGACCCATCTAAAGAATAAGCTCTCTGAATCGCTAATCCATCTGGTGAAACAAGAACAATCCCTACTCCCGCAACAAGGGTGCCTCTGGGTCCAATTCTAGAAGCTCCGTCGAAGAATAAACGCCAAGTAAAAAATTCTTCTGAGATCATATTTGACTCTAATATCTTATCTGAAATTTTGTCATAAAGCTTAGATGTTTCAGGAACAGGATGAGCTGCTAAGAAATCAGCTAACGCTTGGCCTTTCACAGACATTTGGGGAACATAGACCATATCATATTGTGCTAATAGTATGGCCCATGTAGCAAGCCTAGAATTGAGTGTACTGGGCTTCTTCATTAAAACTCGAAGAGGATTGACTCGAGATATAACATAAATAGTTTGACCGATTATATAATGTCTTGTCTTTTGAACAACGAACATTAAGGCTAAGCATTCCTTCTCTACCGGACAATAACTATGTTCAGCTCCAATCATAGTCCGACTAAGGTAGTAAATATCTTGTTCATGACCTTCCTTGTTCTTCTGAGCCAGCAACGTGTTGACACAAAGTCACAGTCAACCAAATATTGACTACATTGACTAAATAATATTTGTATTAATTCAATACAACACACGACGACTGCACTCAGTTCAAGACAGATGACAGCTCAGTCTCCGGCTCTCAGTGTGTTCTGGAGTCTGTATTTTATAATTTCATTGAGTCTAGACTTGTGTACTCTGAGTTATGCTGAGCTCTTGGAACTTAGTCTATAACCTACCCAAAATCCCAAGCTCCACTGAACCAAAAACTGCCCACTGGTCCCCTTAGAACCACTCTGTGCTCTGGAGACAGAGTTCGGGCCGAACTCTGTCCCCTAGAAATCAGGAACCCTAATTTTAGGGATAGCTGGTTGCTAGTTGTCCAACGGCCAAATTTTTGAATTTTTCTACCCGAATTCTGGCCGAATTCTGCCTATAAAAACACTATAAATAGGGCATAAATTCTCTCATTTCAATCCATCCAATCTTCTCTTCTATTCTCTCTTATAAGCTCAATAAGCCATACCCTTCCCATCTACTAGCCACAAGCCTCCTAAGTCTCGAGTGCTCAGCATCTCTCAGTTAGGATTCTTGTGCAAGAGTCGAAGAAGTCGCTTGGACAATTCCAAGCAAATCGCCACTGCGATCCTCTGTTAGAAGTTGACGTGCTCTTCTGAAGAAAAGGCACGGGTTGTAAACTACTATTTCACAAATAGTGGATTTAATCCTGAGCTAGAGTTCTCAGGCCTGGACTAGTCCTCCACGAGGGAAACCAGGTTAAAATCGCTGTGTTTGCGTATGCTCTTCTGCTCTTCATTTATTTTCCGCACTTTACTCTGATTATTTATTATCGGTGAAAGAGTTATTTTTAATTGGCTATTTTTCTATATAAACTCTATTCACCCTCCTCTAGAGTTGCCAAACTGTTCTTCAATTGGTATCAGAGCTCTGTTCTCTTTATAAGGACTAACATCCTAAGAGCTGATCCATGGCAACCACACAATCCTTGATTTCCAATCATGGTGAAGGTCAGTCCACTCATAGGCCTCCCCTATTTGATGGGACTAACTACACATATTGGAAAACAAGGATGAGCTTCTATCTTAAGTCTCTAGACTTTGACCTGTGGACTGTCGTCACTGACGGTTACAAAAAGCCCGCCAGAATAGTTGTCGATGGTGACCTCATTGAGAAACCACACGACAAATATTCTGTCGAGGAGAAGAAACAGGCAAGTCTAGATGCTAGGGCTATTAATGCTTTATTCTGTGCTATAGACAGGAATGAGTTCAACAGGGTCTCTACATGCACCACTGCTCATGAAGTATGGAGACTTCTAGAAGTGACGCATGAAGGAACCACAGAGGTCAAGGAATCCAAAATAAGTCGTCTCACTCAAGAATACGAAGCTTTCAAGATGAAGCCAAGTGAGACGATCACTCAAATGTTCACAAGATTCCTCGACATCATCAATCCTCTATCCTCGCTTGGAAAGCAGTACTCAAACCACGAGAAGATTCGTAAGCTACTCAGAGGGCTACCAAAGATTTGGAACCCTAAGGTGACAGCCATCATAGAAGGAAACGATCTCACAACAATGTCAATGGAGACCTTGATGGGTAAGCTTATGACTCACGAGCTTGACCTCAAGGACTTCGAAGAGCCTGCTCCGAAGACCAGGAAGATCGCACTCAAAGCTCATCAACGAAGAGCTAATCATGATGAGACCGAAGAAGATAACTCGGATGATGAAGACCAAGCTCTCATGGTTCGCAACTTCAGGAAATTCCTTCGCTTCAATCGAAGGAAGAAGGAATCTCAAGAAGACGATGAAGAGGAACCAACTTGTTACGGTTGCAAGAAAACTGGACATGTCCGAAAAGACTGCCCATTCCTGAAGAAGAGCAACCGCTATGAGAAGCCATACAAAAAGAACTCATCAAAGAAATATGCCAACACAGGCATCTGGCATGAAAGTGAAGCGAGTGACTCTGAGGAAGAAAAGGACTCTCCTCAAGATACAGCAAATGTGTGCCTGATGGCAACTTCCAACAAGGTATCTAACGAAACTCTGGATGACTTCTCTTTTGATGAACTTGGCGATGCTTTCACTGATTTACTCGATGATCATAAAAAGGTCATCGGTAAATATAAACATGCCAAGGACAAAATCAAAAGTCTAGAAGATGAGATACAAAGAATTTCTTTACTTCTTGATAATGTTAGAAACACGTCACCCACTAATGACACTGATGAAGTATCCAAGCTTAAATTAAGCTTGCATGATGTTGAAGCACGTATTGAGCAACAAATTCAAGAAATTACTACACTCAACACGTTGCTTGCAGAAGAAAAGAGTAGACACAAGATTTCCATGACTAAGATATATGGCTTAAATATTAAGGTTGATGAACTGCAAGCTGTTTCTAAAAGATTAGAAACCAAATTGGGTAAACAGGTTGTTCAACCTCAAACCCAATCACATGGGCACAATACCACTCATGCTAGTCAATCACGTCATTCTCATGCAGCATATAACCATGCATTTATATACACAAACTTTCACAAACCACGTGCACGTAAGAACAATTCTCACTCAGTACACACTCATCATGCACAAAGACACAATCAACATCACTCCACACATAAAAATCATCATGCCATGCCATATAGACAAAATCATCATGCAATGCCATATAGACAAGGTCCTCATATACCCTATAGACAAAATCATCATGCCATGCCATCTAGACAATATCAGCATGTCACACATCATAGACAATACCATCATTCTATGCCTCATAGACACCATCACCATGCCACTTATTCCATGCATAATCATCTTCACCATGCTAACTCTTCACATCATGTCCATCCTCATCCTGTTGCTTATAGATATTATTCTCATGCTCCTAGTATAAATAAGAATGCTATCTGTACTTATTGTGGATTACATGGACACATCTCACCACAGTGCAGAGTTAGAAGACTTGTAGATAAAAGGATATATGCTTGGTTCCCAAAGACTAACTTTTCAGGATCCTCAAGAACTCGGGTACCAAAGGTCACATCTACTCTTGATGTAGGTGGACCTTCCCTCCTCAACTGAAAGTAAGTGGATTCTCGATAGTGGATGCTCGCGACATATGACGGAAGACGCAAATCTTTTTGCATCACTATCGATGAAGAGAGAAGGATACGTATCCTTCGGTAACAATCTCAAAGGGTACATTATAGGCAATGGTATCATTGGTCATCCTCCTTCTCCTGTAATAAAGGATGTCTGCCTAGTGACCGAGTTAAAGCATAACCTGCTCAGTATTAGTCATCTTGCTGATCATGGATATGATATTAACTTTGGACAAAACAGTTGCTACATCTATGATAGGTCAACAGGAGACATTGCTTTTGAAGGGAAAAGAGAGGACAACATCTACATTTTCTATCTTTCTATAAATACTAACAATGCAGGTAGATGTCTATATGCCCACAAAGACGAACGACTACTTTGGCACCAGCGTCTTGGTCATGCCAACATGGATGCTATATCCAGGCTTTCTACCAAGAAGCTAGTGAGAGGATTACCTGACATCACGTTCAAAAAGGACACGGTATGTGCCGAATGTGAACTAAACAAGGCAACTAAATCCTTATTTCATTCTATCAACTCTGTAAGTACTACTAGACCCTTGCAACTACTTCATATGGATTTATTTGGTCCTAGTAGAATAGCTAGCCTTGGAGGCAAACTTTATGCATTTGTTATTGTTGATGATTTTTCGAGATTTACATGGGTTTTTTTTCTCCCTAATAAGAGCGATGCTATTTCTACTTTTAAAATTTTTGTAAAGAAAGTTCAAAACGAAAAAGGCTACATGATTACTCGAATCCGAAGTGATCATGGAGGCGAATTCGTAAATTATGATTTTGAAAGTTTTTGTAATACAAATGGTTTTGATCATGAATTCTCTTGTCCTAGAACTCCTCAACAAAATGGTGTTGTAGAGCGGAAGAATAGGACTCTTGGCGATATGGCTAGAGTCATGTTAAATAAATTTTATCTTCCGAAATATTTTTGGGCAGAGGCTGTAAGTACAGCATGCCACATTTTAAATAGGGTACTTATTCGTCCCATTACGAAGAAAACACCCTATGAGCTTTGGTTTGGGAGAACCCCCAATGTTTCTTATTTTAAAGTTTTTGGTTGTAGATGTTTTATCCTTAACACCAAAGACAACTTAGGCAAATTTGATGCCAAAGCTGACGATGGTATCTTTCTTGGTTATGCCGCCAAGAGTAAGGGATATAGAGTTTTCAATAAACGCTCACTTATTGTGGAAGAGTCAACAAATGTGACTTTTGATGAAGACAACAGTACAGCAAGTACTCTTGATGATGACGTTGAGCCATCAACTTCTACTCCAATGAATACTTCAACCGAAACTAATTCTCTGGAGGGTTTGCCTAAGAAATTCTCTTTCAAACCTTCTCATCCAGAAAATTTAGTTATAGGAGAAGTTTCACGTGGAGTAACTACTAGATCATCACTAAGAGACTCCGTTGCTAGTACTGCCTTCATTTCACAAGTAGAGCCTAAAAACATTTCTGAAGCTTTTAATGATGAATTTTGGATTTCTGCTATACAAGAAGAACTCAACCAATTCGAGAGAAGCCAAGTATGGGAACTCGTTCCTAGACCGATTAATCACTCGATAATTGGTACTAAATGGGTTTTTAGAAACAAAGTAAATGAAGATGGTTCAGTCACACGTAACAAAGCTCGTCTAGTAGCTCAAGGATACAACCAAGAGGAAGGTATCGACTACGATGAGACGTATGCTCCTGTTGCTAGACTAGAATCCATTCGGATGCTTTGTGCTTTTGCTAATTTTCAAAACTTTAAATTATTTCAAATAGATGTGAAAAGTGCTTTCCTGAATGGTTTTATTAAGGAGAAAGTTTATGTGAAACAACCTCCTGGCTTTGAAAATCACAAATTTCCCGACCATGTGTTCAAGCTAAAGAAAGCACTTTATGGCCTCAAACAAGCCCCCAGAGCTTGGTATGAAAGGCTAAGTAGCTTTTTACTTGAGAAAGGTTTTTCAAAAGGGAAAATTGACACTACACTGTTTATAAAATCTTTCAAAGACACTATTTTATTAATTCAGATTTATGTTGATGATATTATATTTGGGTCTACTGATGAAACTCTTTGTCAAGAATTTGCCAAGTGTATGCAGACGGAATTTGAGATGAGCATGATGGGAGAGCTCAATACTTGGTCTGCAAGTAAAACAACTGGCTAATGGAACTTTCATCTGTCAATCGAAGTATACCAAGGACATGCTGAAGAAGTTCGATCTTGACAACATCAAACCAATCAGCACTCCAATGGCTACTTCAACCAAACTCGAACCAGATGAGAGCGGCAAACCCGTTGATCAACGTAAGTATCGAGGTATGATAGGCAGCTTACTTTATTTAACTGCTAGTCGCCCCGATATCATGTTTAGTGTTTGCCTATGTGCTAGATATCAAGCAAATCCTAAGGAATCTCACATGACCGCGGTTAAGCATATCTTTCGATACCTTAAGGGTACGGTTACAGTGGGCCTATGGTATCCCAAGTCAACATCATTTGACCTCATCGGTTACTCTAATGCTGACTTTGCTGGATGCAAGGTCGACCGTAAAAGTACTAGCGGCACGTGTCATTTATTAGGAAAGGCTTTAGTCTCATGGTTTAGCAAGAAGCAGAACTCTGTCGTACTATCCACAATAGAAGCTGAATACATAGCAGCTGGGCGTTGTTGTGCACAAATTCTGTGGATGAAGCAAACCCATGAAGACTATAAATTATCTTTCATGCATATTCCTATATTCTGTGATAATACTAGTGCCATCAATTTGACTAAGAACCATGTCTGCCACTCACGCACTAAATACATTGAGATCAGACACCACTTTTTGCGTCATCATCAGCAAAATGGCACGATTAACTTAGAATTTATTGACACTGATCATCAGCTAGCAGATTTCTTTACTAAGCCATTATCCGAAGAGCGCTTCAATTTTCTTTGTCGTGAACTCAAAATTTTGGATGAAGCAGTTATAAGTTGAGACTTACTTGCGTAAATATCGAGTATATTTTGATTCTTTTACGACGAATTTATTATGGGTACAAGCCGAAAGGGTCCTTCTGACAAAAAGGCGTAAAAGCCTAAGCGACACGGTGCACTAGTCCTCAGGACTACCGCTAGCTGGGATCCGGCCCCTGCAGCTAACCCATGGCAAATTTGAAATATTGAATTACAATATATTTCCTTGTTTATTATATGGTTTGTTCCGATTTATTATTGCCTAATTGATTTTTCCTAAAGTTCATTCTGACCTTTGTGTACCTCTCTATGTACTTCATTGTTTTCATCAATCTTTTATCCTCAAAATCTCTTTTGTTCAACACTTAATCAATTTTTCTATCTTTTCAGCCTGCCTTTAGTTCTGGACCACTGATCCGGAACTCGGGCCGAACTCTGCCCCTAACAGAGTTCGGGCCGAGTTCGGTCCCTAAGTTCCAGCGTCGGGATCTGGCTCTGCCGTTGGATCAATTTAGATCCTATGGTCTATATGTCATCTGACCAAAGACAAACCCCTATTTTATTTCGGGATTCCCTCTCTCTCCTTCACCTTTGCCTCCTTCCTCACCTCTCCAAACTCTTTTCTCAAAACCCTAACCCTAGTTTTTGATCTAGAAGGCTCCATTACTTCTCAAAATCAAGGAAAAAGGATTTCTTATCATTCTCTTCCACTGTTTGTTGTTATTTTCAGGTATATCTCCTTCTTTCTCTCCATTTCAAGTTCTCTAATTTCTTGCAAATGGCTCCACGCTTGCCCAATCGTGGGAAAAGAATCCGAACCGAGGGTGCCTCCTCTTTGAATCCTCCTCCTCCCGTTGAGCAAGTAGGTGAACAACAACCCCTTCATCCGTTGTTCAACCCGCCTAATCCCCAAGACCCTAATACATATGACGAACGATTATTTGTGTCGCTAGACGCGTCTAATACATGGTTTAGCGACTTTCGTACTCGTCCGGTGTTCGGGGGACATCCGATAAATTTTACAATCTTTGCTCAATTTGAATCTCTGTTTCGTGATCTATGTTTGGATGCTTTAGTTGCTTCAAATTTTGTCATCTACCGTAGTGCAATCCAAATGTTTTATTACAATTTAACTTTCGATGCAACCCACATCTATTCCCGGGTTGCCGGTATTGACATAGTCTTCAATGA
Source organism: Iris pallida (assembly GCA_029216955.1). Taxonomy (NCBI): domain Eukaryota; kingdom Viridiplantae; phylum Streptophyta; class Magnoliopsida; order Asparagales; family Iridaceae; genus Iris; species Iris pallida. The sequence goes on from JANAVB010036818.1 coordinate 5,862,398, forward strand.
TTCTGAGTTGGGGGATTTTCTTGATCTTGTTAATCTTGATGCTTGGGATAAACTTGTGGAAGCACGTCAATTTCAATTTGTTGGCGATACGTCTCTTGAAGGATTCAAGGAGGAATTATGTGCTCCTAACATAAGTCCTCGCAAACTTATGGCCAAGCATCTCAACCCCTACTTCTATGAGCTTTATCGAATGATTTTTAACACCATCTTACCCAAGGCTGGTTCAACTGATAAAGTTACCTACTTTGAGATCTCTGCTTTATATCACCTTCATTATCGTATCCCCTTCAATCTTCCTAGGACAATGATGGATTGGATGATAAATTGTAGGAAGAAACCAAGAGCCTTGGTTTATCCTTTATACCTTCCTATGGTTTTTCGTGCATTCATCATTCCTATTCATGACTGTCAGTTCTTGCCTGCTCCTGCTTTTCTGTCCAAAGCACGACGTACTCAGGCAGTCGTCGCCTCTCCTGAGGCCTCTGAGCATTCTGATGATGCGGAGCCTGACTCTCCTCCACTCGGTCAGGATGCACCTCCTCCACCTGCCACTCTTGAGTCTATTCAGACTTTGCTCTGGGATCGTTTTACTCTTGAGGACGATCGCTGGACACAGCTGGACTATCGTACTACTCTGCAGATGAGTGCTCTCGGCAACTCTCTGTATGATATACGATATTTCCTGTCTCAGCATCTGCACATTCCCATAGAGAGGGATCCAGCGCGCGCGGGTCATCGCATTGATGATCCGTGGGTTATGCGTTACATGGATCCGGATGATGCTTTTGTGGACCCTCGTCGCTCCTTCCCTGGTCCTTCAGATGTTCCAGGACCTTCTCGTGCTCCGTGATGGAGATTGGCTACTACTTGCTGCTGCTGCTGATGATGACTTTAGTTGATGCATTTTCATTTCTAGTTAGTTTCAGTTTTATGTACTTGGATGTTTTTAAACTCTGGTTATGTGTTTGACATTTGGTTATGACACTTTATGCTAGTACTTCTTTTGATTATTTCTATACTGTTTCTTCTCTGCTTGGTGTGGTTGTATTACTATAATTATCTTCTGCAGTTTCTCTATTATTCATTCATCTGCAGTCTATATTGCTAACTGCCAAAAGGGGGAGAACTATGTATATTCTGGCTGGATATATATGTCTGGATATATTTTCTTGGTATTGGTATCATATCTTTTGGTATATCTGTGCTTGTTTGTGCTTTTTGGGAGATATTATACAGGTTTTATGCACTATTTCCGGGGGAGCTATTGCTTTTAGCTCAGCAACGTTCACTGATTACGGGGGAGCTATTACATTCTAGCTCGGCATCGAGTATGGGGGAGCTATGTTGCTATAATCAACTGTGTCCAGGTATGAATGTTGAATATACATATATTATTTTGTCAATTATCAATATGGGGGAGATTGTTGACACAAAGTCACAGTCAACCAAATATTGACTACATTGACTAAATAATATTTGTATTAATTCAATACAACACACGACGACTGCATTCAGTTCAAGACAGATGACAGCTCAGTCTCCGGCTCTCAGTGTGTTCTGGAGTCTGTATTTTATAATTTCATTGAGTCTAGACTTGTGTACTCTGAGTCATGCTGAGCTCTTGGAACTTAGTCTATAACCTACCCAAAATCCCAAGCTCCACTGAACCAAAAACTGCCCACTGGTCCCCTTAGAACCACTCTGTGCTCTGGAGACAGAGTTCGGGCCGAACTCTGCCTCCACACAGAGTTCGGGCCGAACTCTGTCCCCTAGAAATCAGGAACCCTAATTTTAGGGATAGCTGGTTGCTAGTTGTCCAACGGCCAAATTTTTGAATTTTCCTACCCGAATTCTGGCCGAATTCTGCCTATAAAAACACTATAAATAGGGCATGAATTCTCTTATTTCAATCCATCCAATCTTCTCTTCTATTCTCTCTTATAAGCTCAATAAGCCATACCCTTCCCATCTACTAGCCACAAGCCTCCTAAGTCTCGAGTGCTCAGCATCTCTCAGTTAGGATTCTTGTGCAAGAGTCGAAGAAGTCGCTTGGACAATTCCAAGCAAATCGCCACTGCGATCCTCTGTTAGAAGTTGACGTGCTCTTCTGAAGAAAAGGCACGGGTTGTAAACTACTATTTCACAAATAGTGGATTTAATCCTGAGCTAGAGTTCTCAGGCCTGGACTAGTCCTCCACGAGGAAAACCAGGTTAAAATCGCTGTGTTTGCGTATGCTCTTCTGCTCTTCATTTATTTTCTGCACTTTACTCTGATTATTTATTATCGGTGAAAGAGTTATTTTTAATTGGCTATTTTTCTTTATAAACTCTATTCACCCCCCTCTAGAGTTGCCAAACTGTTCTTCACAACGCTCCCAATGAATGGTCCATTGCCCGGACATACATCAAGAAGGGTATTCCTGAAATCGGTGGTACTAGCACCGATGGATTCGTCAAATACCGCTTTATGTCATCAAATGCTCGTTGACATTCTTCCGTCCAAATGAAAGATACATCTTTCTTCATTAACTGAGTAAATGGTCTGCAACGTCCAGATAAATTCGAAATGAACCGCCTGATGTATGCAAGTCGACCTTGGAATCATCGTAGCTCTTTTAGGTTGCGTGGAGGATGCATCTCTTGAATGGTTTTGATCTTCTCGGGATCAACGTGTATACCCTTAGAGGTAATGACGAATCCGAGAAATTTACCACTAGAGACACCCGAGAAAGACTTGGTGGAGTTTATTTTGAGTTGATGCTGGCGCATTAGATTAAAAATAGTTCTTAAATCTTGAATGTGATATTCCTTCAGACGACTTTTGATAGCAATATCATCCACATAGCATTTTACAGTCTTTCGTAAATAATCTCGAAAGATAATACTCATAGCCCGCTGGTAAGTTGCACCAGCATTCTTAAGACCAAATGGCATGACAGTATAGCAGTATACTCCGTCAGGAGTACGGAATGAAGTATGTTTTTCATCTTCAGGATTCATCCGGATTTAATTATATCCAGAAAACCCATCCATAAAAGAGATTCGTTTGAATCCACAAGTATTGTCGATCATAACATCGGTAATTGGGAGAGGGAATTCATCTTTAGGACAAGCATCATTGAGATCCCAAAAATCTATGTATACTCGAACCTTCCTGGTTTTCTTCAAAACTGGTACAACGTTGGCTACCCAGTCAGGATGCTGTTTTTCTCTGATAAAACCGTAAGCTATAAGCTTTTTGACTTCATCATTAATTGTATCCATCATTTCAAGCTTGAATCGTCGTTGTTGTTGTTTGACTGGCTTGGCATTCGACAAAATGTTAAGTTTATGAGTTGCGACTTGAGGATCTAATCCCGACATATCTTCATAACTCCAAGCAAAAATATTGATATATTCACGAATGAGGTGAATTAGTTCTTGTTTATCATCCTCAGGGAGATTCTTGCTAATGAAGATCGGTCGTGGCACATCTTTCTCTCCAACATCGATCTGAATTAGTTAATCTTCAGTAGGTGGTTCTCGTTGTTCGAAACAGAGTTCCCACTGATTGTCCATTCTTTGTGCCCAAGGGTCTACTTCAGGAGCTTCTTCAATATCATCTTCATCATCCTCTGAGAACTCAGCAGACACCATATTAAAAGATACTGTTACCCGATGAACATGACCAATACTGGTATCAGAATCCCATGAGAAAGAATCAGAAGAGTTTGATCGTTCTTCTTCATCTGATTCAAAAGGTTCTAGAGTCGGAAGTGGTGAACTATAGCCTAAACCCCACTTCGATTTACTGTAGTATTGTTGTGATTTTCCTTTTGGAACAGAAATACGAATAGGAGTTCGCCTTCCTTTGCCACTATTGAGACCAGTTCTGAAATTATAGCCCATTTTACGGATGATTGCCTTAGATTGCGGACTATAGCGACGTAGCTGTAACCTTCCTGTATCATCCTTGTTATCATTGTCAAGCATGATCTTTTGTTCTTCTCGTTTATTAAAAAGTATAGGCATTTCATCTTCCTTTCGAGAGGGTACTAAGAAGTACGATTCTTGTATTGAATCCAACAATACCACATTTCGTAGAGATGATACGACTCCTATTGTAAGTGGCTTAAAGATATCTAGCATATCCAAATAACATTGAGTATAATAAGAAACATCAGTATACTGCAAAGGAGATGCTTTATTAATTTTTACACCATTATTTATAATAGGACCTTTAGCCTTAACAGGCTTGGTCAAATTGATAACTAGAGGGGGAAAAGAAGAGCGAGAAGGATGAGGGGGCTTCTTACGACGAAGGTCGATTACAAGCGGCTCAGAAGAGGTGAGCTCCCTTTGTTCCTGACTAACACCAGGAGGCTGCTTCTTGTGAGAAGGAAGATAGAAAGTCAATGGTTTGGAAGACTGAGGACAGAAAGTACGTCCTTTGACAAGAATTACCAGAGTATTATTCGGCACGCCTTTCTGTTCTTCATCAGTATCCATAGCCAGCACCACCTTCATGAATTCCTCCTTGTACATGCGAGAGTCATTGCAATACGCTTCGACCCCTTTGAAAGGATTCAGGTTTGTAACCTCTTTCTGGACTTCTCCATTGTCATCCACATATTTGAAACATTGATAAAGAGTAAAAGGTACAATGTTGTATTCATGGAGGAATGGTCTTCCCAGCAAAGCATTGTATGAGCCATGGTTATCAATCACTTAGAATGTTACCTTTGTACGAAGATTGCCGATTTGGAGTTTCAGGCGTATCTTTCCCAAAGGTTCACTCCTTCCTTGATTGAACCCCAAGATGGTAGTGATAGTTATAGAAAGATTATACACTGGGATCTTCAAAGCATCCAGCAAAGATTTTGGCATAATACTAAGAGCAGACCCTGGGTCAATCTGAATGCGATCGACTTTTATGGTGTCCACATATCCCGTGAAATAAAGAGGACGATCATGACGATTATCTTCTAAAAGCATGTCATCTTGTGTAAACGTAATGTTGGACATTAATTCAAACACACTATGACAGTGTGTACAGTTGACAGGCTCCTTTTCAGGCTTTTTGAGAAAAGTAAGACAATCATCAGCTTGCATCAAAGCCTCACTTAATGTCTTTCGAGTTTCTTTTGAGAGACGTAAGAGTTCAAAGATTGATAATCTTGCTGGAGTGTTGGCCAATTGAGCCAATATGTCAAAATTATACTGCTTAAGTCCAAGAGATGAGGACTTTTTTAATGCTTTGTCAAGACGGACAGGTTATTTTCCCTTATCTGCTGATGTCGGTTTAGAAGGAGGTGGTTCTACTACCGGCGATGATGTAGATGGTACATTCTCAGCAAGAGAAGATGATGTAGGAGGAATATCAGGAAATGAGATAGGATTCTCTTGATTTTTGGGATATTTCTGAAGATAAGGTTTCCCAGATCTGGTGCCTATTAGAATTTCTTCTTCTGTTACTCGTTCAAAAGATACCATGTTGTAGCTCTTGGATTTGGTTTTGGAGCGCTTCTTTTGTTTGGAAGAAGAAGGTGCTTTAAAATCTGCTTCCAAATCTGGGTGAATCCACATGATTTCTCCTCTATCAGTGGACAGTGGAACCAAACCTTTATTTTGGGGAGGTGGAAGATTCATAATCTCGAGAGTAGTCCTCGGAATAGGGACAACACCATCTTGTACAAGCTGTGGTAGAAAATTACTAAATTGTACAGAAACAACATTAGCTGTCACTGTCTTCTCATCCTGTTGAAGAGTAATTGCTCCAGAGTTGACCATCTCCTGGATTTTGCCTTTAAGTACGTAGCATGCTCTGGTTGGATGCCCTATAAATCTGTGATAAATACAATATTTAGGGTGGTCAGTTTTACCTACTTCTTCTGGCCGTTTTGCCTCTGGTAGTTGAAGTTTATTGCTTTTTATCAAGCAATCAAAGATGCTCAAAGTATCATCTTCGTCAAAAGAATACTCTTCTTTTGGACGAGGTGCTTTCTGTGGTGGCGCTGATGGAGTGGGTGCTGTCTGAGCAACATTAACAGCTAATAACTCCTTGCCCTTAAGATTGATGGCCAATGTTTCTTTACCCTTGCGGTTGTTCTGGCAATTATTACCGCCGGGTGTAGAATGGTCATCTTGATTATGATGATTCATTTGAACTCCTAACTGCTTAAACTTTTCGGCACTAACTTCTGCCGCCTTGGCATTCACAATAAAAGAAGGCCAATCTTGGAATTGTGTGGATCCCGTCCACATGCTGATGATAGACAACAAGTTTGATTTGCAGGTGTCTATCGTTACAGCAGATGGAGTTCCTAAAGGCATTTAAGTGCCTCTCGGCAGAATCTTTTAATGAAATATTCTATGGATTCATTGTGTCTTTGCTTGATTTTAATAAGGGCAGACATCATCATATCATTAACTCCCTCATAAAATCGTTCCAAGAACATTTGCTTAAAACCGGCAAAAGAAGTTATGCAGCCATCAGGCAAGCTATGGTACCAGTCGTATGCTGTACCGGCTAAACAACCGACGAGCACTCTAGTAAGGAGAGCATTATTTGGCTGCAATTGGTCAGTCATTACTTCAAAATGATTGATGTAATGACTTAGAGAAGTACTGCCATCAAACATCATAATGGTTGGAAGCTTGAATTTAGGAGAAAATTGAACCCCCTTCCATTCTGCAGGATAAGGTTGTTTTATCCCAAGTCTTTGTAGACCATCCTTCTTCTTGAAGGCTTCAAACTGAGTGCGTAAGAGTTTTACAGCCTCATTAGCATCTTCTGATGTTTGGGAATTGGTAGGCTGATTAGAATTGTTAGGAGGAGAAACAGCGTGGTAATTACCACCCCCAGCACCTGACTGGCTAGGAGCAGCTTGGACTGGTACAGAAGCAATCTGAGGAGGAGGTACCCCAAATAACATTAACCGGTACCGAAGATGCTATGAGCTCGGGATTAGTAGCAGGATTTATAAACGGTAGTACTGTATGTTGGGCCACGATCATAGTTTGCATACTTGCGACCATTTCAGCCATGGTCTTCAATTTATCTTCCAGTGCAGCAATTCGTTGCTCTTGATTGGTCGAACTAGAAGCATCTTGATCTTCTGTAATGGCATATGTTGTCACTTCTCTTGCCATTATTGACGAGATAGTTTGTTCAGAACTTTCACTATCTGCGTCAAAGTTAGACAAAGAATCTTTCCCTAGATGGGTGATGGGAAAATCTTCCTGATTGAAGACATCATGATCCGAGTTCCGATCTTTCGATCTGGTATGTTGAAAGACCCCTTCGCTAGATTCACGGAGTTGTCTCAAGTATTGCTGACTCGGATTACGAGATGTGCCACGCCTTGAGGATTTTCTACCCCTAGTGTCTCGAGAAGCCATATTGACGGAAGCATATAACAGCTCGTCTTCATCTTCTGTCATAGGTTCAGGAGTTAAAGTGTAGTTTAGACGATCAAAGACAGATCGTTTAACTGATTGGAAACAGCACTTGATGACTACCTCATGAAGGCAGTGGCGTTCTGATGAGTGATTTAGAGGTGAGGGAGACATCTCTATGATCTCTCGTCTTTGCGTAAGATGTTCCCGGAGATCAGTCACTACTACCGGACGAGAAGAAGTCGGAGGAATATATTCCTTAATGATATTAGGAACATGCCTCTTGTTCTTCAAATATTTAGTTCCATGAGTATACAAAGAAGTACTCAATTCATTGGCATAAGTGATTGGGTCCTTATTTTCAAACTTTTTTTCTGGTACAGATTGACCTTCGGCATAGAATTCTTACGTTTTACCGAAGTTGACACTGATTGACGTCTGTTGAGATAAGTACGTAAATCAGAGAATTCTGCTCCGGGTGCCTCTGTTTGAGATACCGTCAATTTTCCTTGCTTGGATCTTGAGATCTGCAAGGTCGAAAGATCTTGAGCAGTCCCCATAGTGGTAGGCAAAATGCCTCTTTGATCAGTATTCTTTCCCCTAGTAGAGATTTGAAGACCTCTGTTTAAGGGAATAGAATCTGAAACATCTTCCTCTTCATAGACTAGGGAAGTTTGAGAAAAGACCAAAGGGTGCTTTCCTTTATTTTGTGTAGGGTTAGCTAAACAGTGTTTCCCTTTGTTTTGTTGTGCGACCATTTTGGACACAGGTTGCGCCCGTGTCAAAGGACCCTTCCCTTTGTTCTGTCTTGTTTTGACACTAGAACATTATTTCTCCAAGTTCAGAACTGGAGATTTGGAGGAAGGAATAGTCAAAAGACTAGTTCCCTTGGGTTGCACTAGAGCAGCATGGTGAGCAGACTGCGCCTGGACAACTGAGTACCTAGGTTGCGCCATAGCCATATGAGCTACTGGTTGCACGCTATCAACAGATTGCGCCTTGGCATTAGATTGTACCTTGGCAGCAACATGAGTGGGCTGCGCCTTGGCAGCAAAGAGAGTATTGGACTGCACCTTAGCAGCAGGAAGATTGGACTGCACACGGGTAGCAGTGAGAGTAAGTTCCGCGCGGGCAACAGGAACAGGAAGAGTGGACTGCACACGGGCAGCAGAAACAGATTGCGCCTGGGCAACTGAAACAGGTTGCGCCTGGGCAACAAAGGTAGGTTGCGCCTGAGCAACAGTAACTGTGGAAGACTTAGGAGTCCACACAGTTTTGTTCTTGGTGATAGCCACAGTGCGCTTGTTGCTCTTCTTATTAATCATATCTTCATAGGTTGTCTGGTTGACTTGCACAACCAGAGTCTTCTGCGTCTTGTCGATCGATGCAGCATCACATTGAGTTGTCACCTTCTCATCGGAGGAGACAGTCGTCCCCAGCAGAGTCGCCATTTTGTTTACAAAAATAAAAGTTTTATTACAAACTAAGAAAAGAGTACAAAAGTACAATAATTTCTAGGGAAGTACAATTGTAGAAATCTGATCAGAAGACGATCACTTTATCCCTTGGACTCTGTGAACTTGAAGACTAGAGTCTCTGGAGAATGTAGCAGCACTTTTGCAAGAGTACTTGATCTCTCTGATGCTTCAACAATGATTGGAAACTCTATTTATAGAGTTCTGGAAAAACTGTTTTAGCAGTTATTCTCATGTGCGCGAGGCTTGGACTGCGCCACATTGGGTTACGCCACCCTCATGTTGCGCCAACTTTCATTCAGTTACTCAATCGTGTACTAACTGTATTTAGACGCATGGCATCATGTGATTGAGATGCACGTAGTCGTGTACAGAGTAGTGGACATGTTTTGAGAGATTAGTGGCATGTGCGCCACGTCATCCTGCTTTAGAATGAAAATTGTCTCAACTTTATTAGGTTGCACGAGCTTCAGTCAACAAGTCAAACTGCGCCTGATTGGGTTGCGCCTAGGCGCAACTCAGTGCACAGGCACGTGGCAGCTTTTGAATATATGAGAAGAAGTTTGTTCAGATTGCGCCTAGGCGCAACTCAGTGTGTACAGGACAGCTGTCAAATTTGTCTCGAGCGGCACGCTTTAAAAGATTCGAAGAAATTTTCTTCGTTTATTGTGCTGTCAGCTGTCAGTGCTGTCAAACAATGATGGCTATTAATGTCAGACACCATGTAGGCATGGCTCAATGTGATTTGGGCGCAGTCTGTTGTCAGGTGCAACCTAATCCGTGCGCAATTTAATCCTTTAAGCTTCAAAATAGTGGCTCAACTTAATTTTTGGGGCGCAACTTGATTGCTGGGTAGTAAAAGCATGACGCAACTTGATTTTTAGGCTCTATATTCCGTCATCGCCCTGTTGTTAGTCGCTTCGTCGGCCTTTATTGGCTTACCCACCAGACTTGCCAGTTTCATCATCATCTCAGTACTCCAATATAGTATTGGTAATTCCGAGAATCAGATCCATACTAGTACCGACTTCAACACCTTCCACTCATATCTAGTGTCAGGCATCCATGTCTTCATAATAATGAGCCTCCCATCGAAGGTCCAGGGTCCGCCCTGCATAATTCTCACCATATCTTTCTGCATGCAGAACCTCAAAAAAATAGAAGTCGTTACTTTGCGAGAAAAACTCCATGCTTCCCTTAGGTCTCCAGACGTAGTTTGTGTATGCACGAATATGTCCATAGAATGGTCTGTTTCCCAGTACATATAGAATAATTGTATTTTTCTTGTATTCTTTCGTAATGCTTAGGTCCTCTTCCATGAACATCGCTCGGAGGCCATTCCCCACCCTCTTAGGTTCCACATGTTTCATCTAAACGCCTGAGTTAGTATTTTCGGAGCGGACAAAGTCTGCCCAGGTCTTGGTGTTATTGTCATCTACCATCGGAGCCTTGCCTTTGTCATTGGCGGACATGATATTGGTGGCTCCAGTGCCTACCGCTTGCCTCCTTGCATCTTGTTGTGTTGTTGCCCTTCCGCGAGCACTCAATAGTGGTGCTATGAGATCCCGTCCCCCTCCTCTGTATGATCCCGAACCTCTGTCGCACATCCGGTCTCTTGTTCCTCGATTATGAACTCTACTGATCATCTTTTCTTGCCGGATGCCCTCGTATCTAGTTTTGCCGTGCATTCTTCGCCGCACGGTCATCCATCCCCCTTTGTCCCCTCGCATATCGATGTCTCTTGTATTTCCGTCTTCCTCTCCGGCCGATAGGAGGCCAGGATCCCAAACGGAAAACCCTAACTCCTTGGAACCGATTGCCGCCGCCGTAAGCATTGTATCGAACGCTCCCACCGGAAATCGATATCCTGAATCAGATCGAGCGGGGTCCGTACGGGACCGACGCGATGCTGTGCGATCCAACGGCCAAGGGGCACGGGACTTCGGCGGGGCTCCAAAAACGGGACTCCCGATCCTCACACACACACACACACACACACACACACACACACACACACACATATATATATATATATATATATATATATATATATTTTATATATATACATATGTAATAAAAAATATATATATATATACATATGTAATAAACTTTTTTCCCAATGGTCTGCTTTCCCCTTCCTCCCGTGCGTCTCTCCCCCTTCCTTTGGCCGGCCTAGGCCGGCCGCCCCTCTCCCTCAACCCCTCCCCCTCGCCTCTCCGTGCATCCCCGCCGCCCATCTCCGGTAGTCTCCCTCGATGTCGACCCCCTGGCCCCCCGAGGCGCTGGACTTGCTCCGTCAACTCCTCCCCGTCGCCCTTCAACCCCGCTCCCGTCCTCTTCCCCCTCCGTGCCCCCCTCGCCGTCGGCCGCTCCCCCCGCCGCGCAGCCTGGAGCTCGCCTTCCTGATCCAGCGCCTCGGGGTGGCCCCCTCAGCCTCTCGTCGTGTTCGCCTGCCGGCCCCCCTCCTTCCTCCTCCCCGGATGGCGGCTCCGGCCCCTCCGGCTCCCTTCCGCAGCTTCCTCGTGTTCCCGCCCTCTCCTCCATTTTGAAATCACCCTTCCCTCCTTGGGAGGCGTGACCCACAGCTCTGCAGGCCTCGGGCCCCCCGCCTACCGGTCCCTCGGGTACTCTGCCCCTGGCGCGCTTCCCGAAACGTCCCTTCTCGAGCGTGCTGCTAGCCCCGAGAGCTTTCCTGCTGAGCTCTCTTCCTCTGTTGCGCAGCTCCTGGCGCACGTGTCTTCCCTCATTGCGCAGCAGCTCTGGACCGCGCAAGCCCAGGGTGGGCCCCTCTCCCTTGTGCAGTCCTACTCCCCTTATCCTCCTGGCGCAGTCCAGCCCCCTCTCCTCTGCGCAATCCATCCCCCCTCTAGTTTTTCTATCTCCCCCCCCACCTGTCATTTACCCCCCTCCTCCCCCCCATTGCGCGCCCCTCCTCCCCCCCCTCCCCTGTGCGCAGTTCACCCACCCCCCCTTAGCGCTGTCCCCCCTCCTCCTTGGAGCAGCCCTCTCCCAGCCCTCTCTGGCTACCTCCCCTTCCTTCGGCCTACCCGTTGGTACTCACTCTTCCCCGGCGCTCCCCTGTCCCGGTGCTTCCGCTCTAGCCCCCTCTCTGTCCCCCGCTGCGCCTTCCGTCTTAGCCGGCCTCGCGCCGGCACCCCCGGGTGCCCCCTCTCCGGTAGAGGCAGCATCGACGCATCCTCCTTGCGTCGGTGCGGCCCACGTCTCTGCCCCTCGCGGCGCACCGCCCCCCCCCCCCCCCCTCCTCCCTACTCTCCCTCTCAGGCAGGCCTCCCCGGGCACCCACCACTTCCCCATCCCCCAGCGTCGGGCTCTTGCTCCCCCAGAGTGGCTCCTCAATCGCCCGTCCCGGCTCCTCGGGACCCTCTTCACCCGGACCGTCTCAGCCTTCCTATGCTGCCTTGCTACGTCCGGACCTTAACCCCTCGAAGGACACTATTCTCCCAGACATTCATCTGTCGGACATTGATTATTCTCAAGATTCCCCTGTTCCAGTCATCCCCTTTTCTGACTTGGAAGTGTCTTCGCTGTCAGCGACATTTCCACACACTTTCATTCTGAAATTCTCCATGGGGTGCCCCAAACTTGCCATGGTTCAGGAAGCGATCGCCAAGTGGAATCTCTCGTCTGACTATCGAGTGGCCCCCCTCGACCCCAGACACATCCTCCTTCACCTATCTTCGGAACGCGATCACAGTACTGTGTGGTCCAAGGGCACTGCCGGGATCGACACCCACCTGATGAAGATAATCAAGTGGTCCCCGGGATTCAACACCAAAGAAGATTCAGCCACCGTGGCAGCGTGAGTTACCCTCCCTAACCTTCCTCTTATTTGATTTGTCCCAGCGGCGCTTAGACGCATCGCCAACTCCTTCGGGACGTACGTGGCCACGGCGTCCGAGACCAGCAACCTCACCAAAGCCCACTATGCCAAAATCTGTGTTGAACTAGATCTCACATCAGAACCTCCCAACTTCATTACTATCGAGCTTGGCAACCACACCCACACCCAACAAATCCTCTACGATAATCACATATTGTTTTGCAACCACTGCCACTTAAGAGGCCACCTTCCTAGGTTTTGCCACCGCCTTCACCCGGAGCTCAAAAAGAAGTCATCTAGGAAAGACAACGACCTTTCAGATGGAAGGTCCCCCAAGTCACCCATTTTACCTCTCCCGAATTCTCACATTCGATTCGAATCCAGCACCAATGAGCCAGCCTCCAGCGATCCCCGAGCAGAGCCCTGATCCCTTTCACTCGCCATCACATAGCGACCTCCAACCAATTCGTCATTCTCGACTCAGAGGACCAGGAGCCGGACAGCCCCCTGAAGGCTCTAGCCTTCCCGAGCTTCCGCCCCCCCCCCAACTCCTCGCGAACGAAGAAAGCTATCGTCTTAGGCAGCGCTGAGCAACGGCTCCCCCCCAGCGGCTAGGAGGCAGACTCCACGACCTCCCCCCCAATCAATGCAGCCCACCATCCCCCAGCGGGAGCCCAGTCATAGACTCACTAGCCCTCCTTGGACCCGACCAAGCGAGGAGAGGTATGCAAGTCCTAGCCGCAGGAGTCCCTCTTCAGCAGTTGTTGACCGAGAGAGCACACGACTCCCTGGCCATTCCATCGGAGGATCCTGTTGTAGACTCAGCTGGAGACCTGATAGGCCCCTCCTCAAGTCCGCACGAACACCACAATTGCAATCCCCCAACAACATCGAAAGCGGAAGCGCCGAACTCCCAATCGAGCAAGGTAGGCACAGACAATACCGTCACCATCCTAACCAGATCTGCCGCAAAGCGGAACAAAAAACCCTCCCACAATATCATAAATGCTTAACATCCTATCTTGGAATGTTCGAGGTCTGGTAAACAAACCGACATTAAGGAAAATTTCCAGCCTTCGAAAAATTCACAAGATTGACATCTTCATCATCATTGAACCCAAAATCCCTCCCAAACGACTTAAATCTACCCAAATGGCTCTGGGACTCCCCACAGCGATTGCTGGCAGGCACGATATTTGGATTCTAGGATCGAAGGATGTTAATCTCGACATCATCCAGGACTCCCAACAAGCCCTCTCATACTGGGTCACTCATCCCACCCTCCCGGAGCGTGTCATCCTTTCAGCGGTACACGGTAGCTGTGTCATCGCTGAACGCAAACTCCTGTGGAACGACCTCCTCGACACCTATCTCCACAACACCAACACCCCCTGGCTTTGCATAGGGGACTTCAACGCCATCACCCGCAGAGAAGAGAAGATCGGAGGTCGCCCCACACCCCTATCAGCCATACAAGACTTCAACGACTTCATATTCAACGCTCATCTCACTCCTCTCCAGTTCAAAGGAAGCGAATTCACCTGGTGTAATATGCAGGACGGCGATCGCCGTCAATATTCCTGTCTGGACAGAGCCCTCACCAACGCGCACTGGCACGGCATGAGGATTAGCTCCACCCTGTTCCACCTCAACTCCACAGAATCCGACCACGCCCCTATTCTGGTGGAAATCAAAAACAACACCCACCCACCCAAAAAGAACTTCTAATTCTTCGACTTTTGGACCGACCACCCGCAATTCTCGAGCATTGTTGCAGAAGCATGGAACAGTCAGGATTCCCCCAACCCTCTCACTCGGGTTAGTAACAAGCTCAAAGCCACCAGGAAAGCCCTTTCTAATTGGAGCAAACAAGCCTTTGGAGACATTTTCCAAGCGATCCGCGTCGCTGAGGACGACGTCACCCGAGCAGAAGCTATATTCTTAACCGACCGATCCCCTGCGGCTAGGAGAGCCCTGAATCTTACCAAGGCCATGCTCAAATTCAGGCTCAAAGTTGAGACCGATTTCTGGAAATAGAAAGCCAGACTGAAATGGGACAGTGACGGGGACAAAAATTCTAAATATTTCCATGCCTGCGTTAATGGCAAAAGAAACAAACTATCGATACATCATATATCAGACGAGCACGGCATCATTAGAACAGACCACAAGGGTATCCAAGCGGCGGCCGTCGATTACTACGCCAATTTATTCTCCAAGGAAACGGTCCACAAAGACTCATCAGTCCTCGACCAAATTCCCACCATTATCAATGACTCCGACAATGCTTTGTTGGAGCGCCTCCTGTCCGAACAGGAAGTGAAAGAAGCGGTATGGGCATTGAACGAGCATAGTGCCCCCCGCCCAGACGCCAAAGCTATCTCCAGCGCCAACCTCATCCTTATCCCCAAAAAAGACAACCCCAACTCCTTTCGCGATTTCCGACCTATCAGTCTTTGTACCTTCACCAACAAAATAATATCCAAGATCATTGCTACTAGAATGACAGACATTCTCCCCAAAATCATATCGAAGGAGCAAAGCGGATTCGTTCGAGGTAGGAACATCCAGGACAACATCATGCTGGCCCAAGTAGGGCTGACGATTTTGCCCTGGTGCCCTCTACCCGAGCCGGGTACCCTGTACCCTCAGGTACCCACGGGTACCCTCTACCCTAGGAGGGCAACCCCTACCCTTACCCTCTTAGAATTAGGGTAGGGTAAGGGTTTTATCTTGTTACCCTAGTACACTTACCCGGGTACCCGCCCTACCCTACCCTGAATCATTACCCTACCCACTACCCTTAACCCTCTAAAACCTTCGACCCTACCCTTCTCCCAAACTTGATTACCCACACTCCCACTGCCATAGTATTACTACTACATACTTGTATTTTTTGTAATTAGTTAGTACTTAGGATTAGGAGAACTATATGGTGCTTGATCCTAAGGAGTCAGGTCTAGCCCCCTCCTTGGGTATGTAGACAGCTCAGGTTCCACTATATAACTGGGTTCAACGCCTTTAGTAAAAAAATATTCCTCCTGTTATTTTTTATTAAGTTGTTATAATTTTTGAATGTTGTAAAAATCTTAAGTATCAAAGTGTTTACTAGCAAAAAAAATAATTTTCAAAGTTAAAAAAATTGAAATGGCAAGGGTAATACCCTTACCCACCCTACCCTGACCCTCAGCTACCCTGTGAGGGTAAAGGGCAAGAACGGGTAATGGGTATTGGTTTTTTGGAAGAGGGCTACCCTACCCTACCCTCATGACTCCCCTAGGGTTGTAGGCCTTAAAAAATGAACAGTCACGCTGAGTTGATCAGAACAAGTTCAAAAGTCACGCTGAGTTGATCAGGACAATATTTAAAAGTCACGCTGGGAAATAGCTCATCATTTGTCAGAGTGTAATTATAACTGACAGCACGACAGCCGATGAATGTCTTTACGTATGCTACGTATACACAGAACTCGAGAGATCACAGCCGACTATTGCGTGACTTTCAAAATCTTCTTCAGCAAGACTCAGCCTTCACCAAGTTAGCGTACCAAAAGAGCTTTTTGTCATTTAATGCAACTGACAAAAGCAATCACTGTCAGAGATTTTGTGTCAGTCGAAGCACGTCGAATCAAGACAGCTGGCAGTCCTGCCTCAATCGAGCATGGATTATGTTCTTTCCCAAAGTCCGCGTATATTTTGAGCTTTCTGTCTCAAGTTTGCGTGGATTCTGAAGTTTCTTGCTCCACATCTGCGTGGATTGTGAAGCTTTTTACCCCAAGCCTGCGTGGATTCTGAAGCTTCTTGCCCCAAGTTTGCGTGGATTTTGAAGCTTTCTGCCTCGAGTCTGCGTGGATTTCGTCTTCAACAAGTCTGCGTGGATTTCATCAAATTAGAGTACGTGGCAGTCATGCCACTGATCTCTCGCCTGCGTGTCCTGTAACTTACACACGACTCATGCATGATTGCCATGTGTCCAACAGTTACAGGCCACGTCCAGTAACTGCTCACAACCTTGCGTATGTTAAATCCTGCGTGATTTTCAACTAGGCACAGGCTGTGAAGACAGTTATCCTTTCAGTTATTTTTGACTCTATAAATAGAGTTCTTTTTCTCATTCATTGTACAGATACATAGTTATCTAACTTACTGTCAAAATTTTGAGAGCTTTTCTTCTTCGCATAGTCCAAGGGATAAAGCGATCGTCTTCTAGATCGGATTCCTACAGTTGTAATTTTCCCAGATACATAATAAATAAAGTGAATTTATTTATGGAAAACAAATTGGCGACTCTGTTGGGGAAAACCATCTCCTCTTCTGAGATGGCAACAACTCAATACGACACTTCGTCAGTCGGCTCGACGAAGAAGGTGATGACGATCCAATTCGATCAACTCGCCTATGAAGAAATGCAGCGGGCTAAGAGTGGCAAACCCACTTCAACCTCCATCATCACTGCCAAGTCGAAGGGACACTCTGTTTATGTCCCTAAGAATCAGTTGTCAGCCAATGGTGAAGTCTCTGCCACAGTGTCTACTCCTAACACTGGCAAGAACTCTACTGCAAGCACGCACACTCTTGTGCGCTCGAAGATGATAGCAACCAAAAGTCCCGCTGACAGTATTGGCTCTTTAGCCAAATCTGTTCCAGCGTGTAATCTCAATCCTAAAAATCATGCTGACAGCACTGGCTCCTTAGCCAAATCTGTTCCAACGTGTATTTCCAAAATCAAAAATCACGCTGACAGTACTGGCTCCTTAGCCAAATCTGTTCCAGTGTGTAATCTCAATCCTAAAAATCATGCTGACAGCACTGGCTCCTTAGCCAAATCTGTTCCAGCGTGTATTTCCAAAATCAAAAATCATGCTGACAGTACTGGCTCCTTAGCCAAATCTGTTCCAGCGTGTAATCTCAATCCTAAAAATCACGCTGACAGCACTAGCTCCTTAGCCAAATCTGTTCCAGCGTGTAATTCTAAATCCAAAAGCCACGCTAACAGTACTGGTTCTTTAACCAAATCTGTTTCAGCGTGTATTTCATCTAAGAAGAATAGCTCTTTAGCTATCTCTTCTTCTGTGCCAAGTTCTACTAGAACTGGGGGTGGTCTTCCACACAAAGTCCCATCGAAAAGAGATAACTCTTTAGTTGTTTCTTCTGTTCCTGTAGTTTTTACTTCAGGAACAGCTTTGACTGACAATTTTGTTAGTCAAAGAAAAAGAGATAGTCTTTTGACTACTCTTCCTTCTGGACATTCTATGTCTCAAAAATTGAGTAAGTCTAAGAAGAAACATTCTTTAATGTCTTCTTCTACGACTTCTTCGAATTGGGCACAGAATTTGTCTAGAAAAGGTCTGTTACCAACTCCTAATCAAGGGGGTGGTTCAACTCTTTCTTCTCTGCAAATATCCAGATCAATGGAAGGAAAACTCCAAGTTTCAAAAACCAATGTGTTACCTCCAATTGATCTAAGAACAAAACTTAATCAAACCCGTTTGGGAAGCACTTCTGGTGTTAAGAAACCACACCAATCGGAAATGAAGATAAAAGATCCGGATGCAGAGTATGCTAGAAATTATATGGCTCATATTAATCACTTCCTATATAATCAAGAGCCATCAAAACCCAAGAACCATAAATATACTCCTAAAAATACACAAAGAGTGTTCTCTGATCTACCTCAATCTTCACAGATTGATCTACGGGAACACCTTCAACAAAAGAGAAGGAATAATTCTATGACAATGGATCATGCTGAATGTGACTTACAGCCAAGAGTCATAATTTAATGCAGATGTCAATCAATGGTTCAGGACCATGTTGATCATGAATGTGATTTCCAGCCGAGAGTCACAATGCAATGCAGATGTCAAACAAAACGACAATCTGTCTTCAATCGGATTCAGTGTGAACCTATGCCTGATGAAGATGAGCCTTTGTTTGCTTCTGTCAACATGACCTCTCGGGATATTTGGGGTAGAGCTGATAGTCCAGATGGAGTATATAGAGGCACAAGAGCAAGAGTCCTAGCCTCTAGTCAAAGAACTTTGATTTCTGAAGATGATTCTGAATTCCTTGGAGAATCTAACTTCCCACCTCTTCCTACTGGGGGTAGTTCTCCTATAATTGACTTTGATGCACAAAGCAATGATTCAGAACAAACAACATCCACCAGTTCATCAATAATCCCTCGTACAGTCACGACTTATATGGTTGATGGGATACTGATGAACCTTCTTCTTCCTTGACTCCTCAAGAACAAAGGATTGCTTCTTTGGAACAGCAAATGAAGTCTATGGCTGATACTATGAAGTCGATGTATGAACTCATGGCAACTCAGATGCAAAATCGACAGACTGTACCAGATGCCATACCAATTGACACTGTTATAAGTCCAGTACAAGTTCCTCCAGCAATACAATCCAATACTCCTGGACCAGCTCAACCAAATCCTAGTCTCTCTGGAGCTGGGGGTAGTACTTATAATGCTGTTCCTCCTCCCAACTATTCTCTACAAGCTACAACTCCACAATCTTTCGGAGTTGTTAATGAAGAATTGAGGAATCTCAAAACTCAATTCGAAGCATTCAAACAGAAGGATGGTTTACAAAGATTAGGCATCAAATAACCTTATCCGATAGAATGGAAGCAAGTATCACATCTTCCTAAATACAAGCCTCCTACTATCTCATTCTATGATGGAACCACTTCTCCAAGTCAGTTTATTAATCACTTTGAAGTGATGACTGATCAATTGCAACCAAGTGACACCCTCCTTACTCGGGTGTTTGTTGGATGTCTCAAGGGAACAGCTTATGAATGGTATAGAAGTCTTCCAGATGGGTGCATTACCTCATTTGCCGGTTTCAAACAGATGTTTCTTGAAAGGTTCTATGAAGGGCTCAATGACATGACTATGTCTGCTCTTATTAGAATCAAATAGAAAAATAATAAAACTACAGAGGATTTCATTGAACGATTTCGAAGAGAAGCTCTGAAGATGCCTCTTGGAACTCCTGATGCTGTCACCATCGACACATGCAAATCAAACTTGTTGCCAATCATCAGCATGTGGACAGGATCCACCCAATTTTAAGACTGGCCTTCTTTCATAGTTAGTGCTAAGGTCGCAGAAATTAGTGCTGAAACCTTCAAAGGTTTAGGAGTATAGATGACTCCCAAAGAAACAGGTCAAGGTGTTAACAATAATGCTAAAAATAATGCTCGTAAGGGAAAAGAAACTCTTGAAGTTAATCTTCAGAGCAAAGATGCATCAACTGTGCAAACTTCTCCTACTTCTACAACCCAACAAATAAGAGCACCTCGCCCCAAGGAAGAATACTCTTTCGATGATGACGATGTCCTTGGTATCTTTGAATGTCTGCTGAAAGGTAATAAAATACAATTACCTGAAATCAAGAAACCTGATGAAGCTGGTAAGACAGATCATCCCAAATACTGTCCATACCACCGAATGTTGGGTCACAAAATTCGTACATGTTATGTACTGAAAGGAAAGATCCAAGAAATGATTAAATCTGGAGCTATCTCTCTTACTCCAAAAGAGAAGACCGTTACCTCCAACGTCGTCTCTATACAATTCGGAGATTTCCCTCCTCAGCTCCTTGAAAGTGGGATCGTTCCTATTTCCAAGGCAACTCTTGAAATAGTGAATATTCCTCCTCTACAGTCTGAAGAATTAGTGCCAATCACTTTGGAAACAGAAGAAATCATGTGGATCCATCCTGATCTAGTGGCAGATTTTGAATCGCCTTCTCCTCAAAAGACTACTTCTCGAAAGTCCAAGAAGGCTGGAAAGATTAAGTCATGTCATATGACTTCTCTTGGATCTATCTCTGACACAGAGCCAAAAGACAAAGAAGAAGCACTTGTTGGTGCTACTAGAACAGGGAAACCTTATCTAAAGGATTATTCCAAAGATCCTGAGGATACTCCTGATACCCCTTCTGCTGATAAAGATGCTCCTAATGTTCCTCCTGAAGAAGAATCATCCACCGTACATATTCCTTCAACTATCCCAGTTGAACCTGTTTCTTCCAAGCCTACAGCTCTTGAGAAAGGCAAACAACAGGCTCGGTTTGATAAGCCAATCAAGAAGTCCTCTCTTCTTGGGCTTCAGAAGCCTTATAATTTCGACATTCTAGCTCAACTTGCTAATACTCCAGCTAGAATGTCCCTCTTTGAACTTTTACGTCTTTCTAAAGAGACTCGGGAGACGTTAAGTGAAGCACTTCTACAAGCTGACTCTTGTCTTGCACAGTTAAAGAAGCCAGATGCAGAACCTGCCACTTGCTTACATTGCAACAGTGTACTGGAGATTATCCCAAATATCACCTTTACACAAGACGATATGCTACTGGAGGATAATCGACATGATCGGCCTCTCTATTATACCGGTTATATCGATACAATGAAGATAGATCGTATCCTCATTGATCCAGGGTCTGCTATAAGCATAATGCCAAAGAGTCTGTTGGATGAACTAAAAATCCCTCTTCACAAGCTTTCCAAGACAGTTACTACTATCCTGGGAATCAATCAAAGCAGGAGCGAGCCTTTGGAAAAGATTCATCTGAAGCTTCAAATAGGTGATTTCAGATCCAAAGTCACTTTCTATATGATCAAGATTGTGGGATCCTACAATCTTCTTCTTGGGAGGCCCTTTCTTCATAAAAATAATGTGGTGCCTTCTACTCTTCATCAGTGTTTTAAATATATTGATAGCATTGGAAGAGTACAAAAAGAAGTTGCTGATATAAATCCCTTCCATGGGGTTGAAGCTTATTTCAATGATTCTCGAATGTACAAAGAAGAGTATACAAGGGTGATACAAGCTATGGAGAAAGAGGATTCACAAAGTGAGACTTTAATAATTCCTGTTAAAAGTCGAACTACTCAGCAACAATCTTCCAAACCCTCTGGAGAAGGTTCTTTCATCATTCCGGTGAGTGGACGAATTTCTCCATTACCTCAGTCGTCTACTCAAGATACACTGATCATTCCTGTCAGTGGGCGTACTGTAGTTCCTGCATCCTCACATGTGAAACAGGATACTCTGCTAATTCCAGTTGGAGGGCGGATTATTCTTTCATCTCAAGTTTCAAGGGAGCTCACCTCTTCTGAGCCATTTGTTATCGATCTTAATCGAAACAATACTTGTTCTCGTTCATCTTCTCCCCCTTTGGTCATTGATTTGGCTAAGATCTCTAAGGCTCAGCCTTCTCCCAATGTAAATATTGCTGCTTTTACATTTAATGAAAAGTTTCCATCTTTGTAGTATGTTGATGTGTGTAATTATGTTCATAGTTATTTATATTTGTTAGATGACTTGAGCACAATAGCCATAGGAGTTGTACAGACTGCTCATACAGATGTATCCCTAGAACCTGTACAATCTTCATACTTTCTAGTTCCCAGCAGAAAGCCAGGAGACATCCCAATATTCTTCTACAAAGGGTCCCAAAATCCTTCTGATTTAGAAGACGATGACAAAAACGATGATACTAGAAGATTACAACTACGTCGTTATAGTCAGCAATCTAAAGACATCATTAAAAATATGGGCTATGACTTCAGAACTGGCCTCAATAGTGGAAAAGGAAGAAAAATGCCTGTCCGGATTCCTCCTCTGAAATATGGGAGAACAAAATGCGGATTGGGCTATACTGCTCCTACTCCTTTTATCAATATTATCCATGAAGATCCCGAATCTGACGAAGATAAGAGATCTGATTCTTCTAGTACTACCTCTTGGGATTCCGATACGAGTATCGGTGATTTCTACTGCAATATTCTGTCTTCCAACATGGTCTCCATTGACGGTTCTGAGGAAGATGATGAAGACGAAGATGAGTTTGAAATCTCACCTGAATCAGAACAATGGGCCCAAAGGTTAGATAATCAATGGGAGTTTCGATTTGAGCAAAAAGAACCTCCGACTGAAGACAAACTTGTTCAAATAGATGTTGGTGAAGAGGGATCTCCCAAACCAATATTCATCAGTGAAAGTCTTTCAGAAACTGATAAGCAAGACATGATTAAACTTATTCGTGACTACATCGATGTCTTCGCTTGGAGTTATAAAGATATGCCAGGACTCGATCCACAAATCGCAACTCACAAGCTCAATATCTTGCCGAATGCTAAACCGGTCAAACAACAACAGCGACGATTTCGTCCAGATATTATGGATGCAATTGAAGCTGAAGTCAATAAACTCATGACCTCTGGGTTTATTAGAGAGGAACAACATCCCGATTGGGTGGCTAATAAAGTTTCTGTTCTTAAAAAGACCGGCAAGATCAGAGTTTGCATAGACTTCCGCGATCTCAATGAGGCATGTCCTAAAGACGAATTCCCTCTACCAATCACTGATGTCATAATCGATAATACCTGTGGGTTTGAATGGATGTCATTCATGGACGGGTATTCTGGGTACAATCAGATTAAAATATTTCCAGATGACGAGAAACACACTTCTTTCAGAACGCCAATTGGTACATATTGTTATACAGTTATGCCATTCGGTCTCAAGAATGCAGGAGCAACTTATCAACGAGCCATGAGCACTATATTCCGTGAACATTTGCGAAAAACAGTCGAATGCTACGTTGATGATATTGCAGTCAAAAGTCGACAAAAGGAGGATCATATCCAAGATTTGAAGACTATATTTGATCTAATGCGTAAGCATCAATTAAAGATGAACCCTACTAAGTCCTTCTTAGGCGTCTCTAGTGATAAATTTCTCGACTTTGTCATTACCTCTAAAGGTATACACGTAGATCCCGAGAAGATCAAAGCCATCCAAGAGATGCGTCCTCCACGCACCTTAAAAGAGCTACGAGAATTTCAAGGAAGGATCGCTTATATCAGGAGATTCATCTCTAATCTTTCAGGATGCTGCAGACCATTCAACAAACTTATGAAGAAAGGTGTCTCTTTTGTCTGGAATGATGAATGTCAGAAAGCATTCGATGATATAAAACAATATCTGATGAGCCCTCCAGTATTGGTACCTTCCGTCTCAGGAATTCCATTTCTCTTATATACCCGAGCAATGAGTCATTCATTGGGTGCATTGCTCGCGCAAAAGAATAAAAATGGTCATGAACAAGCCATCTACTATCTCAGTCGTACTATGACCGGAGCTGAACCTCGATATTCATCGGTCGAAAAAGAATGTTTAGCCTTGATGTTCGCTGTTCAAAAGACACGTCATTATATCATTGGCCAGACTATTTATGTCATTTCCAGGATCAATCCTATATGGGTCATGATGAAGAAACCTAGTGTTTTGAATTCTCGATTGGCTAATTGGGAAATCTTACTTGCTCAGTATGATATGTACTATATTCCTCAGAAATCTGTCAAAGGACAAGCTTTAGCTGATTTTTTGGCTGCACATTCAATTCCAGAAAATTCAAAACTCTATGATGAAATCCCAGATGAAGTCCTAGATTCAAATCAAATTGCTGAAGAAGATCCTACTTGGCGTCTATTCTTTGATGGAGCTTCAAGGATAGGTCCAAATGGTGATATTGTCGCTGGAGTTGGAATCGTTCTTGTATCGCCAGAAGGTCTTGCTATCCAAAGAGCTTATTCTCTTGATCAGCCGTGTTCAAACAACGTAGCTGAGTACAATGCGTTACTCATTGGTCTTCAACTCGCTAAACATCTGAATATTCGACATTTGGAGGCGTACGGAGACTCTAAACTCATTGTCAATCAGATAAGGGGTACTTATGAAGTTCACCATCAAGATCTGGTTCCTTATTATAGATCAGCTATATCTATGGCTTCTTTATTTGAAGAATTCTTCATTTGAAGAATTCTTTATTGAACATGTTAGGCGAGCATGTAACACAGAAGCTGATGCTCTAGCTAATCTTGCGGCAGTGTTGGCTATTCCGATTAGACGACAACAAATGATTGTTGTTCGCAATCGAGAATTATTTCATCTGAAAAATAACCTGACCTTAGGACTTCCAGTTGACATTGAAGAATCAACGTCTCATGACGTCAATACAACAAGAGGATTTGGATTCAGTCGTAAATCTTTATCATCTTCATCTGATTCTAGCATGGAATTCATCTTCAGTAATTCAGCTGAGACTCAGAATACAGATAAAGATTAGAGACTTCCTTTCTTAGATTTTGTATTGTATGACATTCTTCCAGATAATCCGAGTGAAGCAGCATCTATCAGACGACGATCACTCAGATTCTATTATAATCATACTACAAAAACCTTATATCGTCGAGCTTATGATGGTTTATTTCTTCGATGTGTTGCCGGTGACGAGGCTCAACAAATTATTCGCGAAGCACATGATGGAATTTATGGAGCACATCAGCCTGGACCAAAACTTCAAGACCGTATTCGACGTATGGGTTATTATTGGCCCACTATGGTATCAGACGCCATCGAGTATGCAAGGAAGTGTAAAGCTTGTCAAATCCATGCCGATTTTATTTATCAACCCTCGGAATTTCTACATCCGACGGCAGCATCATGGCCCTTCGAAGCTTGGGACATGGACATTATCGGCCCGATCAATCCGCCGTCATCCAAAGGTCATCGGTTTATTCTCGCAATAACCGATTATTTCTCCAAATGGGCCGAAGCCATTCCTTTATCTGAACTTAAGACGTCCAATGTCATCAGCTTTATTAAACACCACGTCATCTACAGATTTGGTGTTCCTCGACGCATTATTCATGATAATGGACCACAATTCGTCAGCCAGAAATTTACTCGATTCTGTGACGATCACCGGATCAATAATGTGGCTTCTACCGCATATAATCCGGCAGCTAACGGATTAGCAGAAGCTTTCAACAAGACCATCATTAAACTCCTAAAGAAGTTTGTCTCTACTAACAAACGTAATTGGAGTGAGAAGCTCGGTGAATATTTGTGGGCTTACCGTACTACAGTTCGTAATGCTACTAAATGTACACCTTTCTCTCTGGTGTATGGATGCGAAGCTGTTCTTCCATTAGAGATTCAAATTCCTTCTTTAAGGATAGCAATCACTAATGAACTCACCGCTGAGAATAATGATCGTCTTCGACTTCATGAATTAGAAGCTCTGGATGAGAAGCGATTATTTGCTCAACAGAATATCGAATTCTATCAAGCTAGAATCTCAAGAGCTTTTAATAAGAAAGTCAGAGATCGAGCGTATCAAAAAGGAGAACTTGTTCTAACAGTCAGACGTCCTATGACTATGACTCATATGAACAAAGGCAAATTCGACACAAAGTGGGAAGGTCCCTATGTTGTAAGCAGAGTTTTCTCAAATGGAGCTTATCAACTCTCAGAACTGGATGGTCGAAAAGTTATGATGCCTATTAATGGCAAATTCCTTAAAAAATATTATGCATAAATGTAAATACTTGTAAATCATCAGACAAGTTCATGTTTATAAATAAAATTTTTATTTTATTTTACTCATGAATAATAGTACATGATTTTAAGGAAGATCACTATCATCCTTCTCTACATTTGGACGCGGGCCACTGCCGTCCTTCTTGAAAATGCAGTCAGCAAAAGAGCCGAGAACGTCCTTGCTGGAACCCACGAGGAACTTACAAGCGACCATCCTCATGGCTTCTTCTTCTTCAGTCCTTCCTGGTTCGAGCAGGAAGTCCAGAATGTCCCTGGAGGGCTTGGGTGCAGACGAACCTTTGCCTGCTTTTACTTCCTTCGGTTGAATTGGATCGACAAGGCGTTCTTCAGTGCCCTTCTGAATCTTCGGGGCGATTCCAGCTTTCTTGGATGCTTCTTCAGATGATATTTTTATGTTGAAGAATGGAAGTGTTCGTTCTTGTCAGAATTCTGCAATATTTATAGGCAGAAGTTCTTCAAATAATAAAGCGTCATATTCATCTGACGGTTCACACATTCATTAATGCCCGACGGTTCATCCGTTCATTTATTACATTCATCCGACGGTTCATTCGTTCATTTATTACATTCATCTGACGATTCGTCCGTTCATAATCTTCTATTATGGGAATTCGTTATTTATCATGTTTTCATAACCTCTGAATAAATGCCGAATCTACCTGCTCATTTGTTATTTTCTATTCTTGACCTCTGCATAGAAATTAATCTATTTTCTTTTCGAGTTCCTACATATTATCACGTCTACATTACCTCTGATAGTATTGAGTACTCTAAATCAGAAAAGAAGATTTCATTATCTATCATGTCCACAATTCATTCAAATACAAATCATTGAGCATAGAAGAATTATCATTTTTACTCTCATTTCATCATAAAAAGTCTATTACATTTTCTTAGACTTTCTTACAAATCATAATGGAAATCTATTTATAATTTTGGATTTTCATTCTATGCACACAACAATAACCTAATAGAGATCTATCTTCTTCCTTGGATCTTCTCCGTCGGACCTTCTCCGTCAGGTTCGTTGTTGGTGGCAGTTCCTGACTGACTGAGTCCCAGTCACGACCAGATCAGCAGGAATCAAACTCTGGTCTTCTCTCTCAGACGAGAGGAGAATCACAGAGTATGGCAGCCCGAAGGCGTGTTGCTGCCAATACAACTGGTGGATTGGGAGTGATCTCTCAAAGGAGATAGGAATGTATCCAACATTGGGATACAATTCCTAGTTCTCCTGTGAAAGGAACTCTACTACCCGATTTCTCAGGGTAGAGTTGACTCCACCATCCAACTCTCGTGTATAAAGGCTCTTCCTACCATCTGAGGAAGACCCTTCTATCCCACGAAGAGTTCTGAGTTGTCTGATTTACGCGTCAAAAGCGTATGAGCTCCCTGATGTAGGTGTCAGCAGAATATTCTCCACAGCATCCAAATCACCAATGCCAGTTCTGAAGAAAATTTTCAGCCGAGCTTCTGTAGAAAACAGCAAGGAAAAAGAGATTAAATCAACAGAAATATCATTATCATCTAGCGTGCATTTGTCAACTAGAAACAGACGCACCCTGTTCAGTCAAAAACAAAAGCCCATCTTCAAACAGTAAAAAAAATGGTATGCGTTCTATACTGGACGTACCATCGAGTTTGGTGCTACGGATTGGTAAACCAATGTCTGGTATAGTGCACAGAAATCGAACATTAGAAAGCATTGTTTTCCTGTTTGAGAATGAAATCTCAAAAAAAATTCATTCTCAGAGAAGAAGAAGAAGAATAAGGAGATGAGTATCTGTGAAACTCACTTATCTATTTAAAAGACAAAGTGTAAGCCTATTCTTGGATCCGAGCAAATAGCGCTCAGAAACCATGGAATGAGTGTCACGTGTGCTTTGGAAGACAGCGCAGCATTGAAAATATTCAAAGAGTGCCGCCTACGGCTCTTCATTGGTGCACACTATTCAGAGTAAAGCTAGCTTTCAGCGTAGATTTATACCACAGAGAATTTTTGAACTTTCAATGCAAAAAGGCACTGATGGCCTTACAAAAAAAAAGTGCAATATTTTCGAAAGAGAACAGAAGCATAAAAGACACGCACTATTTTGTGAAGCGACTGAGCTTAGTGCCCAGTTCTTCTATGCTCTTGACCCCCATACGGTGTAACAGAACATTGAACATTTTACGCTGCTCTGCGAGGCTGCGCCCATTGGAAGAAGACGAGCCGTCCAGGCCAAAGTAGCTCAAGAAATTCTTGGCTAGTTGTGTAGGGTCATCTTTGAACTCGAAAACAAAAGGCTCCGATTCCTTACCCACAAGAGTAGGGTCGCCATGGGCACAGAAACCTAACTTTTTTGCTTCTTCTTCAGCTTCATCCTTCGAAGTCAAGTTGACGTAAGATGAACATCAAAACTGAGTTTTCTCCCTGTTTATATAACAGAGCTCGCCGGCGGTTCATATTCCACCATAAATTGGATTCAATCAGTCTCGGAGAATGAAGAGTCATCATGACATTTAATAAGTTCATTTGGATGTTTCCAAAGTATTTCAAAATTTTGAAGTCTTTTTGACTTTCGAAAAATTTGATATCATCTCAGCGTGACTAAATTCATTTTATCATCTCGTTTTCAAAGTATTTCGAAATAATTTATCATTTTTCGAAAACTTTGAAGGAGATTTTGTAGGCCTTAAAAAATGAACAGTCACGCTGAGTTGATCAGAACAAGTTCAAAAGTCACGCTGAGTTGATCAGGACAATATTTAAAAGTCACGCTGGGAAACAGCTCATCATTTGTCAGAGTGTAATTATGACTGACAGCACGACAGTCGAAGAATGTCTTCTCGTATGCCACGTATGCACAGAACTCGAGAGATCACAGCCGACTATTGCGTGACTTTCGAAATCTTCTTCAGCAAGACTCAGCCTTCACCAAGTTGGCGTACCAAAAGAGCTTTTTGTCATTTAATGCAACTGACAAAAGCAATTACTGTCAGAGATTTTGTGTCAGTCGAAGCACGTCGAATCAAGACAGCTGGCAGTCCTGCCTCAATCGAGCATGGATTATGTTCTTTCCTAAAGTCCGCGTATATTTTGAGCTTTCTGTCTCAAGTTTGCGTGGATTCTGAAGTTTCTTGCTCCACATCTGCGTGGATTGTGAAGCTTTCTGCCCCAAGTCTGCGTGGATTGTGAAGCTTTTTGCCCCAAGCCTGCGTGGATTCTGAAGCTTCTTGCCCCAAGTTTGCGTGGATTTTGAAGCTTTCTGTCCCGAGTCTGCGTGGATTTCGTCTTCAGCAAGTCTGCGTGGATTTCATCAAATTGGAGTACGTGGCAGTCATGCCACTGATCTCTCGCCTGCGTGTCCTGTAACTTGCACACGACTCATGCATGATTGCCATGTGTCCAACAGTTACAGGCCACGTCCAGTAACTGCTCACAACCTTGCGTATGTTAAATCCTGTATGATTTTCAACTAGGCACAGGCTGTGAAGACAGTTATCCTTTCAGTTATTTTTGACTCTATAAATAGAGTTCTTTTTCTCATTCA
The DNA here is from genome assembly GCA_029216955.1 of Iris pallida. NCBI lineage: Eukaryota > Viridiplantae > Streptophyta > Magnoliopsida > Asparagales > Iridaceae > Iris > Iris pallida. The sequence continues at coordinate 5,892,052 of JANAVB010036818.1, forward strand.
TTGTACAGATACATAGTTATCTAACTTACTGTCAAAATTTTGAGAGCTTTTCTTCTTCGCATAGTCCAAGGGATAAAGCGATCGTCTTCTAGATCGGATTCCTACAGTTGTAATTTTCCCAGATACATAATAAATAAAGTGAATTTATTTATGGAAAACAAGGGTATCAAAAAAATATCAATACCCTACCCTGCCCTACCCTCTTCCTGCCCTTACCCTACCCTACCCTACCCATCGCCACCCCTAGGCCCAAGAACTTATCACCTGCATGAAGTTTCCTGCTCGAGGGGGCAACATCGCCATCAAAATTGACATGGAGAAAGCCTACGACAGACTCGATTGGCAGTTCATGATCTGGGTCTTCAGAGCTTTCGGTTTCTCGGAGAATTGGACCAACACCGTGTGGAGATCCGTCAGCAACTCATGGTTCTCCACAGTTATCAACGGCCAATCCGAGGGCTTTTTCAAATCTAGCCGCGGTGTCAGACAATGCGACCCTCTATCATCCACGGTCTTCATCATCGCAGCCGACGCCCTGAGTAGAAACCTCAACAACATGGCCAATACCCTAAACTTCCTGTAATATCACACTGCCAGTGGATGCCCCACCATCACCCACCTGGCCTTTGCCGACGATTTACTCATCTTCTCTTCCGGGGATGTCGGTTCGATGGAGGTGGTTCACAACACCCTGAAGCGGTACTCCAGATGCTCTGGCCAGAAAATCAACCATT
>JANAVB010036818.1:5897785-6090925 GCA_029216955.1 Iris pallida
AGCGATATTCAGCTTCCACACTGGAGCGGAAGACTGTAGGTTGTTTCTTAGTAGTCCAAGAGATGAGATTAGATCATAAGAAAATGCACAAACCAGTGGTGGAGCGACGATAATCAGAACAGCCTTGTCACATTCGTTCTCCCATTTCAAATTTCTTAATTTTTGAATTTTTTTTTCATGAAAATTGTAACACCCAGTTTTCCAAATGAGGATAATTTTGAACTTTTGTAAAAGTTTATTATTTAATAATAGGATTTATGATTTATGGGAATTTTTAATTAATTTAATACTATTTAAAATTGGTGAATTATAATTTTGATGTGTTAGCTAGTGAACTATAGAACTGTTGAGCCTAGAGACTGACCATGACCATGGGGACCTAACCATGTGATTATAATGACTATTTACAATTTTTTAGGCTAAGAATATTTTGGTCATTTTGTGACTTTTGAATTATTTAGAATTTTGATTAATTGATGAATTTTAGATTATTTTAATAATATTTAAATTGATGTATTATGATTTTGGTCATTTTTTATATTTTAATATTTTGGGAAAATTTTATATTTTTAATATTGTTTTTATTGGATTTGTTTAGTCGGGTTTGAGTTTCGTCTCGTTCCGACTTGTATTGTGACCCGGGTAGCTTAAACTCTAGATGGGACCTAATATTAAGTTAAACATGGCTCACAAGGCCCAACATTTAAGTTAGTTAATTAAACTAATTTTTATCATGTTAGAATGGTTAAGTTAGAGACTCAAAACTAGATCATTTTGACCCCAAACTTGAACCTAGTCTAGACTTAACCATATGAGACTAGAGAGGGGCAATTAGGACATTTTCCATTAGCCCTAATAGACTCTTTATGGCAGCCACCTTTAGGGAAGAATGATTCATTTCATTCATTACAATTTTGCCTCTTTTATTTTCCTTTTGTTCTTCCCCAATTTTAGAGAGCCTTTCCATTGGTTTGATCTCCAAATCAAATCATTCCTTCACCAAACCTTCCCTCAATCATTCACATTCTCCAAGGGAAGGGTGCTACCAAGGATTGGAAGAGGAGTGCAAGAAGGAGTGTCCACTTTGAGGGATCTTCGTATCGGAGCCGTGTCCTAAAGGATTTCATTGGGATTCCACTCCCAATAGGTAAAACCCATCCTCTAAATCAATTTTCTTTGCATATAAATTAGTTTTGAATCTGTAGGATCCATCCTCATGCATGTGTCCTATTTAAATTCAAATTTGAGGCCATTTGGAGCTCTCTTGAGGATTTTAGATATGTGTCTTGTGTCCTACTTGATAGATCCCAAATTAGGACACCCATGTGTATGTATGTATGATAATAGTTTAAATAGATATTTAAATTCAGTTTTATAATGGTTAGAGAGTGGATTGATCTTAGTTAGGATGGTTAGAATGAGTTTCATTTGGATACCTATGTTTGTATCCAAGTATCTTGGCCTATATGTGTTCTTTGTCCAAAACAACTCAAATTCGTCATAATATTCATCCACGTTTTTATTAACCAAAGCAACTTAGAAATGTCATAACTTTTAGCTTAGAACTCCAATTTATCTCCCGTTTTTTTAAAAGAACCGTATCGAAGTTAGCTTTCCAAATATATATTTTAATAAGCCAAATTCTTTATGTAACTTTCTGTAGAATTATTTGAGTGTCAGCTGTACGAAAGACGAACGTGTTTCGGTATTTTCGCGATTTCGGGAGCTTCCGGACACGAAAATGCGATCCGTTTGAAGTTTCGGAAAGCTAACACGAAGGGCTACAACATACTTTAATCCTAGAATTTAGTAGAGACCCAATTGGTACAGTATTGATTTTAAGTAGAAGAGTAAATGTACGATATATGCATTTTGTGTAACCTATGAGCCTATGTAGTATGGATATTAAATAAATATAGAGTATGTAATACATGATATATTAGATGAATGAAATGATATATATATATATATATATATGATATATATCCTCTTTACATTAATGTATATATATATATAGTTGAATGCAAGCATGTAGGAATGCAATTAATATAATGTATGTAAGCAATGCATAAATGTATGAATGAAAGAATGATATACAATGTATGCATGAAAGTATATAATGAATGCTAGATATGAATGCAAGGTATACATGTAATGATAGATATGAATGCATAATATATAAATAATATAATGCAATATACAATGATAGCATGTATGGTAATGTAGAATATATGATGCAAGCATGTATATGTCCACTGTTTTCCCTTTTTCTTATATTTTCCTTCCCTTCCCTTTCCTTTTCAGTTTTCCCCCCCTTTTTTTCCTCTTCTATTTTTACATATTGTATACAATGTATATAATGTATAGATGCATGTAAGTATGTAATATGCATGAATGACATGTATGTAATAAAAATAAGTATATGTATGCAACTTAATGATATGTGAATGGATATAATGCCTGAACTGAAATATGCATGCATATGGAATATGAATGAATGTATATTAGACAAGCCATGCAACCCCTTTAACTTGATGTAAAATCTGAACACACTTGTACACTATAACCCTTTCTTGAAAATGTGAATCTAGATAATGCAAACACTTGTATTAACACTTACACATTGGTCTTAATGCTGATTTAGTTTCATATGATGTATCACATGCACACTTGACACTTAACACTATCACACTCTATCTCTTAGCATCTTAATACATGACTTGTTGTATGATATATATTGCCTTGTTATAGCCTAATATCTATAGATGCCTTAACCTATTTTGGATGTATATATATATATATATATGATAAATATATATAGATGGTTGTGAGTGATGGCTTGCTTAGCCTTGTGTTGTTGTGTGCTTGCTAGGATAGACTGGTTAGGCTTAGTGAGACTTGTTGGGATTAGGCTTGACCTAGTTGACCTAGTTTGACTAGTATTGAGGACTAGAGTTGACCAAGGTTGACTTTAGACTAGATTGACCCCAAACATCATGTAGATGCATTGTAGCAGTCTATTTTCTTATTTTAGACATGTTGTGACTTGTACTGTTCTATAGGAGACAGACACCACACCTCGGACAGTAGATATTCTTCAGATACTCAGGATACAGGCGAGTACATTCTCTGATCATTTCATATCCTATTTAGAATTATTTTCCTGCTTTAAATTAATTTACTTGATGGTGACACATTGGTAACACGGATTGGTACTATATGGATCTTCTTTTGCGATGTTATCTCCTTGTGTTCACTAAATACATATTGTGATGTGCGTTTTACTAACATATTGTATTTATTGAATACCCTTATCATTGTACACTCATTGTGCATATTGTACTCTCATTATCACATTGAGCTGTATTGTACAAGCCATTGTACAAGCCATTATACAAGCCATTGTATAAGGTAACGTAACTGAATTGGATCCTTGTGTATTGATTGGGGAGGGAGAGTAGAAATGGTTATGTGATCAATCCTATTGTATAAAAATTGTATATGTCCATTGTACACCCACGTACAAAGGAGTCCCATTTTATTGTATAACCTAACCCGTTTACATAACCATATTGTACTCTAAATCACATATTGCTTACAGTTCTTACTTATCATATATAGATATTTCCTATTATCATATCCTTCTGTTTTTCATATACATCTTCTTTCAGCGTTTCATGTATCTTACTTTACTGCATGATTATATTTTCTAACCTGCTATGATCTGTTGAGATGTACTGTGCTCGCTCCTGTCCTGACTGGACCTGTTGATAAATTTTACAGATAGCCTGGAGGTTGCCTGCTAGCCTAGAGGAGACACAGTAGAGGTTGTATGGATAGCTAAAGTTTTGCTTATAGCTTATTTTCAGTTGTCTTGAGTTGTATTTATGGATTACTGTATTGAGATTTGAGATGTTTCTGGGTTGTGTATCTTAGACACTTAGACTTCTATCTGATGTATCTCCTTATGGATTTCATGTTTTATCTATCTTCCATTATGCTCTACCTTAGATGTGATTGAGTTTACATTCTGCTATGTCACCCCCATTCGGGGAGTATAAACTGCTTAGCCTTATACTGTTAGATGTTTGACCTAGGACAGCGTTCTACCGTCGATACTGCGGCGTAGGCTGGACGTACCCACGTCTCGTGCCCTAACTCTAGGGTGCGGGTCGTGACAAAAATTAAACCTATACTGTGTTTTGTATTTTCATGTATCTTGTGTGTTGTATTTTCCGTGATTGTATTTTGTTTTGATATGAGAAACTACCCTGAACTTGTAGAATACTCACTGACATTGTCATATACCTGTGCTAGGACCTGTGCATAGAACAAAGACCTTGCTCAAAATAAAAATTTAGCAGTCAGACTGGTATACCGTTGGTATACTACAGTAAACCACCGGTATACTGTCCGACTGTTAATGACTTAACCCATTGGTTTTTAATGTCATGCTTCGATTTCGTCAAGTCGATAAGTCGTCACCAGACGTGATGTCACACTACAACAAAAAGATCTATTAATGACGCTCGACAAGGAGTTTTAATGACGGCTGATACATAAGCGTTATTAAGTTGAAAAATACCTTTTTTCTATGACGGTTTGGGCTAATTCTGGGCTTTTTATAACGTTTATAAAACAAAGCGTTATTAATAGTTTAGAGCGGTGGCAAACTTGTAATATTTGTTAAGTTCATTTTTTGACAAAATCCCGCGCTTCAACATAATTTTTTCTCTCCCTCTGGTTCTGGTCTTCTCCTTCTCCGATCCTTTCTTCTCCCTCCTCTCCCCCAACTCCAAAATCCTATAGATCCAAAACCCTAACTCTAGTTTAGCAACACCCTCCTCTCCTTCTCTTCTTCTCCTTCCTTTCCCCCAACTCCAAAACCCTAACCCCAGATACAAAACCTTAAACCTAGTTAGAAAGGGAGGAGGAGATGGGGAGGGAGCTGGCGGCGCGGGTCGGCTTCCGATCGGGTTTAGTGGGATCCGCCAAGCAGTTATCTTCTTGGCTTCCGCTGGTCGTCGATTCCCCTTCTTCTCCCTCCTTCCCCCACTCCGATCCACAAATGAGCTCAAAACTCTAACCCTAACCCCACCCCATCCCTCCTCCGAAAAAGGAAAAAAAACTGGAGACATCACCGATCGACGCATCCACCTCCCTCCCCTTCGCGAAATGGAGATCGGACTTCTCCCGCCGCTTCCAGCACTTCCTCGACCGGTCGACCCCCCACCCCGTGGAGTGCTCTGATGATGGAGCTGTTGTTGCTCTGTGAGTATTACAATTGATTAGAATTGTGTTAATTTGTTTGTCAGATATCAATACTTATTGTAATTTTTAGTGTTAGTCCTTGGGAACAGCTAATGCCCAATTGCCATCTCTACAATTTATGTCGAAATTTGGAATGTTTGATTTTAGCCCAGATCCCAATTCTCCATAAGAAGATTTTTTTAGTGTTTTGTACACAATCTACACTGAGAATACTGGATATTGTAAAATTTTGGCCATTTAAAACTTGTTAATTGTGTGATTTTGTAGGTCAAATATCGATATCTACCTACGTGATTTATAGTGTTAGTTCTTGGAGGGCAGCTAATTTGCACACCTAAATATGTTAACCTTATTCGTAATTATAGTGCTAGCAAGCCTCACTTTTACTGGTGTATTGTTGTTAGTTGTATTTTGTGAAATGTTAGAGCTGAGATATGTTGCTTCGGCAAGAGGTTTGAGCTGCTCTTGTCCAAGTAATAAAACATGCAGACATATCTCAATTTGGCTTCTTCTTTTTTGTATGTTCCAAGCATGTAAGTGCTCTAGAGACTCTTTTAACTCTCACACCCATAATATTGCTGTTATTCTTGATAACTCCCATCATCAGCGACATCGAGTTACCTGTGATTAAGCTCTATAATATACCCTATCCTAATTTATGTTATTCTTACCTTTTTTTTTAGTTGTAAAGGTGATTATACAATATAATGCTAATAGATAATTATGTTCTACTGCATATTGTATTCTCATTTATCCTTCAATTTCTTCTCTGTTTCTCTTCCTCGACCAATGGCGAGGCACACAGTGCAGCCATTACTTGTCAGGGGAATTAGAATTAAGGAGAGGAGAGGAAAAAAAGGAAAAGGAAAAAGGAAAAGAAGAAGAACAAGAATTTTTTTTGGCAATGATGATTTGGCTGCTCCTTCAGATGGCGAGGCAGCTCCATTGCAGCCATTTGTTGGAAGAAAGGATGATGAAAGTGGGGGTCTACCTCCAATTGTGAGTGAGTAATCATGGACTGAAGCTGAATCTGAGCCTCTTCTCGCTAATTTATGTACCTCTTGGAGCTATTTATGTTATCATTTTCTCTGCTTATGTTATCATTTTCAGGCCAATGAACTGAAGAGAGAAGATCTTAAAGGTTCAAAGGTAATTTCTTTACTATTTTTTCAGTTATAGCTGTAAGCAAAGTGAGTGGTCCATAACTAGCTTCAAGTTTGGCTTGAAAATTTGATATTGTTTGACAATTTGTTCAGCAAGTTGAGCTTGGATTACTTAAGTTTATCATTTGGCACATCAAGGTCTTAAAGACTAGTCGTCTATTAGTTTTTCTGGTTCCAGTTGCAGATTTTTTTCTCTTTTCTTTTTTCCTTTGTCATTTTTCCTTCTCTCTTATTAAGCTACTCTAGCAAGTAAAGGACTTATTAAAGATTTTTGAAGGATACGTCATTATTCTGTTACATAAGTGGGTTAAGTTCATTTGTCATTGCAACGGAGGACTATTGGAAGTTCATTGTTTGCTACTGGTTTTTGCTGCACTTTGCAGCTGTATGAGATATCTATTTGCAGTTGGTGGGAAAAGCCCCTGCAGGTTCCTTACTTTATTGCAAGCTACTTTATTATACCTTAATCCTCTGATAATGGTGATTTCTCCATCTGTCTTCCAGCTTGCAGAGTAGTATATGCAACTTAATTTTCTACCCTTTCATGATGCTATTCCTATTTGAAGTGTGACATTCCAAATGCAATATGGTTGTAGGTCAAAGTTTGTGATATCTGTGGAGATGCTGGCCAAGAGGAGTTAGTTGTCATCTGTAGTAGATGTACTGATGGCGCTGGTGAGGGTTCAGGCGAGAGTAAGGGATCAGAGGATGAGGCTCTCCCACGACTGCGCCGGCTGCAGCAGCACCAAGTCGTCGCTCAGCTACGACACTACTTCTTTTTAGGACTCCCGATATCTTCAAGAGATGGCAGAGAGAAGATCCATGGTCAGAATCTACATAAGTAAATATTTCTAATAATTTGGTTAGCAAAAGAGAGATTTATTCCTATTTTTTGGGTACATTCTGTATTTGGATATTCAATGTAATGAAGATGTTGATATGTACTCTATTTTGAGAAATGTAATAAAGATGGTGATATACAATGTTAAGTTTTTGGAATGTAATATATACTGTGCAGTATAGAGCATTATAAATGTGCTAATTTGAATAGTATAAAGTGTTATAAATGTGCTGCATTGAGCCTGTACATATTATCTATTCATGACGTTTTAAAATTGTTCTGAATTGTGCACTATATATTAACTATTCATAACGCTTTTATAGAAACTATTCATGACGGTTATTTTATGACGCTTTTAAAAAATATTTATAACACCCGTTTTCATAACGGTTGCTGTGGAAAAAAAAAGCGTCATGGTTCGTCATTAATGACGCTTTTTAGCCGTCATTAAAAGAGTTTTTTGTTGTAGTGTCATACAAGCCTAAGCTACGCTTGTGCAAGATATGAGTTCGTGTATTAGAATATATCGAGGATCAATAAAGATTTGCAACAAAGATTAGGCAAAGAAATTGAATAACACGCCTTAATTGGCACGTAAATGATTCTTTTTTGTTGATAACGTTCATTATTACAGAGATTGAACAACTAAGTAAAGGGGTACAATTTTATATTTTGATTGAGATATATTGTTCCATACATTATACCCCTTTTCTAAAAATAAAATATATAAACACATTCTACTAGAGTCTTCCTTTGTACAACTGAAGCGATGTGGACGAATCTTCAATGCGAACAAGGCTTAAGCTTCGGTGCAGCTAGACGTCACCTTCAGCTCCTCGAAATGCACTACAAAAATAAGACATATTAGTGACGCCAAAAAACGTCGCTAACATGCCCAAAAAATGTACGTAATTAGCGACGTTTTTTGTGTGTCGCATATCCACTACTAAAATCTGCTTAATTGGCGACGTAAATTTAGCGACATTACCAAAACGTCGCTAAATTATGGACATTAGCAACGTATAAATGAAACGTCGGTAACCGTCGCTACTAGCGACGTAAATAGCGACGTGACAATGACGTATATTAGTTACGTAAGCCAGTCGTCGCGAAACGTCGCTACAACATCGCTAATTGCGACTTATTTAGCGACGTTAATAATAATGTCGCTAAATTTTGCCTAAATTAAATTCCCCCCCCCCCGATTCATTTCCTCCCATCCATTTTACTCTCTCACTCTCTTCCTCCGGCGCTCTCGCTCTCACTCTCTCCGACGCTCTCGCTCTCACTCTCTCCGGCGACTTCACTCTCTCCGGCGACTCTCCTCTGGTACGTGACTCCCTCTCTCTCTCTCTCTCTCTCTCTTTCTCTATTTGTTGTTGGTGGTTGGGGGTGCTGGTGGCTCGGGGGGAGGGGCAGGGGGTGCGGGTGGTTGGGGGTGAGGAATGGTTGGGGGTGGCTGGGGGGGTATGGCAGGGGGGTGAGGGCGGTTGGGGGTGAGGAGGGAGGCTGGGGGAAGGGGAGGGTTAGGGTTAGGGTTAGGGGGGAGGGGCGGGGGGTGGGTGAGGGCGGCTGGGGGGTGAGGGCGGGGGGCTTGGGAGGGGAGGGGGGATGGTGGGGGAGGGTTTGGGGATAGGGTTCGGATTGGGGTTAGGGGTGGTGTATGGATTGGGGGGGCTGGGGAGTGGAGGGGGGGCTGGTGGGGGAGGGGTTAGGGATAGGGTTCGGGATAGGGTTAGGGGTCGTGTAGGGTGGAGGAGGGGTGAGGGGTGCGCGGGGGGGGGGGGGGGGCTGGGTCAGGGGCACCGATAGTGCCAAAAAATCTGATAATTTAGTAATAGTTATTTATTTTCCGACACCGAAAAATGTGATACTCCGATTCGAAACCACGTACCGATAGTGCCGATATTTGTAACACGTAGTTTTGTTGGTTGGTTAATTTGTAACACGATAGTGCCGATATTTGTAACACGTACCGATAGTGCCGATATTTGTAACACATAGTTTCCTTGATCCAGATACTCATAGGAATGGTCCCGAGTCACGGCCGTAGTATGTAGTATATTCGTTTTAGTTTTTAGTATATTCGTTTTAGTTTTGAAGTTTTAGTTTTGAAGTTTATTCGTTTTAGTATGTAATATGTAGTAGGAATGATCCCGACTCATAGGAATGGTCCCGAGTCACGGCCGTAGTATGTAGTATATAGTATATTCGTTTTAGTTTTGAGTTTATTCATATTTGCAGATATCTAGAAATGGCTATATCCATGTATCTGCTAGACCGTTCATGGATGTACAACCGTATTCGAGATGACAGGTACGGTGTGCGAGATGAATACATCGCCGGAGTAGAATAATTTCTCCAATTCGCGAAGGTGTTTCCTCAATCCATGGACGGTATGGACATCAATTGCCCGTGTGCAAAATTTCAGAACATAAAGTTTCAACCATAATTGGATGTGACGTATCACTTATACACAAAGGGTTTCCTTCCGAATTACTTCCAATGGACCGCACACGGAGAGCTTGTACCTTTAGCATTCCAAGCGGAGCCTTATGTGGAGCCTTATGTGGAGCCTTATATGAATGTCGACAACCGAACTGGTGTCGACAATGAGTACGTGAACATGGTCTTCGACAATGCGGGGTCTAGTTTCGATCCATACAATCGTGACGCAACTGAGGAGGCACCGAATGCCGATGCCGCAAAGTTCATGGAGTTGCTGGAGAATGCAAGGACTCCTTTATACCCTGGCTGTGAGAACCATTCACCGTTAGAGGTGATCACTCGGCTCTTAAGCATAAAGTCTGACTTTAACATGTCGCAAGAATGCTACAATAGAGTGCTCGAGTTGATTACCGATATCTTGCCAGAGGGTGCCAAGTTACCGAAAGCCTTCTACCGCTCTAAGAGGATGGTGAGATCCCTCTGGATGGGATATGACAAGATCGATTACTGTCAGAATGGATGCATGCTTTACTATAAAGATCATAAGGATACAGAAGTGTACGAATTCTGTGGTGCTGATCGCTACAAGCCAACTGCTGCAGGCAAGTCTAGAAGACCGACTGCTTCAATACACTGCTTGCCGTTGACGTCGCGGTTGCAGAGATTGTTCATGGTGAAAGAAACTGTCGAAAATATGAGTTGGCACAAGCGACAACAGACCAAAGGAGTGTTGTATCACCTATCTGATAGAGAAGCGTGGAAGCACTTCGATTGAGCATATCCTAATTTTGCTTCTGATGCGCGTAATGTAAGGTTGGGGCTCTGCTCTGATGGTTTCACCCCATTTGGTCTTTCAGGCTCCCAATATTCATGCTGGACGGTAATCCTCACTCCGTACAACCTACCGCCTTGGATGTGCATGAAGACACATTACATGTTCTTAACTATTATCATCCCCGGTCCGAACAACCCGAAGAGGAACATCGACATGTACTTACAGCCGTTGATAGATGAGCTGAAGCAGCTATGGGAAACAGGGGCGTACACGTATGATGCTTCAAAAAAATAGAATTTTTAGATGCGGACAGTACTAATGTGGACAATCAATGACTTTTTGGCTTATGGAATGTTATCTGGATGGAGCACTCATGGTCGGCTTTCATGTCCGTATTGCATGGACCGTACTAAGGCTTTTTGTTTGAGACACGGAGGAAAGCCATGCTTCTTTGATTGTCACCGACAGTTCTTGCCGAAAGACCATCCGTACCGTAGGAACAGAACTGCATTTCGTACCGGAGCTATAGAGAAGGGCGATCCACCGCCAATGTGGTCCGGAGAGGACACATGGGAGCAAGTAAAAGAAATCCCAAGTGCTATTGAAGATCCTACAACGAACAGCCGTTGCGAGGGATTTGGCAAAGATCATAACTGGACCAAAAGGAGTATATTCTGGGATCTGCCATATTGGAGCACAAATCTGATTAGACATAACCTTGACGTCATACATATCGAGATGAACGTGTTTGATAACATAATTAATACTGTAATGGACGTCAAGGGAAAGACAAAAGACAATTAGAAGGCAAGATTGGACTTAGCCGAAATATACAGACGCCCTATATTGTACATGATAGAAAACGAAAAGGGAAAGCTTTTGCGGCCTAAGGCAATCTACTCGCTGGACAAGGAGGACAAAGTGAGACTTTGTAGATGGATCCAGGACTTGAAATTTTTGGACGAATACGTCTCGAATCTAAGAAGATGTGTCGACATAAAGGAGTGTAAACTGACCGGAATGAAGAGCCACGATTGCCACGTATTCATGGAGAGGTTAATTCCTGTTGCATTTTGAAAATTATTACCGTCGGTAGTCTGGGATCCATTAACAGAGCTTAGCATATTCTTCAGAGATCTTTGTTCTTGTAATTTGTTCGTCAATCGTTTAGAGAAGCAAGAGAAGGACATTGTGGTAACACTTTGCAAACTTGAGAGAGTTTTTTCTCCTGTATTCTTCGACTCAATGGAGCATTTGCCGATTCATCTTATCCATGAGGCTCTTGTTGCTGGACCTGTCGGTTATCGTTGGATGTACCTGTTCGAGCGACAGTTGAACCACCTCAAGAGGAAGGTGAAAATATAAGGCACGGGTGGAGGGTTCTATTTGTGAAACATATGTCCTTGAGGAGATTTCAAACTTCTGTTCCATATATTTTCAGCCTCATATTGCTACAAACAGAACAAGGGCTCCCAAAAATGATGACGGCTATGAAGTTGGTATTGAGGCAAAGCTGAAAGTATTTACTGCCTATGGAAAACCATCTGGTAAAATGAAAAAAAGATATCTAAATGACGACGAGGTTAGCGCTGCAATATTATATGTATTGCTCAACTGCAACGAGGAAGAAGTGGACAAGCTAGAGGGGTAAGTAAAATTATTTTGTGTGCTTCGTTGCTTCTGAATATAACTAATATACCTATGCTTCGTTGGTTTTCAGCATGTTTAAGGATGAGGTAACGTCCAACAATCCATACGCAACCGAGGAGGAAGTAGAACAGTAAATGAGACTTCATTTTCCTTTTTGGTTGAGAGCATATGTTCGGACGTAGTCAAAATTTACTTTTTTTGTACATTTATACTTGCACATAATAATTAAGTTAGCATCGTTTATATGGTATTTAGGTTGATCGTCCGGAGGCAATCCTTGAGAATGAGTATATTAAAAATCTAGCCAAGGGGCCAATTTATCAAGTGAAGACCTGGCCAAGTTACTGCGTAAATGGTTTCAGGTTCAAGTCAACAAATGCTCGAATAAGAGACGACTTCTTGGATTTGGATTCTACGAAGAATAGCTGTTTGTGCATAAAATCTTCAAACTACAAAGACGTCGACCCAGGCAATGACTTCTTTGGCGTCTTATGGGAGATTATGGAACTGACATACAATTATGCTATAGAACCTTGTAAGATCGTCTTGTTCAGATGTGACTGGTTCGATCTGATCCAGGATCGAGGTTGGAGAGTTGACAAACATGGTCTTGTTGACATAAATTATCGCCGTCGATATCAAGCTTATGAGCCGTTTGTTCTAGCAAGCCAGGCTCAGCTAGTTTACTTTACCAGCTATCCAAAACGAGGAGCCGGGAGATCAGGTTGGTGGGCAGTCTGTATGACTAAAGCTCGGAATACCTTCGATGTCGACGAGATAGTTTATCAGGAAAACGAACTACCTCTTATTACAAATATTGTCGATGTAGACTCAACGGAAGTTTCTCATGACATGTTTCATCAATTGGAAGAGGTAGAAGTATCAGAAGAGGGAGAGGAAGTTAACAGAAGTAAAGAGGAAGAGGAAGAGGAACACGATGAATTTTCAGAAGAGGATATAATATGTTTAATTTTCAGATGTAGTATGGTTTACTTTTGTTTTAGCGACGTTAATAAGTGACGTTTTCAGATGTAGTATGGTTTACTTTTGTTTTTTTCAAATATAGTATGGTTTACTTAGCGACGTTCCCTGGCTGTAGTATGGTATACTTTTGTTTTTTTAAGATGTAGTATGGTATACTTCTGTATTTTTTCAGATATGGCTTGACGTGGATCATTTGGTTCCGGTGCTGGTGGGAGTCGACGACCCCGACAGTCTCCATCTACCAATCCTACCGACTCCTCATCCCCCCGTACTCCAGTATACATTAGCGGTCTAGTCGCCGGCAGTGTCTCCATACCCGGCTCTCAGTTCGAGGCTAGGGCCTTCTTCTTCTACGCAGCCAGTACCATCGAGTATTCCAGAGGTCGACCCCACTATTGAGGAGCAGGCCGAGGCCGAGGCCCACGTCGAGGTCGAGGGCGATGGCGAGGCCGAGGCCGAGGGGCAGGCTGCGGGCAGGGGAAGGGGCAGGGGGCGGGGCAGGGGCATAGTGCATCTCCCATTTGAGACAGATCCTCCGTGTCGCCCGGAGGGGGATCTGAGGTTGAAGATTTGGGCCTGTACTCGGACCAGGCGGTAAGTGAAATTATTACATTTAATTAGTTTAAATTTATTATAAACTTGTTTAATAAATTTTAATTTCTATTTTATAGGTATCATCCCTCCTCCGTACACCGGTCGCTGGGTACATTCCTGCGACAGAACTACGACGGGCCCTGGATCAACTGGAGGGATGTCCCGACCGACAGAAAGGCCTTCTGGTTTGACCACTTTTCGGTACGTAAAAGTTTATTTCTCTTTAACATTTAGTATCTTATGTTATAACTTATGGACTTCTATGATTTTTTCAGCGGACTTACTTCTTCCCTCCCCACCGCACCGTTGCTGTCGAGGCTATATTTTCTAGCGTCGCCAGCAAGCTCATTAGGGATGCGATCCTCGACCAAAAGAATCACGACCGCCGGGGAGAGCCTATTCAGGTTTGGATCTCTGCCGCCGACTGGGCGGTAATGAAGAGGAGGTTCAAAGAGAAAGCCTACAAGGAGAAGTCCGCGAAGTCTAAAAGAGCGCGATAGGCGGGGTCGCTGTCACGTCCCGCTTTCCAACTTGAACGGTGACGTCAAAACACATTCCCAGACTACGCGCCAAAATCGCGATTGTCGCCCGTAAATCAGCAGAATGGAAAATACAAGGAAAATTGCATTACACATAGTAATTATAATACAGGCAACTTATCTAATAGTACATTGTCTTACAGGTTTATTACAAAAGTAACTACGACAGCACTAGTCATAAACTGAAAGTCTTCAGGTCACTACTCCTCGACGTACAGTGGCAATGCCTCGGCAGGATTGTCTTTTTTTCCCCTAGTGAACAAATACTAGGTCGTTTAGAAACGACAAGCAAGTCCTCGGGTCAAAGACGTTTAAAAGAAGTTTGGAATAAGAATCAGAATGTAAAGATTTTCTATTAAGAAAAAAAATTAGGAATATAAAAATTCACAATTATTTGTAAGTGCCTTTGTACTAATCACTTAAGAAATATGAACATCATTCTTACTTCATGTAACAGGAAATTTCTACCTTCGTGAGATGCAAATTTCGAGCTTCCCTTGAGCTTACAATATAGTTTTGCCTCCCTTGAGCAAAACGAAAAAACTGCCTTCCTTTAATAGGGGCAATTTCTTTTAAAATGAGATGAAATTTAGTGAACAAAAATGCAATACAATTTGGAGAACAACCCTGAATATTCATCTAAACATTTCCCGTCAACAATCCCGTTAACCCGGGATCAGGCTATGAATTTCGAGCCTCCCTTGGGCTTATCAATCATCTATTTGATGTTACTGTCGAAATAGACGTAATAAATTTTCGAGCCTCCCTTGGGCTTGGTTTGCCTCCCTTGAGCAAACTAAATTCCGAGCCTCCCTTGGGCTTAGTTTGCCTTCCTTGAGCAAACAAAATACTGATCAGCTTTTTGTTGTAATTATGTTACGGGACATTTAGGGATATTCAGTTTGTTCTCCTCCGCCCAATGCATCCTAAATGTTACCAAGAATTTCCCTAATTGATTTTAGATTTTAAAGAATGTTCCGATTTTTCTGAAAGTCGGAAATTGACTATCTCTTGAAATTTCCAAAAATTTCGGCAGAGTCTCCTTTGTTTTTTAGAGCCTCCGAAAATTTGCAAGAGACAATATATGATAAAAATAAATTCCGGGTTCGTCGACCCCTTCGGTGGAGCAACTCTCAACACCGGAACCACGCAAGTATATATATCGGGTTCGCCGACCCCTTCGGTGGAGCAACTCTCAACACCGGAACTCAAGCAAGCATATGTATATATAAAATGCTTAATTCTTACCATGACAATTTGGCAAGCAAGCAAGCATTTTATTTAGGCAAGCAATTTCCTTGATTTGAGCAGCTTGTAGTTCACTATCCCAAGTATCCAAATGAAGTTATTAGTAGTATATAGGCATCAAATCTATGTGTCATGACTTGAAAAAAAAACCATGTTAGACTCTTTGTAATATTGCATTGGTGTGCAAGAGAGTTGGAAATTCATAGAAGTAAAGTTATCGTGGTATATAGGGACTTGCAAAATAATCAATTTAACCATCAATCATTCCAACATGTGTTATTTCGATAGGTTTAATAATTTGGACAGAATTATATAATTATGTTAATATCGAAAACTACTCTCGTGTACACGTGTTCAAGTAAGAAAACGTAAGACATATATATATATATATATATATATATATATATATATATATATATATATATATATATATATATATATATATATATATATTCAATTTGTGTAGGTTAAGCCCCTAAAATCATACCGAGAGTTACAAATGTACATGGATATATGAATAAGAATTTACATCTATATATATAGTGTCAAAGTGTGTATAATATATCATGTGTCCAAGAACCCATTGGTGTCGTGTCCAATACTTATATATTTGCGTTGTATCCTACACAAGGTGTCCTTTACATATATTAATTGTATTGTGTCCAATACATTCATGTGTCCAATTATTGATATACACATATATACCTATGTATAATAGTTTTCGAATTCCCAATTTCTTTCAACCAAATTGGATTTCTGATTCAGTCCACAGAATTTCAGAATTTAAAAAACTCAATAATTGCTCCTATTAATTAGGAAATTAAAAAAAACAAAGGAATTCAAAGGGATAGAGGAAGAAGAAGGAGGACTTGCTTCCAAGTATTCCAAAAAACTACCAACATCTTACAATTTAAATTCTTATGATCCTAACTTGTAATTTCAAAATTTTAAATGAATTCATAATTATTCAAAATTAACATAGATGATCAAATTAAGAATCTTCAAGAGAAGAAGAAGAGAAAAAGAAGACTTGCCTTAGGTTGGAGATTGACCTAGCTTCTTCACTAATTTCCTAGTTTAAACCCAATAACAATAACAAATTCTTGTTAGCAATTCTAGGTTTAAAGTTAGAAGGAAGAGATTGGGGAAGAAAAAAAAAACTCACCTAGGGTTCTTGGAAATGGAAGTGAAGGAGGAAGAAAATAAAGAGGTAGTGGGAGTGGTGGCCGGAGAAGGTGGTTGGCGGCATGCGGCGGCGGGCGGCGGCGGGCGGCGGACGGCGGCGGCGGGCGGCCAGCAGCAGCAGTAGTAGTAGGGAGTTGGGAGGGGTGGTGTGGATGTTTGTGGGTGTATATGTGTAGTTGTGTGTGTGTGTGTGGAGATTTAAAATGGGAATTAGGGTGAGGTGTCCCCCCCCATTTAATACAAGGGACACATACTCCCTTCTAAATTCTTCCATGGGACACATGGCATGACATGTGTCATGCCATGGAAAATTCTTTCTTTTTTTAAAAAAAACAAATAATAATAATAATAATAATAATTAATAATAAGAGTATGACAAGTCTATTCCCCTTAAAAAAATTCCGTTCTCGGAATTTGAAATAACTAGTACAACAATTGATTACTAACCTGGCTTAGGGAATAGATACGGATATTGCCTCCGCATATTTTCTTCTTTCTCCCAGGTTGAATCTCCAGGAGAATCCTTGCTCCATGCGACTCGTACTAATGGAATAATCCGATTGCGGAGTATCTTATCTCTTCGATCCAAGATTCCAACGGGTTTCTGTTCTACTCGTAGTGTAGGTCCGATCGTGATCTCTGAATGGTCAAGTATATGGCTCGGATCTGGCACATATCTTCGTAATTGGGAAACATGGAATACATTGTGAACTCCCTCTAGCGTTGGTGGTAAGGCCAGTCTATATGATATATTCCCTACTTTCTCCCGTATGTCGAAGGGTCCAATGTATCTCGGACTCAGTTTTCCTCTGGTCCCGAATCTGCTGGTTCCCTTAGTTGGTGAAATCTTCAGAAACACATGCTCTCCAGGTTGAAACTCCAGTATTCTTTGATGCTTATCAGCCCACATCTTCTGTCTATCCTGGGCTGCTTGCAGGTGACTTCTTATTGCTTTGACTATATCCATAGTTTGTGTTACTAGTTCTGGTCCCAGTAGTTGTCTCTCTCCTACGTCGGTCCAACATACCGGCGATCTGCACTTTCTACCATATAGTGCTTCAAAAGGAGCCATTTTGATGCTATCATGGTAACTGTTGTTATATGAAAATTCTACTAAATATAGATGATCATCCCAAGATCCTCCAAAATCTAAAGTATAGGCTCTCAGCATGTCTTCTAGGGTCTGAATGGTTCTTTTCGATTGGCCGTCGGTTTGGGGGTAGTAGGCGGAGCTATATTTCAGTTGAGTACCAAGATTTTCTTGTAGACTTCTCCAGAAATGAGAAGTGAATCTGGTATCTCTATCTGATACTATACTTACTGGTACTCCATGTTGACTGACAATCTGCTTCATGTACATTTCTGCCAGTGCTTCTGTCGACTGTCCAACTCAAAAGGGCAGAAATCGAGCGGACTTCGTAAGTCTATCCATAATGACCCGTATAGCATTATTACCCCTTTGGGTCTTAGGCAGTCCTGTCACAAAATCTATTGTGAGATGCTCCCATTTCCATTCGGGTATGGGCAAAGGTTGAAGAAGTACTGCTGTCCTTTGATGTTCTGCTTTCACTTGCAAACAGACGAGACATTTAGATATAAATCTGGCGATTTCTCTTTTCATTCCGTGCCACCAAAACGTTTGTTTCAAATCTTTATACATTTTAGTGCTGCCCGAATGAATAGAATATTGTGAGTTATGGGCTTCTGACATAACCTCCGTTCTTAAATCTTCACTGGGCACACATAATCGATCTCCGAATCTTAATGATCCGTCCGGATGCTTCCTTATTCCGGTCTGGAGCCCTGCTTCAGTTTGTTTCCAAATTTTCTGAAGTTTCGAGTCATTTTGCTGTCCTTCCTTAATCCTATCTATTAAGGAGGATTGCACTTGTAAGTTTTTCCATATTCCTTGGGTTACCGGACATACTATTTCAATTCCCATTTTTCTTAAATCATCGAGGATTTCCTTAGGTATATTTATAAAGAAAGCTTCGGGCCTTCTACTTAGAGCAGCAGCCACTTTATTAGCCTTGCCCGGGTGATATTCCAGCTCCATATCGAAGTCCTTCAGTAACTCCAACCATCTTCTTTGTCTCATATTGATCTCCTTTTGTGTGAAGACATATTTTAAACTTTTGTGGTCTGTGTATATTTTGATTCTTTCTCCATATAAATAATGCCTCATAACTTGAGTGCAAATACCACAGCTGCGAGTTCGAGATCATGAGTTGGATAATTTCTTTCATGTGTCTTTAATTGTCGGGATGCATAGGCTATGACACTCCCGTGCTGCATCAGTACACATCCCAGACCCTTACCTGATGCATCACTATATATCTCATATCCACCCGAACCAGATGGCAATGCCAGTACTGGGGCCGAAATTAATCTTTCCTTCAATTCGTCAAATGCCCTTTGACATTTCTCTGTCCAATTAAACTTTTCTTCTTTCCAGGTAAGACGGGTTAAAGGTTCTGCAATTCTTGAAAAATTTTCTACAAATCTTCGGTAGTAACCAGCTAGTCCTAAGAAACTTCTGATTTCTACTACAGATTTAGGTGCTGGCCAAGACTTAACTGCTTCCACCTTCCTCGGGTCTACCGAGATACCTTCTCCGCTGATAATATGCCCCAGAAATGGTATTTGGTCCAGCCAAAATTCATATTTACTAAGCTTGGCATATAATTGTTCTTCCCGCAGCGTTTGTAGTACTATCCTCAAATGTTTTTCATGTTCCTCTTCATTTTTGGAGTATATAAGAATATCGTCAATGAATACAATCATGAATTTATCCAGATATTGATAAAATATTCGATTCATCAGGTCCATAAATATGGCGGGTGCATTCGTTAACCCGAATGGCATAACTAAGAATTCGTAATGCCCATATCGAGTTCTAAATGCAGTCTTAGGGACGTCTTCCTTCTTCACCTTCACTTGATGGTATCCGGACCTTAGATCAATTTTTGAGAATACCCTTGCCTCTCCTAACTGATCAAATAGTTGATCAATCCTAGGTAAGGGATATTTATTCTTGATGGTAACCTCATTCAAAGCCCTATAATCAATTACTAGGCGTAGGGTTCCATCCTTCTTTTCCACAAACAATAATGGTGCACCCCACGGCGACGCGCTGGGTTGAATAAATCCTTTTGACAATAGTTCCTTTATCTGTTTATTCAACTCGGCTAGCTCTTCTTTGTTCATTGGGTATATTTTCTTGGCTATGGGAGCTGCTCCTGGTATTAGATCTATAGAGAATTCTACAGCTCTATCTGGGGGTAGCCCTGGCAATTCTTCTGGGAATACGTCTTTAAATTCCTCCACTATCCTTGGGAATGATTGCTCTGCTACTCCTTGCAGCAGCACTGGTAATTCAAATTTCTCTAGTTCTTCTGCATTGAATTCGTTTTGTTCTCTTACAAATTCATAAGACTCTCCGTCAGGAAGTTGAAATGAAACTTTCCCTTGACCGCAATCTATATTGGCTAATGTTGCGGTTAGCCAATCCATGCCTAGTATCACATCGTAGTTGCTTGTGGGAAAAACAAGTAATCGAGTTCAAAAAGCTCCTCCACCCAACTTTATGGGACATTTACTACATACGCGATTGACTTCTACCACTCCGTTACCGGTGAGAACCTTTAGTGATTTGGGCAGAGGTTGGGATTCTATTTTACGTTGTGATACAAAAGAAGATGCTATAAATGAATGGGTAGCCCCGGAATCAAACAATACTGATGCTGGATATGCAGAAACTAGAATCGTACCTAAAACTACTTCTCCCGGGATATTTGTATCTTCAGCTCCCATCATAAATGCTTGCCCTTGTCCCTTTCTCTTCTTGTTGTGATTTTGGGCTTGACCTGCCCTTTGTGCTTGTTGGAACTGATATGCCTGAGGGGCATATGGTGGCCTTTGCTTATTCCCATATGTCATGACCGCCTGTGAGGTTGGTGCCTGAACCCTTGTGTCACAACCCGCACCCATTTTTTTTAAACGGATACGAGACGTGTCCAAGCCAGCCTACGCCGCAGTGTCGACGGTAGAACGCTGTCACGGCCATGAAGATCAAAATCACAAATAATGCTCATTTACATAATTAATTTAACTTACAATGATCACAAGTTTTATATTTGTAGAAAAATATAAACTTGTACAAATAAATGAATGACTACAACTCAACTATCTAGCTAGTCTCTAGGCTTTTGTTTGCAAGTATCCCCGTATCTCCCATGCTAAGTGAATCCACGGCTAACCTGAAAAATGTTGGTTTCCAGTCAGGAATGGAACAAGCACAATTCACTGAATGCAATTTCAAATAAAGAAAATGACTATAAAATAAAGGTTAGACATCAATCATGAGTTTTGAAAATAAACAGTAAATACGGAAAACCAATAGCAATAAATAGACACAAAATACTTTCCCCAACTGTTAGAAGTACCGTTGATATGTGATCAGTCTGGGCCACTACACCGCGAGGTCTACAAGATCTACTTGCATGAAAAATAAGCACTGTCTACGAGGTCTACTTGCAGAAATTAAATAATGTCTACGAGATCTACTGCATAAAAATAAACAATGTCTACGAGGTCTACTTGCAAAAATTAAACAATGTCTACGAGATCTACTGCATAAAATAAACAATGTCTACGAGGTCTACTTGCAGAAATTAAACAATGTCTACGAGATCTACTGCATAAAATAAACGAGGTCTACGAGATCTACTGCATGAAAATAAACACGGTCTACGGTCGGATCACACATCCTTGGTACTTCTCATTCCCGACTCAATAATTTATAATAGAGTATAAAAATCACATAACCAATGACTAATCAATGAAATATAGTAAAGATCAATATCGAAATGCAGACAATAAACTGTACTCGCCTGTAGTCCTCTGCTGGTGAAACCGATAATCTGAACCACTCAATGCCATAATAGTCAAAACTCGTACAACAATACCCGAAAGCTGAAATAAATATTATCAATGTTCTCAGAATAGTCAAATTAGCTAGGATTGCCTGTCCTTAAGTCCAATTTTGGACACAGGGGCAAAACGGTAATTTTGGGCAAAAACGATGTCCGCCGTTGGACCCGCTTTGCACCGAAATGCGTGCCAGAGTCAACGGTCTCTAAAGTCGTCAAACTACATGTCTACAGATCCAGTTTTCCGATACGAACCCAACCATATGTCCAAAGTTGGATTCCAGCAGGCCGTGCACAAAATTGCCGGTTGAGTGGGACCGTGGGGCCCGCAAAACGACGTACGATTCAACTGTCTCTGAATTGGACCAAACTTGGCATACAGGACCAAAAAAATGATACGTCCTGCTGGCGCAAGTTTCGTCTCGATCTGACGAGCGTGCACAAAGTAATTGAGAAACTTGCACAGAGGCCGATACGGTAAATTTTGACGGATATGCATCAAATTCGTCGCGCGCACGCGACCAATTTGAATTCCGTCAAAGCCCACACGACCACAAAGTCGTTACGCACCTTTCGATGCTTTTGGTTTGCGACCACGTCGCCCGGAATGGTGGGACGCACGTCGTATCGAGACATTTTTCAATATTTTCACTATTTTTGAAACAAATTTTTCGTCAAATTCGGAATCCGATTTCTCGACCCACAGTCGACGAAATCCGATTCCACAAAAAGGGAATTGAAGCCCTATATGTTGTCTAGGATTGACTTTAAATAGTTTTGGATAATTCCTAGTGGTTGTTTCATAATCTCTCCTCCAAACCAGAGGTTGAGGGTGAACCGTTGTCCTGTTTTGGGACTGATTTACGTCGATCTTTGGAATCGTATTTCGTCGTGTTCGATGCGAAATAAAACAATCAACTTAAAGAGGCTTGAAGAGGGTCACATGGGGATCTGACCTGCAAAATTAGTTCGAAAGATGGTGGAGTGATGGCGGAGAAAACGTCGCGCGGAAAAGCCTCGATACGTTGCTGTTGCTGTCGTTTGTATTTGCGCGCAGTCTTCGTGGCCTTGCGCGGCCTTGCCCGGCGACCGCCGGCCGTTGGTGACGCGGCGTAGACGCGCGCGCGTGTCTAGGGTGGCGCGGCGTGCGTTTAGGTGAGGGATTAGGGTTTAATGGTTTTCATTGTCGTCGTATTTATGCAGTGGTTCTGTTCGATCACAGGGTCGGGTATGGCCCAATGGTCAAATTTTGCATAGGCCCCTCTATCCTCTGTATTTACATATGGGTCCTTGCTGGGAACAGTAGCCCATACGTAATTTTTCTACCCAAGTCCCCATACTTCTCAGTATTGCACCCAGGTCCTCATGTCCACAACGTGACATTAAACCTACAGAAAATACAAATATCTTATTAATATATATATATATATATATATATATATATATATATATATATATATATATATATATATATATATATAATCTATATAATCTATCACTACCTATATTTCTATTATTTGTATCACTATATATATATATATTTCTATATACTATATCACTATATATATTTATCTATATAATCTATCACTGCATATATTTCTATGACTATATATATAGTAATATTTAGTTGACAAAATTAATATAACCCGTAACAATAAAATAATATTATATATATAATAACATCAATAAAATAATAATAATTATAATGAATTTCAATAAAACAATAATGGTATATATACCCCATTATGCGCAGTCTAATAACCCCGAAATGTACGAAGCTCTATCTTATGCAAAAGTCACCGAATATCACTAATAATAATATTTATAATATTTAATTACGAGTACTATAAAATATTCATTAAATCCTTAAAACGAAATACAATACCCTCATATCAAATTTCCATCAACACGAATGTCATTGGACGTGTCGCATGACTACATGGGCTCGGCTCAAATCGGGTCCAATCCGGACTAAAATGATATAACCGATTTCCCTAAAACTCAATAATATAATTAATAACTAAATAAATCTTCGGTAAGGGTTGAGTCACAACTTGGCCTGGTTTTCCTAGTTAGGACATCACTATGGCTCGGCCTTCCCTATCAGGGATAACACACTAGTCAAGGCACACGACCATGCTATCTGTGCCATGATTCCTAGCCTCCTTGTACTCCAAACTCAACCATGGCTAAAATTCTCTATCGTAATAATTAACTAAATAATTATTTATAAAATCTAAAAATTATCATTTAATTTAAATAAATAAATAAAATATATTATAAAAATTTTGGGAAGAGGGGTTACAAATCTATCCACCTTAAAAATAATTTTGTCCTCGAAATTTAATTTCTCAAAAACAATTTATATCCTCCTCCTAGCCATTTTGCAATTACGAAACTCCGAGGAATTCTACCCACCTTTGGTCATACTACTCCCTCAATTCTCATGTCGCTAAACTTTATAATCTTCCAACTAATTGCTAAAATAAATTTCTACCCATAGATATCTACTTTATATGGCACCTGTAAACCTCTCCTATCTATCAAGCAATCCAAAGTTTAACCAGCAACAAACTTACACAGGTAGCTAAGAAATATTGGTAAACTCTAATAAGCATGACCATTCGTCGCTCCAAAATAGGAAGGACATGAAGATAAGGGAGAATAATCGAGAACAAATATGAAGTTTCAAGAGCGGTAGAGTGTTTCCAATGATGCAGGTAGAAAGAAAGTTTTCGAACCATTGAATTATTTGCTAGATTGGGCTACTCTAGTCCAGTCACTTGCTAAATCGAAGAACACTTGTTTCTTAGAGGGCTTGCAATCTATGCAATACAGAAATTTTGTTCTTGAAGTTCTAAACAAGATTCCAAAATAGAACAAAATTTGAAAAATCAAGACTGTGATTTTTCCCGTGGTTATTTAAACACACGAACCAGGGATAAAATGCAACACAAGATTGTATCGCGACTTTCCGGTAGATGGGATAAGGGTTACGAATGACCCTGCATTCTAAGAGGTGGAGACTACATAATAGGTATAGAGACCTATCTCAAATAGTTCGGTTTTATATATATATTCCAAAAATGGTGGTTTGTATGGATGGGCTTTACTGGGTCTTAGTGGGTTCCTGATTTGACATCAATCGTTGGTTGGATGAACCTCGGATTTCAGTCCATATTGACTGGGCAAGATCCCAATGATAAAACTATTTCTACTAGACTAGGATAACCTAGAATAGGATTTCACTCGAGTGGTTGAGCTAGTTGCTGGTCAGGTTGGTTAGCTAGGTCCCTAAAGCTCCAAAATGCGCCTTCCGTGACTTTTGTGTTTAATTAGCACGAGAAGGCACAATTGAGTGGCACATTAATGACATGTGCGTAGTAGACATTAAGTAAATCACAACCATATATTGGGTCGAAGGAATTGAGTCAAGGTTGAGACTCTAGTGGCAGTCGGAAAGTATACCGGTATTATGGTAAGGGTTATAGTTACTCCTTTTTACCTGAAAGTCGTACCATAAAAATAGAGTATAAGGGGACGTGTTTGAGTGGGACATGATATACCTAGATGAAGGTGAACTCGTCTAGGCCTTGCATATGCAGTTTGTTGGAAGATAACAGCTGGTCTCGTACTCCGAATATTAATGACACGGTCGGGGACACAAAATGATCCAAATGGAAAGTGGGAGTCCATAGGGCACTAACTATCATTCTAATAAAAATTTATTCTAATCAATCGGTGATCTTCATATATCCTAAAACTTTAGGGGCTTACAGTCTACCCACCTTAGAAATAGGACATGGTCTTAGGAATATTGAGGTTAGAGGGTTCCCAAAGTTCGGATACTGTACCTCGACTCTTTGTTAATAGGGAATAAGGCACGGCGTAGCGGGATACGGTAGATATAAGTCAAGTCAAGGATCGTTCCTCAATAATTGGAGAACGAGTGTGTACAATGACACATGGTCGATAAAAATAGGATAATCTACTCGTCTATAGTATACTAGAGTTATCGACGGGATAACCAACTCTAAGGCACAAGATTTCTACAACTGAGTCGTGAATTTCTATTTGTGTCAACCTGCCAGACTATCGTCACAAGAGTTGTAGTGATCGTGTATTGCTGTTGACAACTGGTAGATCATAATATGACAGGGTATTTAAGCTATGGTATTGGCTAAGCTAGTGACTGTGGTGTTCCAACACTAGTTAGGTCTTAATAGTAAAATTTACATAACTAGAGTAATATTTGTTGGAAACCAATCTCGGGATGAGTGTCACGGTAATTGATTACCCTATTGTCCACTCATCTTATGTCTAACTGTGGGCTTCGGTCGAGGAAGGGTTGGTTCAAGGCTTAAGGGTTATTAGTTAAAGCAAGCTTCAGGCAGAGACTCACAATATTTGGTTTCTTGAGAAGTGATAGTCTCCTAGGTTGGCAGTTGACTAAGAGTAAATCCCTAATCATTTTCGAATTCAGATGGCTGGAAAGTCCCAATAGTAGTTTGAGGGTCGAGAGGAGAATGAGTAACTCAAGGCAAGGTTCTAGTCACATGGCTTGTGTATACCACTAACATAGTCATGGAGATACTATGTATCTACCTACCAGTTATGAGTTTTCGTCTTTCTAATCGGTGAAAGACAAAACAATAAAGAGTTCAAGAGAGATGTCACTGAATATAATTACGTGATTCAAAGGCGAATGTATAATTCAAAAGGAATTGTCAAGCAGTCGTGGATGAGACCCGAGAGACATCTGCATCTCAATCCACGTAGGATAATTAAATAAAGTACGAACCAAATGTATCATGGTTTATCAGACCATAATACACTGATTCTGATTAGACAATATGTTAGTGGGCGTCCCCAATAAACATATGTCTTGAATCAAGCTCGATAAAAGAGTAAGCTTGCAAAACTAGGCTGTAATAGCAGCATTAGTCAAAATAGTCAAAATATAATTATACCAGATTTTTGAAAGAAGGCACCAGTAGTTCGAGTTTTATGAAAATCAAACCTTACCTGGTGTTCTTGCTTACACAGTCTTCCTGCTATCTTCTTATCCATAGGCCTTGGTTGACTAATGGGTTATGGACATTCTAATTCCATATTCTAGGTAAACCTATTAGTGTCAGTCAATTACCTCGTCAATAGATCACAAGGACCACGGAATACTAGGTCGGGAGACACGCTACCCAATCTCACAGAACTTTCACTACTATTGGCTTCGGATCTTATAGAACATACAGGACACTGTCCTATCCTCTATGGTATCCCAAACTTGTAATCACGTCCGAAGTCATTTTACCGAGAGTTATGCATTGCCTATATACTCGGCGGTGGTAAACTCTTGGTTCCGTGATTCAAATGTAATATGATATCAGATATTCTACCTTATCTCGACTCCAGGGTTACTACGATCAAAGAGGACCACTAGCCATAGTTTCAGGAATATTCTATAACCTATATTTTCTTAAACTAATTTCAATTCTAGGGGTCGTGTCTCGCCAGTGCGCTGCTGGCTGTAGTGAATCCATAGTCTCCATAATTCAATTAAATGGCGACAGTGCGCTGCTGTCCTGCCATTATGAGTTAACTAACATTCCTTTAACTATATCTGAAAATATTCATGAGCTTCTAGAGAATCGAACAAGTTGACCATGAACTAGAGCGTAAGCATTTGTCCTATCAATCACAACCCTTAAAATAAAGGATTGAATAGGAAAGAAATATCTGAGGACAAAAGAAATACAACATTCTAATATCTATTCATTGTGTATTCAAACCACAGAGGAAAACTTTTGGATTGAAACTAACTCGAGGTTCGTATATGGGTAACATAATCAGAAATTATATAAAAATACTAATCCTTAGGGCAACGAGGAACTAAATGGGCCATTCGTACTAGGGTATGGGGATAATACCTAAGGGGTCAAGAGGAGGAACTGAACAATTTATCAAGGTTAGATTATCGATCCTAGGAAGTCCGATCTCACCAAGTGAATAATCTATTCACATTGGATCATATCGTCATATCAATAGGTAATAGTGTACCTATGGGAATTTGACAAACTATCAAAATTAATAACTAGTTCTCATCTAATTTGTATGGCCTATACTACCCATCGGTCAAATTGTATAAGGGACTCCTAGTCCTAGTCATTCTCGTAAATTAAATTAACTTCTAATTCGTGAATGAGCATTTCTAGTCGCAGGCTCGCAATAGTACGACTAACTTAAGTACTATCACGAGTTCGCATGATTTGCAAAGACTGACCTGCATGGGCCACCACAAAAACTTGTCACGACCCGCACCCATTTTTTTTAAACGGATACGAGACGAGTCCAAGCCAGCCTACGCCGCAGTGTCGGCGGTAGAACGCTGTCACGGCCATGAAGATCAAAATCACAAATAATGCTCATTCACATAATTAATTTAACTTACAATGATCACAAGTTTCACATTTGTAGAAAAATATAAACTTGTACAAATAAATGAATGACTACAACTCAACTATCTAGCTAGTCTCTAGGCTTTTGTCTGCAAGTAACCCCGTATCTCCCATGCTAAGTGAATCCACGGCTAACCTAAAAAATGTTGGTTTCCAGTCAGGAATGGAACGAGCACAATTCACTGAATGCAATTTTAAATAAAGAAAATGACTATAAAACAAAGGTTAGACATCAATCATGAGTTTTGAAAATAAACAGTAAATACGGAAAACCAATAGCAATAAATCGACACAAAATACTTTTCCCAAATGTTAGAAATACCTTTGATATGTGATCAGTCTGGGCCACTACACCGCGAGGTCTACGAGATCTACTTGCATGAAAATAAGCACTGTCTACGAGTTCTACTTGCAGAAATTAAACAATGTCTACGAGATCTACTGCATAAAAATAAACAATGTCTACGAGGTCTACTTGCAGAAATTAAACAATGTCTATGAGATCTACTGCATAAAAATAAATAATGTCTACGAGCTCTACTTGCAGAAATTAAATAATGTCTACGAGATCTACTGCATAAAATAAACGAGGTCTACGAGAACTACTGCATAAAAATAAACACGGTCTACGGTCGGATCACACATCCTTGGTACTTCTCATTCCCGACTCAACAATTTATAATAGAGTATAAAAATCACATAACCAATGACTAATCAATGAAATATAGTAAAGATCAATATCGAAATGCAGACAATAAACTGCACTCGCCTGTGGTCCTCTGCTGGTGAAACCGACAATCTGAACCACTCAATGCCACAATAGTCAAAACTCGTACAACAATCCCCGAAAGCTAAAATAAACATTACCAATGTTCTCAGAATAGTCAAATTAGCTAGGATTGCATGTCCTTAAGTCCAATTCTGGACACAGGGGTAAAACGGTAATTTCGGGCAAAAACGGTGCCGCCGTTGGACCCGCTTTGCACCGAAAAGCATGCCAGAGTCAACGGTCTCTAAAGTTGTCAAACTACATGTCTACGGATCCAATTTTCTGATACGAACCCAACCATATGTCCAAAGTTGGATTCCGGCAGGCCGTGCACAAAATCGTCGGTTGAGTGGGACCGTGGGGCCTGCAAAACGACGTACGATTCAACTGTCTCTGAATTGGACCAAACTTGGCATACAGGACCAAAAAAACGATACGGTCCTGCTGGCGCAAGTTTCGTCTCGATCTGACGAGCGTGCACAAAGTAATTAAGAAACTTGCACAGAGGCCGATACGGTGAATTTTGACGGATACGCATCAAATTCGTCGTGCACACGCGACCAATTTGAATTCCGTCAAAGCCCACACGACCACAAAGTCGTTACGCACCTTTCGATGCTTTCGGTTTACGACCACGTCGCCCGGAATGGCGGGACGCACGTCGTATCGAGACATTTTTTAATATTTTCACTATTTTTGAAACAGATTTTTCGTCAAATTCGGAATCCGATTTCTCGACGCACAGTCGACGAAATCCGATTCCACAAAAAGGGAATTGAAGCCCTATAGGTTGTCTAGGATTGTCTATAAATAGTTTTGGATAATTCCTAGTGGTTGTTTCATAATCTCTCCTCCAAACCAGAAGTTGAGGGTGGACCGTTGTCCTGTTTTGGGACTGATTTACGTCGATCTTTGGAATCGTATTTCGTCGTGTTCGATGCGAAATAAAACAATCTACTTAAAGAGGCTTGAAGAGGGTCACATGGGGATCTGACCTGCAAAATTAGTTCGGAAGATGGTGGAGTGATGGCGGAGAAAACGTCGCACAGAAAAGCCTCGATACGTTGCTGCTGCTATCGTTTGTATTTGCGCGCAGTCTTCGTGGCCGTGCGCGGCCTTGCCCGGCGACCGCCGGCCGTCGGTGACGCAGCGTAGACGCGCGCGCGTGTCTAGGGTGGCGCGGTGTGCGTTTAGGTGAGGGATTAGGGTTTAATGGTTTTTATTGTCGTCGTATTTATGCGGTGGTTCTGTTCGATCACAGGGTCGGGTATGGCCCAATGGTCAAATTTCGCATAGGCCCCTCTATCCTCTGTAGTTACATATGGGTCCTCGCTGGGAACAGTAGCCCATACGTAATTTTTCTACCCAAGTCCCCATACTTCTCAGTATTGCACCCAGGTCCTCATGTCCACAATGTGACATTAAACCTATAGAAAATACAACTGTCTTATTAATATATATATATATATATATATATATATATATATATATATATATATATATATATATATATATATATATATATATATATATATATATATATATATATATATATATATAATCTATCACTACCTATATTTCTATTTTTTGTATCACTATATATATATATTTCTATATACTATATCACTATATATATTTATCTATATAATCTATCACTGCATATATTTCTATGACTATATATATAGTAATATTTAGTTGACAAAATTAATATAACCCGTAACAATAAAATAATATTATATATATAATAACCTCAATAAAATAATAATAAGTATAATGAATTTCAATAAAACAATAATGGTATATATACCCCATTATGCGCAGTCTAATAACCCCGAAATGTACGAAGATCTATCTTATGCAAAAGTCACCGAATATCACTAATAATAATATTTATAATATTTAATTACGAGTACTATAAAATATTCATTAAATCCTTAAAACGAAATACAATACCCTCATATCAAATTTCCATCAACACGAATGTCATTGGACGTGTCGCATGACTACATGGGCTCGGCTCAAATCGGGTCCAATCCGGACTAAAATGATATAACCGGTTTCCCTAAAACTCAATAATATAATTAATAACTAAATAAATCTTCGGTAAGGGTTGAGTCACAACTTGGCCTGGTTTTCCTAGTTTGGATATCACTATGGCTCGGCCTTCCCTATCAGGGCTAACACACTGGTCAAGGCACACGACCATGCTATCCGTGCCATGATTCCTATCCTCCTTGTACTCCAAACTCAACCATGGCTAAAATCCTTTATCGTAATAATTAACTAAATAATTATTTATAAAATCTAAAAATCATCATTTAATTTAAATAAATAAATAAAATATATTATAAAAATTTCGGGAAGAGGGGTTACACCTTGGTTGAGGTTTGTTCCCCTGAATCGGAGGTCGATACCCTTGATTGAAGCCTTGTGTCGTTGCTCCAATTGCAGGCAGCTGAGGGCATTGATTAGTTGGATAATTTTCCACTCCACATTTCAAGCAAAGTCCCAACAATTTTCTACATATATTTCTCTTGTGTCCTGGTTTCTAGCAGTAGTTGCAAATGATGAACCTATCTGGGTTACCATTTTGAGGACGCTTAGGTGGTCCCTGCCAATGATTCTTGTTGGAGGATGCCCTTTCCTCGAAGGTTCTTTTTGTTTGTGATGACCGAAAAGGTTGATCTTCTCTTAGAATCCTTTCCTGGTCTCGAGCAGCTTCTGTTACCTCAGAAAAAGTCAGACATCGATAAGATGCAACCCTGCTCTTCAGTTGGGTCCCAAGCCCTTATTAAAATCTGGATATTTTCGTTTCTTCGTCAGCTATCATGTTTGGGGCAAATCGACTGAGTTTGGAAAATTCTGCAGTATATTCATCAACTGTGCATTTTTCTTGTTTCAAGTAGTTGAATTACCTTTCTAATTCTATCCTTGCTGATTTAGGATAGAATCTCTCTTCAAACTTCTTCTTAAACTCAGCCCAGGACATGTCCCTATCAGAATCTTCTAGATATTCGGCACTCCACCAGTATCCAGCAATATCTTCCAGTTGAATGCGAATCGCTGGTACCATATCCTCGGGTCGAACTCTTACAGCCTTCATCAAACCTTCAATGGTTTTTAGCCATTGACCAGCTTCTATTGCATTTTCTGTTCCCTTAAACTTGGGTGGCTTAAGATCCCTGAATTCCTTTAGGGTTCTATCCTTGGTATTGTTAGAATTCTGCATCTGTTCCAATATTGAGGTATTGGTTGCATGGGCAGTATTGGCATGCTGACTACTGGTTTCCAGTATTTGTTGGAACAATCGAAACATATCAGCCACGGTTGGTTCAGCTGATACTTGAGGTAGTAGATTATTAGGTTGATCCGGGTTGTCCATATCCTGAAAAATTGAGAGACACAATCCCCAGGAAAAATTGACTCACAATATTTATTTATAACAAGGTGTACAGCAAGAACCATATATATTTATATATTTTATTATAATGAGAGTAATACAAAATATTGTTTCTACTCCCAACTTTACATCTGTTTACATTCTTCTCACTTAGTCTACTCATGTCACTCAACTTTTTCAAAATGTGACATGGTAATCTATTCTATTCCTACCTATCCCTTCTCATATACATATGTACATCTGCTGATTTCCAAAATACAATACAGCAGACAAAAAGAGAAGGACTCCTTTTTTACTATATATACATGGTTAGGTTTTTCTTATGCTACAGCCTCGATGAGGATCCTTTTCTCTGTGAAGATCTCGACCTCTGGGTGAAGTCTTTCAAAGTCGTCTAGTGTGCCCTCATAGCCATGTAGTCCGATGTAGATACGGTTTGGATCCCGGACATATAGGCAGTAGGTTGTATTTTCAAAATATACTTCAGCACCATCCTCGATATCCCTGATAATGGGACGCCTGATTCCATAAAACACTTGGTAGACATGAACGTCGTAGCAATCGGATGCGTTCCACAATATTCTTGCATAGCGTTGGTATAAGTACAGAGTATAGTAACTTCCATCCCATTCCAAACTCGGCATAAACAGGTCCATACCTACATTCATAATATCCTTAAGTAAGAAGTACTTACAAGGAATACAAGAATATAGGAAAGCATATTTTATTTATTGGCAGCACAATATGCTCCTACTATATACATTCATACATTATATTCCCACTACATACAATCATACTTTATCTACATATTGGGGATCTAATACTTATTTTACACTTCTACATTTACACATCATCCACATTCTGGGGATCTAAATCCACATTCGCCTTATGTTATAGATTTTTGCCTCTGGATACGTCTGCTTCCATTCCTCCAGAGTACTGTTGCGATCGGTTTCTGGACCTTCAGAGGGTTCTGCCTTGATCAGGACAGAGTAATGCACCGTATTATAATATACTCTTCTTTCATCCACTATATCCGTTACCACCGGATATTTCAGCTCGTAATGTACCACATAGGCCTCTATCATCCTTTTTGGTGCTACTCGCCACATTTTCTTTACAAACGCATAATATTCGTCCAGGCTGTGGCTGTCATTACCTAGTCTTGCAAAAGGTGCGAATTGGGGCATGATCTATACCAAGAATTCCTTGGGTCAGTATCCCTTTACTAAGATTAAAATAATTGGTTAGATAAGAAAGAGGTAATCATTGCACAATGCTACTAACTATTGACACTTCCTTCTCAAGGATTCCTAGGATGTGATTTGGACTCGAGGTGCTCCTTATAATTCTAGAACCTACGTCCTATCTGAACCTATGTTTTATTCTAGATTTCTCATTCTTGCTGACCTGCATGGGCCACCACTAAAAGACGTGTCACGTCCCGCTTTCCAACTTGAACGGTGATGTCAAAACACATCCCCAGGCTACGCGCCAAAATCGCGATTGTCGCCCGTAAATCAGCAGAATGGAAAATACAAGGAAAATTGCATTACACATAGTAATTATAATACAGGCAACTTATCTAACAGTACATTGTCTTACAGGTTTATTACAAAAGTAATTTACAAAAGTAACTACGACAGCACTAGTCATAAACTGAAAGTCTTCAGGTCACTACTCCTCGACGTACAGTGGCAATGCCTCGGCAGGATTGTCTTCTTTTTTCCCTAGTGAACAAATATTAGGTCGTTTAGAAACGACAAGCAAGTCCTCGGGTCAAAGACGTTTAAAAGAAGTTTGGAATAAGAATCAGAATGTAAAGATTTTCTATTAAGAAAAAAAAATTAGGAATATGACAATTCACAATTATTTGTAAGTGCCTTTGTACTAATCACTTAAGAAATATGAACAACATTCTTACTTCATGTAACGGGAAATTTCTACCTTCGTGAGATGCAAATTTCGAGCTTCCCTTGAGCTTACAATATAGTTTTGCCTCCCTTGAGCAAAACGGAAAAACTGCCTTCCTTTAATAGGGGAAATTTCTTTTTAAATGAGATGAAATTTAGTGAACAAAAATGCAATGCAATTTGGAGAATAACCCTGAATATTCATTTAAATATTTCCCGTCAACAATCCCGTTAACCCGGGATCAGGCTGTGAATTCCGAGCCTCCCTTGGGCTTATCAATCATCTATTCGATGTTACTGTCGAAATAGACGTAATAAATTTCCGAGCCTCCCTTGGGCTTGGTTTGCCTCCCTTAAGCAAACTAAATTCCGAGCCTCCCTTGGGCTTAGTTTGCCTCCCTTGAGCAAACAAAATACTGATCAGCTTTTTGTTGTAATTATGTTACGGGACATTTAGGGTTATTCAGTTTGTTCTCCCCCGCCCAATGCATCCTAAATGTTACCAAAAATTTCCCCAATTGATTTTAGATTTTAAAGAATGTTCCGATTTTTCTGAAAGTCGGAAATTGACTATCTCTTGAAATTTCCAAAAATTTCGGCAGAGTCTCATTTGTTTTTTTAGAGCCTCCAAAAATTTGCAAGAGACAATATATGATAAAAATAAATTCCGAGTTCGCCGACCCCTTCGGTGGAGCAACTCTCAACACCGGAACACAAGCAAGCATATGTATATATAAAATGCTTAATTCTTACCATGACAATTTGGCAAGCAAGCAAGCATTTTATTTAGGCAAGCAATTTCCTTGATTTGAGCGGCTTGTAGTTCACTATCCCAAGTATCCAAATGAAGTTATTAGTAGTATATAGGCATCAAATCTATGTGTCATGACTTGAAAAAAAAACAATGTTAGACTCTTTGTAATATTGCATTGGTGTGCTAGAGAGTTGGAAATTCATAGAAGTAAAGTTATCGTGGTATATAGGGACTTGCAAAATAATCAATTTAACCATCAATCATTCCAACATGTGTTATTTCGATAGGTTTAATAATTTGGACCGAATTATATAATTATGTTAATATCGAAAACTACTCTCGTGTACACGTGTTCAAGTAAGAAAACGTAAGACATATATATATATATATATATATATATATATATATATATATATATATATATATATATATATATATATATATTTAAAAAAAAAAAAAAAAATATATATATATATATATATATATATATATATATATATTTTTTAAATATATATATATATATATATATATATATATATATATATATATATATATATATATATATATATATATATATATATATATATATATACACGTGTTCAAGTAAGAAAACGTAAGATATATATATATATATATATATATATATATATATATATATATATATATATATATATATATATATATATATATATATATATATATATTTTTTATATATATATATACATATATTCAATTTGTGTAGGTTAAGCCCCTAAAATTATACCGAGAGTTACAAATGTACATGGATATATGAATAAGAATTTACATCTATATATATAGTGTCAAAGTGTGTATAATATATCATGTGTCCAAGAACCCATTGGTGTCGTGTCCAATACTTATATATTTGCGTTGTATCCTACACAAGGTGTCCTTTACATATATTAATTGTATCGTGTCCAATACATTCATGTGTCCAATTATTGATATACACATATATACCTATGTATAATAGTTTTCGAATTCTTAATTTCTTTCAACCAAATTGGATTTCTGATTCAGTCCACAGAATTTCAGAATTTAAAATACTCAATAATTGCTCCTATTAATTAGGAAATTAAACAAAACAAAGGAATTCAAAGGGATAGAGGAAGAAGAAGGAGGACTTGCTTCCAAGTATTCCAAAAAACTACCAATATCTTACAATTTAAATTCTTATGATCTTAACTTGTAATTTCAAAATTTTAAATGAATTCATAATTATTCAAAATTAACATAGATGATCAAATTAAGAATCTTTAAGAGAAGAAGAAGAGAAAAAGAGGACTTGCCTTGGGTTGGAGATTGACCTAGCTTCTTCACTAATTTTCTAGTTTAAATCCAATAACAATAACAAATTCTTGTTAGCAATTCTAGGTTTAAGGTTAAAAGGAAGAGATTGGGGAAGAAAATAAAAAAAAACTCACCTAGGGTTCTTGGAAATGGAAGTGAAGGAGGAAGAAAATAAAGAGGTAGTGGGAGTGGTGGCCGGAGAAGGTGGTTGGCGGCCGGCGGCGGCAGGCGGCGGCGGGCGGCAGACGGCGGCGGCGGGCGGCCAGCAGCAGCAGCAGTAGTAGGGAGTGGGGAGGGGTGGTGTGGATGTTTGTGGGTGTATATGTGTAGTTGTGTGTGTGTGGGGATTTAAAATGGGAATTAGGGTGAGGTGTCCCCCCCCTCATTTAATACAAGGGACACATACTCCCTTCTTAATTCTTCCATGGTACACATGGCATGACATGTGTCATGCCATGGAAAATTCTCTTTTTTTTTCTTTTCTTTTTTTAAAAACAAATAATAATAATAATAATAATAATAATAAATAATAATAATAATAAGAGTATGACAGTCGCAGTGGTGTGGTAGATCATGGTCCATCATGAATTTTTTCACCCATATGGTACGTATCTCACCGTATACCCATAATTAATACTTTATAGTAATATATTTCTTTCAACTTAACTGACAAATCATATAATAATTTCGTAACAGGTTGAATCGGGAGAAGACCCGAATATGGTGACCTTGTTCCTCGTCACGCACACGAAGGGGAAGCGGTTCGTAGACGACAAGGCCCGGGACACCTACGTAAGTTTTACTTAATGCTAGTTCATTAATATTAATTTTTAGTTACGTAGAAAATTCATATAGATGTTATTTCTAGGCCGAGTTTTAGAAGTTTTAGTTAATGCTAGTGCATTAGTATTAATTTTTAGTGACCACGTGAGAATTCATATACATGTTATTTCTAGGCCGAGTTTTTGAGGCTTAGGAAGGCCGGGCCGACACGTTCAGAGGGAGCTGGTGCTAGCACTTCCCAGCAGTCCCCAGCCGCCGCAGCTTAGTCAGATGACGAGCTGTGGATGAGGGCCGTTGGTGTCATGCATAGGGGTATGTACTATGGTACGGGCTCCTATGGTGCCTTCATTGCGTCACAGGCCTCTGCGACCGCCACTAGTGTAACGTCCCAGTCCCAAAATACGTAGGACTAGGAACGTAGACATGCCAGCCGTATAGTATATATACGTAAGCTGTAAAATGTAGTAGAACCATGACTAATCTCATCCACACAAAATAAATAAATAAAAGATATCATATAATGATAATGAATTATCTTGATACAATATGTTGGGCGGAGACAAATTCACTACCAACAAGTAAGGAAAAATACATGAAAAATAAAATAAGTTCGACGGTCGAAGCAAAAACGATCAAAGTACAATCATCCTCGAATAAATAGTGACGATCATAGCCAGGGCTAGAACACCTGCGAAAGACAAGAACACACACCTGGCAAGATAACCAGGTCCTCAGAGGGACGTAACAAGATACAATAAACATGCCATATAAATACTGAATATATAATATGCCATAATCAAAGAAAGTGACAAGACATAAATAAGGTAACCTAACCGTACTAAAGTGATCATGCAGTTGAGAAACAATCCTTCGACGCATGAGCCCTGGCTGTAAATGGGATCGGCATAGTCCCTATATAGGGCACCAGGGGCCTACATCCGTAACGTCCGAAGATCGTCAAAGGGCATCATGTGCAATGGACTACGTCCATAACGCTCTGGAAAACGTCAGAGGGCACCTGGAGCCTGCGTCTCCGGCGGAGCACACAGGTAAGCAGAGAAGTGAAAAGAAGCCCATACGTCAGGTTTTGTTCTCCCCACCCAATGTACCTATCAAGTCGCATCCACGACCATGTACCTCTACTAACTGCTAAGTCTTCTAACACGCCTCCATTAGCAGTTAGCCCTAACGCATGCGCATGGAGGATCAGCCCACATGCAAGAACCTCTACATGCTACTCATCTCACACATCATCGTGGTATAACTGTGTCAAGGTATATGCGATACACTACAGACGGTAGTCCCTTAACTCTAGGTTCATGTGCAACCAAAGGATTGTAACAAAGTAAACTAATAATCACTGAGCATGTAGTAAATCAAGTACTGTAATAACTGGAAATAATGAACAGTGATATGTAATAAAATACAGACTGAATATAAACAGTATAATGGCAAGGTATCTTACCTGGTGTTTTGCCTGGTATGGTGCGGTGTTCTGACATATCCCGATAGTCCAATAGCCATAGTCGTTGCACACAGGATCCGATTCGCAAAGAAATAGGAACGTGGGATCAGTCGTGATCAAGATTTGACAATAAAAGAGAATTTGGAGTAAATAATTACTTACAGTAGTTTTAGATTTATTTCATAATATTTTGGAGTCTAAATTTTATTAGTAAAATATTTTACATAAACACTAAAAATCAAGAATCATTTTAGGTAAGAAAAACTCTAAGTTCGTAAAAACATGCTTTTTAGATAAACTATATTTTATATATGAAAAATATTGAAGTAATTATTCAAAAATATTAAGAAGTGATTTATGGCAAAGGAAAAAACTGTAACTTTTGAATATATATATATATATATATATATATATATATATATATATATATATATATATATATATATATATATATATAAATATATATATATATATATCTATATATATATATATATATATATATAATATATATATATATATAATAGAATAAATATATATATATATATTATATATATATATATATATATATATATATATATATATAATATATATATATATATATAATAGAATAAATATATATTATATTATATATATATAATAGAATAAAATAAAAAATCATTTGTTGCAAAAACTGTATTATATAAAAAGTCTTAGACGAATAGCACGTCATAATATATATTTATTAGTTAAAAGTATTGTTGCTAAATATTTATAAATTTAGGAAACAAGTTTAAGACAGAACCTAATTTGTTAAAGTAAGCTTTTCTTAGGCAAACATATTATAGTAATAACTTTTCAAAACTTATATCTTTCTAACCTAATAATAATAATATTGTTAATAATAATGATACTGTTAATAATCATAATAATAATAAAAATCATAATAATCATAATAATCATAATAATAATGATAAAATAATAATATTATTATTATTATTATGAAGTAATGCAACAGAAATCACAAACAGGTGAAGTACATCACCTGTGCTGTTAGAATAATACTATTAATAACTAATAAATAAAATCATAATAAATAACCCTTAAATTCTCAAAGCAGTACTTCTGCTTTCTTAAACTTATAGAGAGAGAGTAATGAAAGGGGGAAAAGGGAAAAGGGGGAAAGAGCAGAGGATACCGGGCGGTGGTTGGTGCTGCAGAGGTGGTGGGCGGCGCTGCCGAGGCGGTGGTCGGCGCTGTCGAGGCGGTGGTCGGCGCTGCCGTTCCAAGACGCGAGGAGGTCGGTACGAGAGGAGTTCGTCGGCACTGGGGATTGGCGGAGGCTCGTCGGGTCGGGAGGGCGCAGGATCCAACGGCGAACATTGCCGGAGGGAGGGCCACCGCGGTGCCCGATCCTGAGGTGGCACGATGGAGGCTCGATCCGGAGGAGGCACAGTTTTTCGGTCGGCACAGCAAGGGGCACAACTTCGGCGTAGGCGAAGAGTTGGTGGGCCGGAGGCGGCGTGGATCAGGCCGCCGTCGCGGCGACGAGGTCGGACACGACGGAGGTAAGGGTTCTGCCTCCTCTTCTTTTTCTTTTGGTGGTCGTAGTTTATGGTGGTGACTGCGGCCGATGATGGTCGTAGCGATTTTGGCTGATGGTGGCGGGGATGGTGATGGCAGTGGTGTTTGGTTGGTCGGATTGGCCAGGTGGTGGTGGTTGATGGTGGAGGGGGTTGTGCCATGGTGGTGGCGACAACAGAGTGTTTCGGTGGTGAAGGGGAGAGGAGGTTTTTTTGGGTTGTGGCGACGTAGGGGAGGTTGTCGGTGATGGAACGGCGATGGCGGGTTCGGTTTTGGTGATGGTGTTGGCCGTGATGTAGGCGGAGTGGCTGATGGTAGCTGGCTGAACGGGGATGTCGGGATGGCAGGGACGGCTGTGTGGTTGCCGCGGCGGTGGTGACGTGTAACATCAGGAGAGATGGTGTGGAGGCTGGGTTAGGTTTAGGATTAAGTCGTCGTGTCGGGAGTGTCCGACACGACATGCATGGAAGTTCGGGATTGTCGGACAGGACGAAAAATTATGTATGTGTAATGGAAATTATAGTGGATGTAGAGGCACAGACACGATGCACGGATGGTAGAAAATCCTGGAAGAGTACCTCTCCTTATATAGGAGGTAAGAATTCCCAGTTGGATAAGGATTAGGGAGGTTTAAATCCCTTATTTAGATAATTTCCCCTTTAATTTAAATCGATTTAAAATCCAATTCAATATAGATAAAACTTGTCTTTAATTTAAAAGCTATTTAAAATAAGGTCAATAAAATCTTTTCCAATTTAAATCATGATAATTAATTAAATATTAAATCAAATAATATTTCAAATACCATTTTCATGACTAAATAAATATAGTAATAATTAATTTCAAACATTCTCAATAAATACTTAAATATTAAATCATAAAATAGCTTTTATAAATAACAAA
Source organism: Iris pallida (assembly GCA_029216955.1). Classification (NCBI taxonomy): domain Eukaryota; kingdom Viridiplantae; phylum Streptophyta; class Magnoliopsida; order Asparagales; family Iridaceae; genus Iris; species Iris pallida. The sequence continues at coordinate 5,938,728 of JANAVB010036818.1, forward strand.
ACATACTAATAAACAAATTGCAAAATATTTGGAATATATTTCATATAAACCACAATTTTCCTAATCACTACATATTTTTAAACGACGAACATAATAATTATTTTAAAAATAAAAATATTTATCACATTTATTTGAACAAATACTTTCCCATATAAAATAAAATTTATAATAAAACTGTTTTTCTAAAATATGTACATCGACACATATTCGCACTCGTCGAGCAAATACGAAATGTAATTCTCGCATGCTATGCAAATACGACAATGTGAACTCGTATACGACGTGCAGATATGAAGTACAAAATAACTACAAAAAATATTAAAAAATTGTAATAGAAAATTAGGGGGTTTACAACTAGTGTGCCCGGCCCCGTACAGACTGAGGAGTCGCTCCGCCACCAGCAGAGTGTCGATGCACAAATCCCAGCTCTGCATGACGAGATGTTGCAGAGGATGGGGGCGCCGCATACAGATGATTCTGCGCTCATCTTACGCTTTGAGAGGCTGGAGGAGACTCCGGAGGCGCTGCGGCAGATGACCCGCGCTACGCAGGAGGCTACGCAGCGGTTGGTCGAGCAGATGTAGCATTTCCAGGAGATGGCTATGGAGCGACCGTCTGCTGGTACGTCCGGAGCATCGTCTACATCCGGCGGTCCACGGGAGGACATGCTCGTCCACCTATTGTCACCGGAGGAGTATCAGACGATCCTGACGTTGCGACGACAGTCATCTGGTGGCGCTCCTCCTCTAGCACCGGGTCCAGCTCCAGCTCCAGCTCCAGGCGATCAGTAGTTTTGTTTTTGCATTTTTGGATTGTACTATATTTTTGACTTTGTATGTATTGGGGGATATTCAGTTTTTTCGTTGAGGATATTGAGTTTGTACGTATTTACGGATATTGATTTGGTTTGTTCAGGGTATTATATTGACATTGTTCGTTACAGATAGTATTTTTTCTTTATATTTTTTATATATTCTGGAATGTATTGTGCGTGCCGGTGTTGAGTGTTCCACCGAGGGGGTCGGCGAACCCAGGGATTGGATTCTGTATTATGTATTTTGTATACTATATTTTGGCTCAGGCTCCAGCTCCATTTGCATTCTGGAACCTGTTTTTTTATTTTTTTAACTTAGCGACATTTTTAGCGACGTTAATATTCATCGCTAAATTTTAGCGACGTTAATAAATGTCGCTAAAAGCGTCGCTAAATGCTGACGTGACAACACGTGGCACCAAATCGGATGTCAGCTCGTCGTCACTAAAACATCACAAAAGTGTCGCTAAACGGCGACCACACGATAACATCGCCTTATACGTCGCTAATTAGCGTCAACGAACAAACATCGCAAATAACGTCGCTAATTAGCGACGTTAATAACGTCGCCAAATAACGTCGCCCTAGCGATGTTTTGCGACATTTTCTCGTTTAGCGACACGTTTTTTTTTCCGTCGTTTCCAAAAAGTCGCCCAAAACGTTGCTAAATTCATTTAGCAACGTTTTCACCGAGTTTGGCGACGTTTTGGAACGTCGCTAATATGACAAATTTTTGTAGTGATCCCATGGTCGCTGAAACAAAAAATGTCGCTATAACAATGAATTAACATCGCATAATGTTTTGAACGTAGCGACGTTTAGCGGCGTGCCATTGCTAATCAACGACGGCTACTTTCATTGCTAAACTTCATGAATTATTTTGTAATTAACGACAACTTTAGTGGCATTTTGCTACAAAAAATGTTGACATGGCAAACTTTGCCATGTCAGCTTATTAGCGACATTAGCGATATCGATAATACAGGTTAGCAACGTAGTATTATGTCGCTAGATGAACGTTGCTGGACGTCGCTAAATTGCAAAATAAATTAAAAAAACATAATGCAGTTTGTACCGTGGCAGTTTATAAAATTTGCCTAAAGTTATCAAACCACTATTTATAAAAAGTAGACTTGGAGCAACCCTCCGTTGAATTCCATGGTTTCGTCGATCCATTCGATGGAACACTTAACTCCTGTAAAAACATATAGAGAGAATATAAATAATAAAGTAAATATATAAAGTTGTAACACACAAACAATAACCCAAAAATTGTCACATAACATCAAATATTGTCATTAAATATATATATATATATATATATATATATATATATATATATATATATATATATATATATATATATATATATATATATATAATACATAGATGAAAAATCCAAGAATGGGCCAACACACAAACAACAAAAAATATGTCCAATGAAAGATAACGGCTGATCAAGAGTAGGAGCACCGCAGCGCATCTGGGATAGATGAATTAAATATTTTATATGATAGAATGTATACCGATGCATCGGTCGACCTAGGAGGGATTAGGCACAAGGTATGAGTCACTCGACCAATTACTGGGCACTGGAAATCGCTCGGCCTATAGGAGGGATTAGGCCCCCTGAGGCTAGAAGTCCTTGCAATTAGTGGGTGTCATGTCTATCAATGAGATGGGCTTATATGTCCCAACTGTTGACATTGGAAAATACCCATAGTCCACCATGTAAGTTAGGCCATATGCTTATAATAATATGCTAGCCTAAAAGTTAATACAGAGACAAATAGAAGATTTTATTCATGTATAAAAATTATCCTAATCCTTGTCTGATGCAGGGACAGACAGTCGGTCGTGGGTAGGAATAACTATATAAGTGATATTCTATTGTTTATGTTTCTTTCATATGAATCATTAAAAAGAACCTAGACAAGGAGAAAGATCACCTAATAATAGTTCCTAGCTTCACATGATTACTTAGTGCAGATTTTTGTGAGTTCAATTACAGTCGCTCACCAGTGAGTTCAATTACGGTCGCTCACCAGTACTCGATATGTACTTACCCAAGCTGTGGGCATACCCAGGTATCAAGGAGAAGGAGGATAATCAGAGGTGCTAGAAGCTTGTCCAATCTAGTGGAACCTTGTTCATTGCGTCAAAGTTCTCCAGTTCAAGTGTTATATTATTTCCTTTGAAGGTGTTTTGTCTATGTTTTAGTAAAGATATAATGTTTGAACATTGTGGTTATTTTCAGTTTCAAAAGAACGATGTAAGCCAAGTACGTGATTTTGAGTTAGCAATCAATAGTACTTTGTAATCGCTTCCAAGTTATCAATAATATGTTTTATTTTCTTTGTGTTATAATTTGGTGTTCTGCATTAAAGTTTTGTTGCATTGCTGTTAATACAATCTATTTGTTATGGTGCAAGTTCATTCTTTGTACAAGCACAACTTAGGCTTGTATGGCATCTCATCCAGTGGCGATTTTACGATCCTTCAGGATACGGGTGTAACATATGGGACTTGATTCTCAAAAGCTAATCCAAATAAAGGAATTGTCTTAATTCAATATGTCCGGAATTAATCGATATCGATAAGGTACAATGCCTCCGACTGGGAAACGAGGCACTACATTTAACCCATCTTTCTATTGTTCAATGGGTTCTTGGTTTTGTTTGGATGGATAAGATCACTTAAGGAAGGCATGGATTAATGATGTAGCTTATCCTATGGCCCTCATTTATTCCTTCCCCCTATATTAATCTCTCTATTTTTTTTCTATTTTCCCTTTGTTTATTTTTCTTTCTTCATTTCTTACCCTCTTTCACTTCCTTGGGCTATGCTTGGAGCTTGGCTAGGAGGCCTTGTGTGTGGTGTCTAACCCTCTAGGAGGAGGAGTAGAAGCTTGGTTTAATTTTTTAGGACCCTAGGCAAGTACATCTTGCTCAAAATGAAGACAAACATATTTTTTGTATTTTTTTTTCTTTCTCTATTTTTTTTTACATCTTTTGTATATGACATTTTTTATTTTAGTTGTTGGTTTTGATTAGATCTAGGTTTCGAGGTCGGTATTGTGTGATACCATAGAGAAACTCGGTATCGGTTGCGATACTTTGTTTTCTCTTGCAATGCTTAGTCATTTATGCAATAGGTGACCTACCTTAGCTATGTATTTTGTTGGTTTTGAGTTTGGTAGAATCAGACATGTTTCAGTTCACGAAAATCCATTCATTTTGAAGTATTTTGAGGAATTGATCTATCAAATTTATTTTATTTTATTTTTGAAATCTAATGCTTCCATGTTGTAAGAAATTTAATTTCATACAATTTAACCTTTGAAAAGTCGAATTCTGATTTAAAATAGAGTTTTTATGGTTGAAACAAATTTTGACAAAATTTTAGAATTTTATCATTGTATCAGAAAAGTATAGCAATGGTATACCTTTTTATGTCCAGAAAACTTGTTGTTTTCAGCCAAGTATACCACTGTTATACTGGTGTATACCGTCGGCATACCAGTTTGGTTGTTGTTTGCTATTTTTACCTATTTTTGTCAGTCTTTGCTATTTTCTTGATTAATTTGATTTCTTAACATAATCTTGCAACTTTGTATAGTTTTGGGAAGTAGTATTCACTATCTACTTGACATGAGTTTATGTTCTTCACAACATCATGGAATATTTGTTGTATGCTTAATCTACTGCATATTGGCATTGGACAATCGAGTGTGAGTATTGTCCAATGTATAATGTGTTGTGAGTTACAAGAACATTCACCAGTAATAACTCCTGATTTACTCGTACCCATGGCTCGTCATTTTAGGACGATTCTCGAGTATCCGCTCCTTGAGAATTGAAAATGAACTTTGTATGGAAATTGACTAGTAAACTCATATAAATTATTAGGTGGGGAGGATATTCGCTATCGGGACCTCGTGTTGCTTGGGGACCATAGTAGTAGGTACAACCCGATTGGCGTGGGTCCCTGACCACTCGTGTTTGACAGCTGATGGCACTACTGAGTCATACATCATGCCGGATTGTGACATAAGCAGTTATATGTTTCATATGTTTTAATGTATATGCTATATGTTTATGATATGCTATTTTGACCCTACAAGTTGTCTACCCCTTAGCCACCTGAGTATCTATAGTGTAGGTGGTAGAGAAGTTCCTCAAGTTGCATATTAGTAATTAGGATTTGTGATAACCCTATTTAGTTAATTATAGTTGGTCGTGCTCTTTTGGTTGCACGCGTTATTTTACATGCTCGCTTAATGTCATATGTGTTGGTAAGTCGCTAGGGGCTAAGTTCTGCTCAGGCAAAGATTTGCAACCCCGACCCTTGTTTACTTTAAGCATTATGGCTCCGATTTCGAGTATTTTCTAAGCTCCCTTTTCGCTCCTCGGCTTATCTTGTCCTATAGCTATTTTGTTTAGCATTTATTTCGGTCTTTCCTATTCCCGAGACGGTGCATTGGTATCGCACTAGTCTCGCTATAGCATTTAGTTGTTGTTCTCGTTATTGTATAATTGTTGTTTGTTGACTTGAACACGTTAGCGGTCATAGGTTCGGTTCCTACCTTTTGTCCTTGTTTGGTGTAAGGTAGGAAATTAGTTCGTCTATTTACGGGTTTTCGTCTTGTGTTTTTATTATTCACCTTGGATCTCCTTTGTGGTAATTGTTGCTTGGGGTTCTAACTATAATGGTTTTTTATTGCTAGGTTACCTAGTTGGACCCAAGTATCTACCGTCCCTTCCACCGGATGGCCCGTATTCATAGGATTGCAGCTCGGGGTAGTGTGTGGATCATCTTTATCTCCTATTCTATTTTATAATTTCAATTCAAGGTGTTTTGCTAAGGATATGGGTTAGTCCTTGTTTCTGGATTTTTGTTTACTCCGTCTTTGGTCAGCGTAGTTGTATATTCTAAAAATATAGCTAGTTGTACATTTATGTACCTTTTTGTATATTCAGCTTATGTATCTTTTGGCATGTCAATTTTTTCGATTATGTATGCATTTGTGTTTTGGATGCCTTACCATTGTTATATATATGATTTACTATTTACTGTTTCTTGTGTTGATTGGATTGAGAAAGAAATTGTTTGACCTTAGGAGTCATCAGTGGCATGCTAAAGTCTCCCACTTGCCTCTTTACAGTCGGGATCGTCGTATGATGTTCAGGAGTGTAATGCCCTGCTCCACACGAGACATTTGGTTGGCATATTGGATGCGGTCAGAATGTTGGACCATGACTTGTGTTGAAAATTAAGAGATTTAAGAATGCTGTAGTCTTCTTAGTTGACCGGATGGGGTGAGTTATGGAACATGGCTTGCTGGTTGGCTATGTCAAGTAGGAAACATCATGCCTTGTGTTAAATCATCTCTGGAGGAATCCTTGAGCATATATGTGATCGGAACAGAAAGACCCTTTGTGCAAGTGAATGGAATTGTCCATTCTCCTCTACTCTTTCATGCTTAATAAAATGGAGTATTGTGTTACTATTTTTGTCCCTAAATGTCCCATGCTTTAGTTGATGAAATAATAGAGATGCTTATGCTGAATAATGTTGAGATGAATAATACATGAACATGGATATGCTACTGTGAATCACACACTAGAAATGAATCAATAATATTGCTCATGCCTAATGCTGCTATGATGAATCTGATTCTTGAATAATGAAATGCCTATGTGAATGATACATGAGAAAGAACTGATAATGCTATTGACATAATGAAATGCTGCATGTCCCAATGAAATAAAATAAAATGCTGCATGTCCCTTTGAGAACTGAATAATGTGAAAAATGTTACAATGTGATGAATTGATGAATGTGAAATGATTTGGCTTGGATCAATGAGATCATCAAGTGTGAGAATGATGGAAATGATAAGTCCTTGAACATGACTTGGATGAGATGAGATGATGCACTGTTGCCTTTATTTTTAATATTTTACCATGTAATTATGTTCATGATCGAGTCGAACACGCATTTGCATGGTTATGGACAACTTGTGCACAAGGTTTGAGATGAGTTTCCTCGGACAGTATGCTTGAGGCGCTGGGACCGATCCGACCCGGGAGGAAACATTGGCGTGCTTTGGTAGCACGGGTATTGCGGGACATTCTTTGAGGCTATCTACCTACTTTGAATGGAGCATTTCACTACCGTAAAGTCCTATAAGGAAAAAGTCCTAAATAGTATAATAACACCAGTGATGTAGTCATGATGCATGCTAATGAATGTCTTGTGCTGTTGTGCAGGCAGACTAAGTATATTATATATCTTGTATTTTATGCAGGTATGAAGAATTCGCCTATCAGTAAGAAATCACTCAAAGTGAGGCATTATCATACATGTTGATTCAAACTTAACAGTTTAACATGTTATACCAGTATTGTAATGCCCCGCTCCGCACGGTGCATTACGATGAGTCGTTGACTCGAAGACTTGCGTTGACCCGATGAAGTATCGATGCGAATCGATGCAAAGCCTAAGTTCGGTTGGAACAAAGTATTGACTTCGGTTGATCTGGGGTGCAGGCTATGCTTTTGTACTAGATTGTAAAGGGTCGACATTTTGCCTTATTCGAAATGATGTCCGTAAAACCAAATCGCATGGGCACGGTAGGCCGAATCAATTGAATAGTTCGATGGAATGGCTAATTCAGGAGAGTTAGTCGTGCAAGCAAGTTATGGAATCGAGCCTATTCAGCTCGGCAGAAATGACAAGGCGTATCGGCTTAAGGTGGGCGGGTTCTTGACTCTCTTTCTCCCTACTCCTTCATACTTAATAAAATGTATTCCTTGTACGTGATTATGGTATTTGATTTAGCGAGCGTGGCTCGGGCGATTAAGGGTCTTAGTATGTGTCAAACATTAATATAGAACATTGAACAATTGAAACGACGTGCATCAAGTGTACGAATCGCGATAGGGCGGTGATGGTAGAACATTGAAGGAAAATATCGAGATGTGCATCACGTGCACGACTTCGAGAACATTGAACACTAGGTCTAGAATATTGATTATGGCATAAAGCGGGCCCTCATGCACGAAATCTACGAAATGACTAAGTAACTACGGAACTGCTGTTATGTGAATAACTTATGAATGGAAAGCATTGAGTATAAGTACGAAAAGTCTAAGCCATTGGGCGTCGTGCATCAATACGGACGTGTTGGGGCATAATGCTGTTGGAACTTGAGATAGAGATAACGGAATATGTAATGGAACGTGAATATGTTTATGGAACGTGAATATGCTTATGGAACGTGAGATTGGTTGGAATAATATGACTTGTTTTCTATGGCGTATATTGCATGGTCAATGGTCTCGGATGGCCCATGCACGGGTGCGGCTTCCCTCGAACGGTTACGACCGGGGCACCAGGACCGTTCGGCCTAGGAGGAAATTATGTATGGTATTATGGTGCACATCATTAGGACGAATTTTGACCGGCCAGTGTTGTGATAAGCTATGATATCAGTAAGTTTGGGGTCCTTCAGATACTGGGCTAGCAACCCGTACTGGAGCGATCATAGGCTTACACATAAGGATGCCAAGTCCATTACGGTGCGAAACACCGTGACCTTCATATAGATAGGGCCGGTAGGCTGAGATTAGAGTTGGGTACAGGCGCAGGGCCTGCCATCCTTATGCATATGTCTAAGTTTATGGTTGGTTAGTTGCGTGAATTGTATGATTGCTTATGTAAAGTTTTAACCGTTGCAGGCTAGACAAAATGGGACGGAGATGAGCACGATCATTATGTTTATGTTCAGAATATGTCTAACTGTATCTGCTGTAGAAACACGATGTTGGATACATTTATATTAAGTTTTTATGCTTGAATGTTGCCATGAAACTGATTCTAAGGCTAACTAGAAAGATCACCAAATAATGTTGCATGTTTCACTAAATGTACTTAGTGTTTGGTTTGGGTGCGAGTGGGTCTTGATCAGTACAGCGAGGACGAAAGCACTAATCCTCCACTAGTTTGCTTGCAGGTTCAGGTTATGATTTGGCTCGGGGCGGGGCTTAGCTTGGTTGAGCCGAGACATGGAGTCCTTAGCATTTCAAGAGGGGCTACCGCATTGGCGTTCGGACTTGCAACATGGAGATGTTCGGCCGAAGACTACTTATTGGCTATAAAGAGGCATAATATATGGAACGATCTAATCATTTGTGATCTAGAGAGATTATGAGCGTTGTAGCCAGTTGGCATATTCAGTTGGGCTATTTAAGCCTTTGTAACCTTCAGTTCATTATTAATAAAAGAGATTCTTATTGTATAGTATGTTTTCCTTTCGCTGCTTATGTTATCAATTTGAGATAAACTTATGTGAACCTGTTATCTTGCCTTGTACGAGCGCAACTCCAGGCACGTACGACATCATGCCCCAGCAAGGACGATGATTCGGGTGAAATCTAGCGAGGACGACGATTTCCCGGGTCGAGGCGTGACAAGTATGCCACGATGTTGCCTTTCCAACTCGGCCTCCTCTACCATGGCTAGAACACTAGTCAAGGCACTCGACCACACTCTCAGTGCCAAAATTCTTGGTTATCTTGCACTCCAAAACTTAACCGTGACTAAGGCCGTCTATACTAAATATTTATAAAATTCTAAAATCATATTTTAATTCAAACAAATAAATAAAAGGATATTTTTTTCAAACTTTCGGGAAGATGTTACGAATCTACCCTCCTGAGAAATATCGTCGAATCAAAATGCGATAGTGTATCCTTCTATGAAAGTTATCTAGTGAGACCTATGTAGCAACCTTAACTACCCAAATGTTAATTTAAATTAGGGACTCCTAGTCCTAACCATTCTCTTAAAATTGATTTACTCCTAGTTATGAATGAGCATTTCCTAGTCGCAAGCTCGCAGTAGTACGACTAATATGGTACTACCATGAGTTCGCACAATTTGCGAAGACTGACCTGCATGGGCCACCACAAAAACTTGTCACGACCCGTACCCGTTTTTTTCGGATACGAGACGTGTCCAAGCCAGCCTATGCCGCAGAGTCGGCGATAGAATGCTGTCACGGCCAAGATTGCTCAAAAATTATAAAATATAACATTTATTGCTCATTCACATTATTAAATCAAATCTACAATTATTATAAGATTTATATTTAAAGAAAAGTTTAAAGTTCTTACAAATAATGAAATTGATATCACATCTATCTAATTTCTAGGTTTTGGTCTGCAAGTACACCCGTATCTCCCAATGCTAAGTGAAGCCACAGCTAACCAAAAAAATGTTAGTTTTCAGTCAGGAATGGAACGAGTACATTCTCATAATAGAATCAATAAATGACGAAATTCATAAAACTGTAATAATACTGAGATACATGATAAGTAGATAAATAGGGAATCATGGCAGGAATCATGCGAGTAAAAGTAGGAAGACATGGTACACAAGACAATCAATGACAAGAAACTGTAATGTAGCAAGACTATATCAAATAAGTGATTTGAAATACACTTTCGACATGTAAACGGCTAAGGAGTAAATTCGGCACCCCACACGTAAATTGTGCGACTGCTATTAGGAAAGAATAGACATTTTGGGATATTTCTGGGTATGTTTACATGTCTACTAATGTACTTCCCCGCCCGGCTAGTACCCATGGATTCAAAAAGGTCACGAACACGAAAATATATTGGTCACGAACAACATGCAAGAATCCATAACTACTATCTCGTGTGACAAGCGTGTCAAGAATCAATCTGATATCAATGTAAAACATTATTAAATACAGGAAGTATAGAGATAATCAAATATGAAAACTATCAGAGATGTACTCGCCTGAGGTCCTGTGCTGGTGAAACCGATAATATTATACCACTCAGTGAGTCGCATCATTCAACACATACAGAAGTCTCCAGATACTGAAATAAACATTACCAACGTTTTCAGAATAGTCAAATTAGCTAGAATTGCCTGTCCTTAAGTCCAATTCGGGACACAGGAGCAAAACGATAATTTTGGGTCAAAACGGTGTCCGCCGTTGGACCCACTTTGCACCGAAAAGTATGCCAAAGTCTATGGTCCCTAAAGTCGTCAAAATATATGTCTACATGTCTGGTTTTCCGATACGAATCCAACCGTATGTCCAAAGTTGGATTCCGGCTGGTCGTACACAAAATTGCTCGTTGAGTCGGATCGTGGGGCCCGCAAAACGGCGATCCGGTCAACTGTCTCAGAATCGGCCCAAACTTGGCATACAGGACAAGAAAAACGATACGGTCCTGTTGGCGTAAGTTTCGCCTCGATTTGATGAACGTGCACAAAGTAATTGGAAAATTTGCACAGAGGCCGATACGATAAATTTCGACGAATATACATCAAATTCGTCGCGCACACGCAACCGATTTGAATTTCGTCAAAGCCCACACATCCGCGAAGCCGATACTCACCTTTCAATGCTTTCGGTTCACGACCACGTCGCCCGGATTGGCAGGACGCACGTCGTATCGGAGGGTTTTTTATATTTATTCAGTTTTGAAATCATTTTTTTTGGTCAACTTGGAGATTCGATTTCTCGACACGTAGTCGATGATTTTGGCTTCTGTAAAAACGTTTGTGAAGGCCTATAGGATTTCTTTCACTATTTTTAATTTGTTTTCAAAAACTCCTAAGGGTTTGCTCAAAATCCATCTTCTAAATAGGGTGTTGGGGACTGTTCTCATGTTCAGTTTTAAACAGACTTTTGGTCGATTTCGAATCCATTTCCCAATAAATCAAAGGCAGTATAAATAAACCTAATTGAAGAGTTATGCAGAGGTGGTCGTACCAGATCAAACGGTTTGAGAAACGACCCACTGTGTCCGACGAAATATCGCGACGAAGTTGGTCCTATCGCTGTGCTGCTACTGTGCGCCGTCCCATGTCGTGCGCGCGGCCGTGGAGGCTTGGCCGGCCGTCGGCGATGCCTAGGCGCGCATGACGGTGCTGGCGTCGGGGTCGCCTAGGGTGGCGCGGGGGTGGCGACATTTTTGTTAGGTTTTTGAGTCTCCCCTCTCTCTGTGTGTTTCTATATATACATGCTATACTGTCTTCGTTACCAGGGGATGGGGTCGAGCTGTTGGGCCGTTCGGCTGGGGAGATGGTATGGGTTTTCGTTTTATTTTTTTATTTATTTTAATTGTTTGATATATATATATATATATATATATATATATATATATATATATATATATATATATATATATATATATATATATAGGATGTAAAAAAAAATATATATATATATATATAGGGATGTATGTATGTATATATATATATATATATATATATATATATATATATATATATATATATATATATATATATATATATATATAATATATATATATATATATTTCTTTATATATATATATATATATATATATATATATATATATATATATATATATATATATATATATATATATATATATGTCTAAGTGTACATACACACACACATACCTACATATACATATTATATTCATATATATTTATTTATATATAAAAAAACCATTAGCTAATCACATATAAATATTTATATTTAATATCTTATTATTTCCTTTATATATTATATCTATATTTATCCTTATATAATAAACTCCATAAAACCTCAATGATAATTTATTTCTAGTGCAGGGTCTACTTATATAAATATGATCACATATATTATAACATTTATTTTGACAATAAATGATATAACCAACAATAGTAAAATAATATTATATAATAATAACATCAATAATATTAAGAATAATAATATTCCTAATAACAACTGAAATTAACAAATAATGGATATAATAGTCTTTGGTGAACTTACCAAACACGCCCTTGATTTGGCTCCAGAAAATCGTATCAATACTCTAAAATACCCTCTGTTTTATTAATATCCATATTATACGTATAATTTATATTTAGAAAAATATTGGTGTTTCCCCAAAATATATACAAGGTATTTGCACATACATAAATACGTCTAAATGGGCGTCTTTGGTCTCGTTGTATGCCTACATGGGCCTAGCCCGGTCCGGGTCCAGTCCGAACCAAATTGGCATAACCGAGTTTCCTAAAAGTCGTTAAATTAATAAATAACTTAATTAAATTCTTTATAGAGGTCAAGTCGCAACTTGGCCTGGTTTTCCTAGTCAGGACACGCTTATGGCTGGGTCTTTCCTAGTATGGCTAATAAACTAGTCAAAGCACTCGACCATGCTATCCGTGCCATGATTCCTAGTCATCTGGTAGTTCAGAACTCAACCGTGGCTAAAGTCATCTACCGTAATAATTATTTAATTAATTATTTATATAATTCTAAAAAATCACATTTAAATCAAATATTTAATATAAAAAATATTTCAAAAATTTTCGAAAAGGGGAGCTATAAATCTACCCACCTTAAAAATAAATTCGTCCTCGAATTTAAGGACTAGGATAATCAAATCTTTCTAAGATTTAAATAAATATTGGATTTACCAAATCAAAATCAATCCATAATGATTTAAAAATAATTCAAAGTTTTATTAAAATATTAAAAATGCATTTGATCGAATCTAAATATAATACAATAATAATTTAAATGAATAATATGTTTATCAAATGACATGGAAAATATTGTATATATTAACTAAATAATACATATCTTTGTTAGTCCAGGACTGAATCAAACTAATTATAATATAACAAAATAAATTTAATTGATAATTAATATTAGCAAATAATTTAAATGATATTTTATAAATTCTAAATCAAAAATAGTTTGACAAAAAATTCTGTTGTCATCCAAATATATTCTATAGTGGTTACAAATAAAATCTATTCTCTAACTAAAATTTATTAAAATAAAAAATAAAATTTTTGAAATCAGGGATGTGGGTTTACAAATCTACCCACCTTAGAAATATTTCGTCTTCAAAATTTCAAAGAGCATGATTAGGCACGACTATGAAGAATAATCAAGAAACCAAAATTTTAATTGATATGAATAAAACGACGAATGGTATAATCAAGGGAGTGATATGATTCATGATCTAATTAGTCACGCGTAAAAATGATAAAGATAATAGATAAAAGGACAGTGTGATTTGGTACGACCAGTATTCGGTCAAATGGTCTAGTTGACAAGCAATTATTTTTAAGAACGATCAAGAGTGAAATAGTTGGGCACGACCAATCTATGATCAGCATGGTTGAGTCATTACCATCTTTTTAAGGAATGACCAAGGTTCTCGATGAAATCTAAACAGAAATTTATTCGCATTTAAGAGGCAGTCACGATCAAGGCTAGTCGTACAAGTCATCCAAGCAGGGTAAAAATAGGAAGTTGGCACGAGCATGATCATGATCAAAATAGTCATGACCGTAGTTGGAACGAAGGTATAACCTTAGCTATGATTTAGTTGAAATTATAGACACGGTTATGATTTAGTCTTGATTAAAAAATGGTTTAAGATCGATCAAAATTGAAATCATCTTTGTACGACCAACTAGTTGAACAAAATTATTTAGGCACGATCATGGAATTGAATTCTAGGATGACAGGCGAATTGGCACAATCGAAATAGAATCGAATAGTTTGGTCATGATCAAAAGGAATTTAAGGATGATCCAAATCGAAATCGTTCTAACACGATAGATTGTGTATGCATGATCATAGAATCAAACCTAGGAAATGATACGAATTTGACTCGATCGAAATATAATAAAAGGAGTCTAGTTATGATCGAAATTGTTCAAGGATCAAATCCAAAAATGCTTAAAATATATATTTCCAATTATTTAGGCACGAGTTTAGAATCAAAATCTAGATAAGTTTAGAAATCCAGTCGAAATTACATTAAAAGATGACAATCTGAAAAATAGAAGGATAAGAAAGGAAGGGAGAACTACCGGTTTATCGAGAAGATTGTGACTAGGAATAAGCATAAATCAATTTGAAAACTTAATAGTTATATGTGTAATGCCCCGCTCCGCACGGCGCATTACGCTGAAGCGTTGACTCAGCGAGTCACGTTGACCGAATGAAATGTATCGATGCGAATCGATACGAGAGTTACGTTGTCCCGAGCAATGCATCGAATTAAGTCGATGCGAAGAGTTGCCTTGTCCTAATGAATGCATCGAGTGAATCGATGCGAAGCGCCGCGTTGCCCCGAAGGATGAGTGCGTTGAATCGGCTCGAAGATTCTAAGAAATCGAATCGACCAAGGCGCAAGTCCGAATCGATGCAAGTATTGATTTTAGTTGTTTTCTTGTGTAGGTTATACGTTGACGCAAAAATATTAGAGGTCGATCTTTTGCCATATTTAGTAAGGGGTCCGCGAAACCAAATTACCGCCTTACGACGGACTGGGACTTGGGCACGGTAAGCCAAATCGAACGTATAGTTCAATAAAGCACGAAGTGCTCAAATGTCTATGTCAAAAGAGTGGTCGTGCAACAAAGTTATGAAATCGAGCCGCATCGGCTCGGCGAAACGACAAAGGCGTATCGACTCAAGGTGGGAGGATTGACTCTTCTTTATACTCCTTCATACGATAAGTCGAAATATATCATTATATACTAAGTTAACCTATCGACGCCACGGGCGTGGTCCGATCGGAAGATAAATCATAGTGTGTGTCGAACACTAAGTTAGTACAATTGAAATGAAACATGTATCAAATATACGAGTCGCTATGGAACATTGGATATCGCCAAGGCGAGCGCCTCGGTGCGCAAGCCGTAAAAACATGGGATAACTGTATTCGATGAGTGCCTCAGTGCACGAACCATACCGTGCCTTCGTGCACGAGTTAGAAGGCTAGAACATTGAAAGACATTAGGCGAGCGCCCTAGCGCGCAAGCCCCGAATATTGAACACTAAGTTATAGAACATGGGGATACGGTCGAAATGTGCCTACGTGTATGGGATCATAAAAGATGGCTTCATTGCGAAAGAATACAGTTATGGCATGAATGTGGCAGAACTGTCGGATATGACATAATGTCTCGAAAGGTGTTCGAGACCTTCGGGTTGTTCGGTTGACGAATATTGAGTTGAGGCATGATGCCATCGAACGTTGAAACGAAGTATGAAATGTAAGAACATAGAAAGTTAATTGGAAGGAATACGAGATGATAAAGTCTGAGTCTCGGACTCAAGACTATGTTTGGTTGTTTGAATTTGATTGCTTGAATAATAAGGGCATTGCATGGTCGAATGGAATGGACGAGAGATTAAATGTGATAATCTCCCGTGCACGGGTGTTTTCCCCAAACGGTTAAATGCCGGAGCGCCCCGGAACCGCTTGGCCTAGGAGGGAAATGAATAATCTTTGTAGGCGCACATCCTTAAGACGAGTAGCACTCGTCTTATAGATGGGAAAAGCCGCAAATGATGGTATACAGCGGGAACATTTCGGTTGTTGGGACCGCAACCCACCCGTTAAACGTCGGGCAGCCCGGCCAAATTTGAGAAAAGAAGGAGAGAAAAGAAAGTAAGGAACTCCTTTAGTCTATTCCGGCACGGATACGCCAACGGCCTTCATATAGCTAAAGAACGATGGGTTGAAAGTGTAAGCACGTATGCGTCCTGCACACATAGATCCTGCTTAGAGATGTACTTGTAACATGACAGGGAAGGAATGGGGCGCATTCACCTTGCGTCGGTGCAAGGACGAGTGCGTCGACTTGGTAAGAAGTTGTGCCACGAAACAAACACGAGATTGCTTTCCTGCTTGCCTATTTCAATTCGAATAACATGCTTGCCATGCTAACATGCTTTATGCTTTCGAATATGCCATGAAATTGACCCTAAGGAGAACATAGCAAGATCATAAGCTAAGTTGCATGATTCAACATAAATACTACAATGTCGGTTTGGAAAGAAGATCTTTGTATCAGTACATGCGAGGACGAACGTACTGATCCCCCACCAGCTTCATGCAGGATGCAGGGAATGGATGGCTCGCAGCAAAGCGTTGCTTGAACGCGTTGAGGCTTGGAATGCCGAAGCGTATTGAAGCGTGTGATCACATTGACGTTCGAAATATGCAACAGGATTGATGCGGCCGAGATATAGAAGGCATGATGTATGGAACGGTGAAATCTTTTGTGGGCAAGAGAGAACATGAGTGTTGTAGCCAATCCGGCATATATTGTTAGGCTATCGAAAGCCTTTGTAATCTCAGTTTCGGATATCAATAAAAACAATTATTTTGTATACTCTGTTTTCTTTTCGTTGTTAATATCGAATCAAAAGATAACCATTTGAGAACTTGTCATCTTGACTTGCACGAGCGCAACTCCTGGCTCGTGCGGCATCATGCCCCCTGCGAGGACGATGATTCGGGTGATTCTGGGTCGGAGCGTGACAATATGCCAATAAAACGTAGTCTCTATGGTATTCGAAACTCGTAAACATAATCGAAGTCATTTTACCGGAAATTTATGTCTCGCCAGTGTACAACTAGCTACATTAAACCCTTGGTTCCACACTCAAGCTATGTTGCGGTAACGAATACCCTATCAACTCTTTCTAATCTTGACATAACAACTCAAGGATGAAATAAGACGACCAAGACATAATTTTAATAATGTTCGATCACCCACGCTTACTTGAAATTATTTCAACTTAGGGGTCATGCCACGCCAGTGCGCTGCTGGCTGTAGTGAATCCGCAATCTCGATAATTCAAATAAGTGACGACAGTGCGCTGATATCTTATGATCGCAAGTTATCAAAATTATTCCAACTATATCCTCCAAGAATATCAAAGGAGTTTAAAATATCATCTAAATTGATAAAGATAGAAAAAGTACAAGTATCTGTTCTTCAAGTATAAGATCAGCTTCTTGAAAAGAAAAACAATTTATTAGGAAGGATAATGATCGAAGTCGAAATAAGTAAAAATCTTTTAATCCTTATTTCACGGATATTCAATATTTAACGATTGAGAGGTAACTTTTGAATCCAAAAACTTAACTTGAGATTAATAGACAATTGAGTGAGAAGTTATTTATAAAAATAATTCCTTATGTCCAAGAAAAAAAAATATAAGTGATACGAACTTATGATAGGGCGGTGTTTAGAGAAGACATAAGATAAAGTTGTACGAATGATCATGATTAGGGAGTAAATGACCGAAGGCAAAAGAAATATAAACTTAAATTTATATTTCTCTAATATTCAAGATCGAGGGAAAAGTATGTATAAAGCACTATGTCTACCTATTATGAATATATTTATACACAATTATATATATATATAGCCTAAGTAAATCCAAAAATCCCAAAATATCATTCTAAGAGAAGGTTATCATATTTCTAAGTAAAGTATAAATTTAAATAGCAATAATACATCTATTATATTCAATATATAATTTATAGAAATTATTCACAATACTAGAAATGGACTACCAATATATATGCACATCTATATATATCTACATGGACGACGTTGGTCGCACTACATGACCATCAGGACTTGGGTTGAGTTCGGACTAGTTTGGAACAACCAGGTCTTCTAAAAGCCAATAATCTTAATAATAAGTAATTAAATTATTCCTAGGGTTATGTCGCAATTTGGCCTAGTTTTCCTAGTTAGTACACACCTATGACTCGGCCTCCACTACTATGGCTAGAACACTAGTCAAGGCACTCGACCACACTCTCAGTGCCAAAATTCTTGGTTATCTTGCACTTCAAAACTTAACCGTGACTAAGGCTGTCTATACTAAATATTTATAAAATTCTAAAATTATATTTTAATTCAAACAAATAAATAAAAGGATTTTTTTTCAAACTTTCGGAAAGATGTTACGAATCTACCCTCCTGAGAAATACTGTCGAATCAAAATGCGATAGTGTATCCTTCTATGAAAGTCATCTAGTGAGACCTATGTAGCAACCTTAACTACCCAAATGTTAATTTAAATTAGGGACTCCTAGTCCTAACCATTCTCTTAAAATTAATTTACTCCTAGTTGTGAATGAGCATTTCCTAGTCGCAGGCTCGCAGTAGTACGACTAAAATGGTACTACCACGAGTTCGCACAATTTGCGAAGACTGACCTGCATGGGCCACCACAAAAACTTGTCACGACCTGCACCCGCTTTTTCGGATACGAGACGTGTCCAAGCCAGCCTACGCCGCAGAGTCGGCGGTAGAACGCTGTCACGGCAATATTGCTCAAAAATCACAAAATGTAACATTTATTGCTCATTCACATTATTAAATCAAATCTACAATTATTACAAGATTTATATTTAAAGAAAAGTACAAAGTTCTTACAAATAATGAAATTGATATCACATTTATCTAATTTCTAGGTTTTGGTCTGTGTCACGACCCGCTTCCGAATAATCGGACACGAGTCGAACACGCCCAGCCTACGTTGGAAGACTCAACGTAGTAAGCTGTACCAAGCTAGGGAAACTAACAAGTCAATATGAATAAGTACAAATCACAGCATCTATAAACGATCCCAGAAAGATTACCATAATCCACAAGTCCATATAACGTAAAGGTACCATAGTTAACAGGAATGAAATATGCTATGAACTCTAAAACAATATCTAGGAGTAAAGCTAAACAGTCTAAACCTGAAGCCTCTAGCTAAGTCATATCTCCATCATGCTCAGCTAAGATCCCGAGCTCTGGCCCATAAGATAGAACAATATCCTGCATGCAAGTACACCTGCAACATATCCAGTCAGGAGTGGAGCAAAGTACAATTCTAAGTAATGAACAAGAACATCATGATATGAAAATAAGTACAGGAAAACATGAACTATAAAGTACAGGAAAAGAATATAAAAGTACATGAATGTAAAGTACAGAAAATAAAGTACAAGAATGTAAACCATGAACCTGAAGTACAAAATATGGCATGTGCACAATATTTGAAATACAACTAGCCTACGTGACCGACTGGGGTGAGTACAGGAGTACATGAATATCGGTACGGCTTAGGACCCGCGTGTACGGTGCGAGGCCTAAGCTATCTACATGAATATTAGAACCGGAGTTTGGTCACATAGCTAGTGTATTTCCCCTCCCCGACACAAGTACAAGAACATGAATTACAAGGGTACAAGATATCGTGTCATCACGTGTCATCAAGAGAAGTAAAAGATACGTAAATTCACAAAACCATAGAAAGTATTTGCCTTGCTACGGATGACCAAGGGTAGAAAAGAGATCTGTAGGTCCACCTGATTGTACAAGTTGGTTAACTAGTAATCTTTCTACAGATATCACTACTAATCCTCTAGAACTAGCTAATAAATTAACCAATCATTTTATCTGAATTTACCATTAATTATGAATTAATAATTTAAGATAGGTTTCTATGCTTAGTAATTAGATAAATTCTAGTTTAGGGAATTCTTTTTAGAGCCACATAGTAATGATACTACAACATTTACTAAATAAAAACAGCATAGTATGCATGACTCATGTCGGCCTATAACCAGATTATCCTTCCGGTCCTAACCTAATATATATACTGAACTTTGTTCATATTCAATAATAGTTATTTCCTGATTGAAATCAAAATTTCTCCAAAACATAGCTTGGTCCACTTGACCCCAACAACCTGTTTAATATACAACTGCCATCCCAATTCAAATTTATGTACCAAGTCAACCAACAGAAAAAGGAAAAAAAACTCATAAACACTTACACTATTTGGTTTGTCATGCTAACCCAACTCTAATTGAATTTCACCAAATTAAGCATCACCTCAAAATATAACTCAAGATGAAAATTCAGAACATAACAAACGAACTATAACATTATACAACTATATTGCAAGATCTCTATAAAGTATTATTCAATTCCAGCTGCATGCAGAGTCAAGGGTCGACAAGTCTTCATTGCAAGAATGAAATTAAATCCAAGCCATCAACTACAACACTGGTCCATGTCTCTATGCCACACTCGACACGCACACTAGACACGCACCTGTACTCAGATACGAACGCCATCACAGATACGTACACAGAACACAGCTAATCACAATCCAAGCTACAGTCAACCGGTCCTGGACAATACATTCGAACTCAAGAAGGGAGTAAAGATTCAGAAATCAAATGGAAAGATAATGTAATTACCTGGAAGAGAACTCAACCGAAATCGAGGATATGTCCCCTCGTGTCGGACACTAACAATGTGCGTCCAAAACTACTCGATACTTCCTTAGGAATGAATCATCAAACACCTGATGTTCAAAATGGAAGGATAACTTCAATTCATCAATAAATCGGATCGAAGGAAATTACCAAACATGAATTGATCAACAGTATCAAAGTTGATCCAAAACAAATCAAGAATCGGTTGGAATTAGATCGATCTCCCTCGATCTGATCGATCGATCGACTCAAGAATAGAAAAAAACAACGAAGGAAAACTCACCGGAGTCGATCTGCCACTCCTACTGATCAACGCCACCGAGAAGTCATCGTTGCACGTGCTCGAGCTCCTCTGGAAGAACCTGTCGTCGCTGGCGCTCGTTGTCGGTTGATCGCCTAACGTGCCATCAATAAGAAAGAAATAACGCCTAGCCATCGTTCACCGCTGCTGAGGAAAAATGACCATCCGTCGGAGAATAGTCGCCGATCAGAGTAGATCAAGCACAACCAGAGAAAGAACCGACTAGCCGTCGGGATTAGTCACCTCGCCATTGGAGAAGTTGACCTCGTCTAGCTGCTTCCTCCTCACGTCGAGCTGGAGACCTCCGCCACCAGCGAGATCGCTTCATCGTCGCCAGAAAATCAGCGAAGCCTTAGTTACTGCTGGAGAAGAAGCCCAACGCCATCGTCGTCGCCAGCTCCAAAGAATTTAGGGTTAGGGTTAGGGTTAGGGTTAGGGTTTCGGTCGGGAGAAAAATTGGAGACAGAGGAAAATCGTATGGAGAAGATGAGTGATGAACTCATCCACACTCTCTCTCACTGGAATATATATACATATATATAGAATTAGAAAGAAAGGAAATTTTAAGCAAATAGCTTTATAACAATTGTTTAATTACACATTCCACCCCAAATGTTGTTAGAAGTTTGTTATAGGTTTGTTAGAATCTTGGGAAACACTAATTAGTTAGAAACTTGGACAATACTCCAATTTAGTTATTCCCAAGAACTAATGATAAAATAATTCAAAATAATATTAGGAATTATAAATATTAAACAACTTGAATATTGTTTAATCAAAATATTAGAAATAGTTCAAAAATTCATGAAACTGAAAAAGTGGGGTTACAGTCTGCAAGTACACATGTATCTTCCAATGCTAAGTGAAGCCACAGCTAACTTAAAAATTGTTGGTTTTCAGTCAGGAATGGAACGAGTATATTCTCACAACAGAATCAATAAATGATGAAATCCATAAATCTGTAATAATACTGAGATACATGATAAGTGGATAAACAGGGAATCATGGTAGGAATCATGCGAGTAAAAGCAGGAAGACATGGTACACAAGACAAGCAATGATAAGAAACTGTAATGTAGCAAGACTATATCTAACAAGTGATTTGAAATACACTTTCGACATGTAAACGGCTATGGGGTAAATCCGGCACCCCGTACGTGAATTGTGCGACTGCTATTAGGAAAGAATAGACATTTTGGGATATTTTTGGGTATGTTTATATGTCTACTAATGTACTTCTCTGCCCGGCTATACCCACAGATTCAAACAGGTCACGAACACGAAAATATATTGGTCACGAACAACATGCAAGAATCCATAACTACTATCTCGTGTGACAAGCGTGTCAAGAATCAACGTGATATCAACGTAAAACATTATTAAATACAGGTAGTATAGAGATAATCAAATATGAAAACTATCAGAGATGTACTCACCTCAGGTCCTGTGCTGGTGAAACCGATAATACTATACCACTCAGTGAGTCACATCAGTCAACACATGCAGAAGTCTTCGGATGTTGAAATAAATATTACCAATATTTTCAAAATAGTCAAATTAGCTGGAATTTCCTGTCCTTAAGTCCAATTCTGGACACAGGAGCAAAACGGTAATTTTGGGTCAAAACGGTGTCCGCCGTTGGACACACTTTGCACCGAAAAGCGTGCCAAAGTCTATGATCTCTAAAGTCATCAAACTATATGTCCAAAGGTCCAATTTTCCAATACGAACCTAACCGTATGTCCAAAGTTAGATTCCGACGGGCCGTGCACAAAATCGCTCGTTGAGTCGGATCGTGGGGCCCATAAAACGGCGATCCGATCAACTGTCTCAGAATCGGACCAAACTTGGAATACAGGACCAGAAAAATGATATGGTCCTGTTGGCACAAGTTTCGTCTCGATTTGACGAACGTGCACAAAGTAATTGAGAAATTTGCACAGAGGCCGATACGGTGAATTTTAACGGATACGCATCAAATTCGTCGTGCACACGCAACCGATTTGAATTCCGTCAAAGCCTACACGTCCGTGAAGCCGATACGCACCTTTCGATGCTTTTGGTTCGCAACCACGTCGCCCGAATTGGCGGGACGCACGTCGTATCGGAGGGTTTTTCTATATTTCTTCAGTTTTGAAATCATGTTTTGGTCAACTTGGGGATTCAATTTCTCGACAAGTAGTCGATGATTTTGGCTTCTGTAAAAATGTTTGTGAAGGCCTATAGGTTGTCTTTCACTATTTTTAATGTATTTTTGAAAACTTCTAAGGGTTTGCTCAGAATCCATCTTCTAAATAGGGTGTTGGGGACTGTTCTCATGTTCAATTTTAAACAGACTTTTGGTCGATTTTGAATCAATTTCCCGATAAATCAAAGGAGTATAAATAGACCTAATTAAAGAATTATGCAGAGGGTTAGGTTGTGGTCGTACCAGATCAAACGGCTCGAGAAACGACCCACTGTGTCCGACAAAATATATCTGAACCACGACAAATTCTTCATGGACTCCGTAACGTTCATCTCTGTATCTGAACCACGACATAATTGTGCCTCGGTGGGCAATAACTGCCCTTAAAATATGCACCGCTGACGTAAAATTTGAATGGTCGCAAGAGGTGCGCCTTGGTTAGAACATCGAGGGCATTGAGTCTCCTAAAAATCTCCGTTATTGGCATTGATCCAAACGGCCACACGGAGCTTTTAAATAGGTGTATGTGAGAGAGAGAGAGACAACACTATGTCTAAATTCCAAAAACTAAAAATAGTTTACCCTAATTAGGGAGAATATCAAGCATAGATCTAACATGTAAATCGAGTTAAGAGAAATTCCAAAAATTAAAGCAAATAAAAACATAGATCTAACATGTGAACCAAATTAAAGAGTAATGTTACATTAGAAAAAGTTGTCTAGATAAAGTAACCAAACTTTCTCAAAGGAACGAAGAAATCTCAAAAACCTGTCTACAGTAGAAGAAAAATTAGGGGATCTTATAAAAAGGCAAATGTTAAAGGTCACCTGTAACACCCAGTTTTCCAAATGAGGGTATTTTGGTCATTTTTAAAATTTTGAGAATTATTGGGAATCATTATGTATTATTTAGATTTATTGGAATTAATGTGATTTTTAGAGATTTTTAGTATAATTGATTTTGGTGTTTTAGTTGACTTGACTTATGTTGACTTTGGAGACTAACCTAGTGGCTAACCTAGGTCATGACTATGTGATTAGGATATGGAAACCTAGGTTGACTTAAGTTGGTGTTAATTAAACTATTAGAAATTATTTTGGGAAAATAGGATTTAGATTGATTAAGGAATGGCTTGTGAAATCATAAGTTATTTTATGACTTAAAGGCTTAATGGCCCATAGGCCCACACCCCTTGAACCAAACCCTAACCCTAAAAATTTGGCCAGCCAACTAGTGTCCCCCTTCCCTATTTATATCACCTTGAAATTAGGGCTTGCCTCTTTAGGAATCATTGCCATTTGGAAGAGGTGAGCCTCCATCTTTGTAAATTCTTAGAAAATCCTTTTTAACTCCAAATTCCTCCAAACAAATTGCAATAGGACCTAATATTAGTCTCCTTGCTGTTGTTGTTGAGTATTTTCAGGAAAGACACAATTTGAGGGAGTTTGGTGGCTTGTGGAACTCTTTCTATTTGGGGATTTTAACCCATTGTTTATCTATAGGTATAATCCATTCTATTGCATATAAATTCTGTTAAAAATCATTTCTAGGATGTCCTAACCCTAACCTAACAGTAGGATAGGCTAACCCTAGAATTTGAACCCATTTCGTGTCCGTATCGGACACGTATTAGTGTGTATAGGAAAGTGTTCGACGAAATGCCTCAAAGGGCATTTCGTTCGATTTTGTGATTTGTGTTTGAATAGAAAAATAGTATTAGACCTTGCTTATGCATTTCTATTGCACTGAGCATGAATTAGCATCGCGTCTTGTCCCCACAGACACGCGGACACGCTGATTTCACTCGTGTGCACGCACAGTCTCCCTTCCCTGCTGCTCGGGGCTGACTGTGAGCTGGACACGCCACTTCGACACTTGTTATTCGACACAGACCTAGGGGCGACCACTGACATCATGTGTGTCAAGTGGCACGACCCCTCGTGTCGTGTCGGACACGCATTTGCACGTGCACGAGTAGTGCACTGTGCGTGCACAGTCTGTGTTGGTTCTCTATGATTTGATTCAGTTTAATATAGTTTAAATCATGATTTTAATTGTTGTTTAGCTCCTAAATATCATGTATTAACTATGTGAGATTAGATTTAAATGTTAATTTAGGTGTTTGATGTGGGATTGGATTCGAACTTGGTAATTTTGCATGTTACTGATACGTAGACTGATACACAGTATTTTTCCCATTTTCCTAAACTGTTAATTCCTGTGTTAACCTATGTTAGATTGTTGTTCTGTTGTTTGATGATTCTCACATGGTAAATTGGTTCATGATAATGCAATATTCATTCGAATTAGGCTTTGATATGAGAAATAGATAGTTAAAACCTGAGTTAGCTCACTGTTCAGGACTAATACAGGTTCTTCTCAATACATGGGTTGATTTCATTTCTTTAAACTGTTTGGTGAATGATTTGATCACTATGTTAACTCATCTATATATTTATTAGTTTACTGCAGTGCTTGGGTTGTGATTTGTGTCAGGAAATGGTTTTCAATTTGAGTTGGACTGGTTAAGAGAACTGTCAAATGCAATGCTACATGAACTGTTATATTGTTCTCAGTTTACCTGAGATTTCGTTTTGGTATTAATTGATTTTGCCATGTGATGTTCAGTAGGTTGTAAATGTATACAAAACATGTCTTACACTAAATCAGTTGGGTTTATATGAGATTGACACATTCATTCCTATGTTATCTTGATATCCTGATAGATGTTAAAATCTGAAATGTGTAAAACCTGGGATTTATTGGATGTTGAACCTGAAACTAAGTTTCCTATTTAACCTGAGATTGTTTCCTTTCTTTTTTTTAACTGAGTTGAATTGAGCTATTAAATCTGAGTTTCACTCTTAAACCTGATTGTTCACTGATTTATGAAGGTGGATTCTATGTGATAACAGAAATTGATTTCCTTCCTCTTCAAAAACCTATGACTGATTTCCAGTTCTCCTTAAAACTTCTCTGAACTGAATTACCCTTTCCTTAACTGTTTTTGTATGAAGGTTTTATTCCTTGATTAAACTGTTAATGTGAATCCCATGCCTGGTATTGTAGTTCAGTGATTGAAAGGGGTTTTGGCAATATTTGGTCTTCAAATAAGCTATAGGACTGTTATAAATGAAATGTTTCTTTAACTTTCAAAACCTGAGATTACTTCCTATTTGAACTGAGGTTGATTTCCCTTTTTCCTTAACTGATTTCATGAATGGTATTCCATTGTAACTGTCAACTGAAATTATTCTCTTTAACATGTCACTGATCTCAGGTTTTCATAACACATACACCCACCACTGCCATGTTCTTCCCTACACTGTTTCAGGATTACACCAAATACTCACACACACACACACAGGTTGCATTTCCTTATTTTTCCCAGATTTCACATTATGGTTTAAGTACACTGCTTGCATTGCTTCACTGTGCTCAGGTATCACCCTCACATCCACTACCATATCACACCTCATGCCATGTCTAACACACACAAACCCACATGGCTCACTGTTTTTCAGGATTTGATTTTTCTGTTATTTCCAGTTGCACATGGAATATTACACACACTCTTGTGATACCTCACACACACATGCCTAGTCTATGACACACACTCACACTTGTATATTTATGTGTCCCCTTATTTCCTTCCCTATAGATATATTATATATGCATTGTTATTTAAACTTGTAACCTATATATATATCATAGTTTTGTACCTATACATATTGGTTATAAATATAGGAATGTATGAAAATGAATGTATATGTATATATGGGATATGACATGTCATGATATATGGTGTATGTAATGTATAGATAGCCAATATGTGTATTGATTAGCTATAGAGGATATCTTGGTAGATGTGTCTAGTAGGCTATAGGCTAGATATATGGCATGTAGAGATGTGTATTGGTAGGCTTGATATGGTATTGCCTAGAATAGCCTAGTAAACCTAGAATAGTCTTGTTAGACCTAGATTAGACTAGTTAACCTAGATTAGACTTGGTTGACCTAGTTTGACTTCTAGGGTTGACCAGAGTTGACCAAATGTTGACTTTGGTCTAGATTGACCTAGATTCATGTAGAACACATTGTAGTGCATTTCATTTCTATTCTGGACTTGTTGTGACTTGTGCTGTTCTAATAGGAGCCAGACACCACTCTTCGGACAGTATATATTCTTCAGATTCTCAGGATACAGGCGAGTACATTCTCTGATCATTTCATATCTTGTTTAGGATTATATTTTCTGCTTTAGATTACTTTACATGATGCTGACACATTGGAAACACGAATTAGTACTATATGGATCTGGTTGTGCGATGTTATCCCCCTTAGCGGATACATCGGGTATTCGTGTTCGTGTACTTTATCGGGAACATCGTGTACTCTTTGTATTTGTTATATTCGTGTACGAAACGTGTGAATCGTGTATAATCATGTATTCACATGACCTTCGTGTACAATAACATAACGTAGCTGGATCCTTGTGTATTGATTGGGGCGGAGGAGTAGAAGTGGTTATGTATTCAACCCAGTAGATTACTCGTGTACAACCTCTGTAGATTACTCGTGTATAACATCGTGTCGTCTACATAACCATCTTGTGCTCTGAATCACTAGCACTGTTAGTTCTCTATATATTGTAGCTATTTACTTACAGTCTCTCTCTTTTTATCATATTATTTCTTCAGATCCTGTATCTTACTCTCTAGCATGTTTATATTTCCTAACCGATTATGATTTTGTTGAGATGTACTGTACTCGCTCCTGTCCTGACTGGACCTGTTGAAAATTTTACAGTGAATGATGAGGCTCTGGTGTCTATCCCTCTTGGTGCAGCATTAGACATCACTAGTGACTTGGACCTGCTAGCAGTTGATGATACTTCTCTAGATTAGGGTTGTCTTTACTTTCTGGATCACTGTATTTAGATTCTGGGATATTTCTGAGATATATATTTATTTTAGTCACTTAGAATTCTGGATTTGTATCTCTGTGATGTTATATTCCTGGATATTATCTACCTTTATCTTTCTATCTCATTCCTGTTCTATCTTAGTTGTGATTGAGATATATTCTGTTATGTCACCCCCATTCGGAGAGTATAACTGTGTATTACCTTTAACTGTTAGACGTTGTGACCTAGGACAGCGTTCTACCGCCGACACTGCGGCGTAGGCTGGAGTCTCGTGCCCTTACTCTAGGGTGCGGGTCGTGACACGTTTTTAGTGGTGGCCCATGTAGGTCGAGTTATGTAGTGGTATTCGAACTAGAGTATCACTACAGCCTGCAGTAGGATTAGGATATGCTTTTGAGGGTTCTCAATCACAATTAGGATTCCTTGAGAGATTTCTGGGATGACCCTTGAGAATCTTATTTAAACTTCAATTTGAAATCCTTTCCCTTGTTTTGTTCGCTCTCACTCCTTGATTATTGAATTTGATTTTGATGAATCGTTGTTGATTTTGATTTTTCTATCGAGATAAATTTTATGGCCTGAGTTACGGTACCTTCTGATAACATATGTTGACGGAATAACGGGGATAATAAACGTCTACTTGGTTATGGAACCTAGAGTTTATCGCAGCTATATTAGCTGGTGTGGCGGAAACATAGAGACCGACTTCGGATGTACGTATCTTGGTTATGAGATTTGGAATTTCTCGCAGCTATACTAGTCGGCATAGCGAGAATTCCAGATGACATGATTATAGAGGTGCATTCCCCTGTTATGGACTCTACCGTTTATCGCAGCCTTGCTTACTAATGTGGCGAGGATTCTGAGTATCATGATTTTGGACAGACGCATATGATTATCAGATTGTATCTTGGAAAGGTTCTTAAAAATATCGTCTCTATCTTCATTCCAGTTATTATAAATTGTTTCCATCATCATTTAACTTAGGAGTAGGAGTAGCTTAGCTGTTATTATGAACCTTGTGTAACTTTTGCTATAAATTTCTTTCTAATACAATGAATCGATGATTTTGCTAGACCTTAACTTAGATTTGATATTATAGCCCTGATTTCAAAATGGTTCCTTCTTTTAAACAGATAAGCAGAATAGATTTTATCATTATTTTCTTCTTGCCATTAATTCTTGTATTACCCTAATATATATATAGTGGACACAGATGTTTGCCTGACACGTATGCATGCTACACTTGATTACCAACCTATCTAAATGCATGTTAATATGATTGATGTTAATTTCTCAAAACCCCAATATGCTAATATAGTACAGTATCAGTGACTAGTTCTCCGTTTCCCAGATTAATTTCGTAAATTAAATTTAAATTTCATGTTATTAGTTTTGCTTGCATCGCTACACATGTATGTTATATACAGGGTTTCATTTCTTAAAGAAATTGGTTGAGTTTGTGTTTGAAATTGTCAAATCTGAGACTGTGTGCATAGTAAACCCTTAACCTTGGATTCTAAGTGTTTAGTTCAAATTGCAGTTTTAAATTGTAAAGTTTTGAGCCGTATACATGGTTGTGTGCAGGTATATAATGTTAGGTTCGTACTCTTACAGGTTAAGTTGTGGTTAGGGTACACATTGAGTTGATTTTTTTTATGTTCGAATTTCTCCAAAAAAAATTTGAAAACTGAATACATGATAACATTTTTATTGCTTTCAAATGCGTAGTTCAATTTCAGATCTAATATGTAATGTTGAGCTAGTTGAATGATGAACCCTTCATTTCAAGTCTTAACCCATGTACACATGACACTCTACACTAATATACACAACTGCCATGAAAACCTAACCTTTCATCTCTATGTTATGTTCATATAGCTATATAAATATATATATATAGTTCTGTAAACATGTTATAATGTATGTAGATGCATAATTAAATCTTTACCTCTCTATACATATAGATATACATATATACATGGTTAGCCATACATGTTATGAGTAAATAGCTTGTGCCTTGTAGACTGCTTAACCAATATGCCATGAATAGTGTAACTTGATAGCTACAGTTGAGACTCAAATCCTCCTATACACTTTCATGTATATTTCACACTAACCACATAACCTTTACATAATGTTAGCTTTTCCCTCTAACACTCTCTCTTATATATATATATTAGATTGTGATTGGATTCAATGCTATTGACTTTCGTTCCTTAAACTTTTGGTTTTGATTTTTTCTTAAATAGTACCCTTTATGGATGTTTAGTAGTTATCTTATTTTATTTTTCTTGATAATTATCAGTTTTCAGATAGGATGGTAGACTGCCATACAGCCTTGATGATTGTTGTTTTCTTTTTTATCCTTCCCAGTATGGCACCCATGACCCAAGCCCGTCGCCTGAGAGCAGCTGCAGCTACTGAGAGTGTGCTTCCACCTCCTATTGTTCAGGAGGTAGTGATCCCTCTATCTGATCAGGGGGTGGTGGCACCTCCTGTCATTGAGGAGATGGTGGTAGCCTCGCCAGAGAGTCTTCCTTCATCTCCTGTCATTCAGGAGAGAGCTGCAGATTTGCCTGAGACTGAGAGCCTTTTCCCACCCCTTGAGATGGTACCCCATACTGCACTACCCGGAGGTTTGTTACTTGACGCAGCTCAGGTGTTTGAATATTTCCAAGAAAGGGTGTTGGAGTCACAGAGAGTTCATGATGAGGCCATGAGGGAGCAGTACCAAAGGTTGCTATGTCTGCGGGACTCTGTGCTTCCAGGAAGAGAGCCTAGCTCCAAGAGGGCGAGGAGCAGTACCCAGTCCTACCCAGAGCTTGATGAGTACCCATATATCCAGCCTATATCATCATACCCAACCCAGTCTCCTGTCCAGCAGAGGCCAACTGAGCCAGAGCCTATCTGTACCTACTGTAGGAAGTCTGGGCACAAGTGGAACTTCTGTAGAAAGAGACTAGGATTGTGCCTAATCTGTGGGTCAGCTGCACACTGGATGCAGCACTGTCCTGATAGATCTTCCCCAACCAGGGCCCTGCTTCCAGGAGGGAGTTCTAGTTCTCAGACCTAGCTGGAGGTGAGTTTTGACCTAACCTTAGTATCCCTTTTTGAGAATATTTGATGCATCCCTTGCTTGTATGTTTTGATACCTTGTGATTGCCTAGTACTGTAGCATGTTGGTGTAACTAGATGAGACCCCAGACTGATATTACATGCCATGACCCCATAGGTTACACTTTCCAACTGAAAGATTTAAATAGGTTTCTGAGACTTTGATTGTGGGGGTTTGACCTAGAAGGGGTACGATCATCTTAATTTCGAGGACAAAATTTTTCTAAGGTGGGTAGGATTGTAACACCCAGTTTTCCAAATGAGGGTATTTTGGTCATTTTTAAAATTTTGAGAATTATTGGGAATCATTATGTATTATTTAGATTTATTGGAATTAATGTAATTTTTAGAGATTTTTAGTATAATTGATTTTGGTGTTTTAGTTGACTTGACTTATGTTGACTTTGGAGACTAACCTAGTGGCTAACCTAGGTCATGACTATGTGATTAGGATATGGAAACCTAGGTTGACTTAAGTTAGTGTTAATTAAACCATTAGAAATTATTTTGGGAAAATAGGATTTAGATTGATTAAGGAATGGCTTGTGAAATCACAAGTCATTTTATGACTTAAAGGCTTAATGGCCCATAGGCCCACACCCCTTGAACCAAACCCTAACCCTAAAAATTTGGCCAGCCAACTAGTGTCCCCCTTCCCTATTTATATCACCTTGAAATTAGGGCTTGCCTCTTTAGGAATCATTGCCATTTGGAAGAGGTGAGCCTCCATCTTTGTAAATTCTTAGAAAATCCTTTTTAACTCCAAATTCCTCCAAACAAATTGCAATAGGACCTAATATTAGTCTCCTTGCTGTTGTTGTTGAGTATTTTCAGGAAAGACACAATTTGAGGGAGTTTGGTGGCTTGTGGAACTCTTCCCATTTGGGGATTTTAACCCATTGTTCATCTATAGGTATAATCCATTCTATTGCATATAAATTCTGTTAAAAATCATTTCTAGGATGTCCTAACCCTAACCTAACAGTAGGATAGGCTAACCCTAGAATTTGAACCCATTTCGTGTCCGTATCGGACACGTATTAGTGTGTATAGGAAAGTGTTGGACGAAATGCCTCAAAGGGCATTTCGTTCGATTTTGTGATTTGTGTTTGAATAGGAAAATAGTATTAGACCTAGCTTATGCATTTCTATTGCACTGAGCACGAATTAGCATCGCGTCGTGTCCCCACAGACACGCGGACACGCTGATTTCACTCGCACGTGCGCACAGTCTCCCTCCCCTGCTGCTCGGGGCTGACTGTGAGCTGGACACGCCACTTCGACACTTGTTATTCGACACAGACCTAGGGGCGACCACCGAAATCACGTGTGTCAAGTGGCACGACCCCTCGTGTCGTGTCGGACACGCATTTGCACATGCACGAGTAGTGCACTCTGCGTGCACAGTCTGTGTTGGTTCTCTGTGATTTGATTCAGTTTAATTTAGTTTAAATCATGATTTTAATTGTTGTTTAGCTCCTAAATATCATGTATTAACTATGTGAGATTAGATTTAAATGTTAATTTAGGTGTTTGATGTGGGATTGGATTCGAACTTGGTAATTTTGTATGTTACTGATACGTAGACTGATACACAGTATTTTTCCCATTTTCCTAAACTGTTAATTCCTGTGTTAACCTATGTTAGATTGTTGTTCTATTGTTTGATGATTCTCACATGATAAGTTGGTTCATGATAATGCAATATTCATTCGAATTAGGCTTTGATATGAGAAATGGATAGTTAAAACCTGAGTTAGCTCACTGTTCAGGACTGATACAGGTTCTTCTCAATACATGGGTTGATTTCATTTCTTTAAACTGTTTGGTGAATGATTTGATCACTATGTTAACTCATCTATATATGTATTAGTTTACTGCAGTGCTTGGGTTGTAATTTGTGTCAGGAAATGGTTTTCAATTTGAGTTGGACTGGTTAAGAGAACTGTCAAATGCAATGCTACATGAACTGTTATGTTGTTCTCAGTTTACCTGAGATTTCGTTTTGGTATTAATTGATTTTGCCATGTGATGTTCAGTAGGTTGTAAATGTATACAGAACATGTCTTACACTAAATCAGTTGGGTTTATATGAGATTGACACATTCATTCCTATGTTATCTTGATATCCTGCTAGATGTTAAAATCTGAAATGTGTAAAACCTAGGATTTATTGGATGTTGAACCTAAAACTAAGTTTCCTTTTTAACCTGAGATTGTTTCCTTTCTTTTTTTTTAACTGAGTTGAATTGAGCTATTAAATCTGAGTTTCACTCTTAAACCTGATTGTTCACTGATTTATGAAGGTGGATTCTATGTGATAACAGAAATTGATTTCCTTCCTCTTCAAAAACCTGTGACTGATTTCCCGTTCTCCTTAAAACTTCTCTGAACTGAATTACCCTTTTCTTAACTATTTTTGCATGAAGGTTTTATTCCTTGATTAAACTGTTAATGTGAATCCCATGCCTGGTATTGTAGTTCAGTGATTGAAAGGGGTTTTGGCAATATTTGGTCTTCAAATAAGCTATAGGACTGTTATAAATGAAATGTTTCTTTAACTTTCAAAACCTGAGATTACTTCCTATCTGAACTGAGGTTGATTTCCCTTTTTCCTTAACTGATTTCATGAATGGTATTCCATTGTAACTGTCAACTGAAATTATTCTCTTTAACATGTCACTGATCTCAGGTTTTCATAACACACACACCCACCACTGCCATGTTCTTCCCTACACTGTTTCAGGATTACACCAAATACTCACACACACACACAGGTTGCATTTCCTTATTTTTCCCAGATTTCACATTATGGTTTAAGTACACTGCTTGCATTGCTTCACTGTGCTCGGGTATCACCCTCACATCCACTACCATATCACACCTCATGCCATGTCTAACACACACAAACCCACATGGCTCACTGTTTTTCAGGATTTGATTTCTCTGTTATTTTCAGTTGCACATGGAACATTACACACACTCTTGTGATACCTCACACACACATACCTAGTCTATGACACACACTCACACTTGTATATTCATGTGTCCCCTCATTTCCTTCCCTATAGATATATTATATATGTATTGTTATTTAAACTTGTAACCTATATATATATCATAGTTTTGTACCTATACATATTGGTTATAAATATAGGAATGTATGAAAATGAATGTATATGTATATATGGGATATGACATGTCATGATATATGGTGTATGTAATGTATAGATAACCAATATGTGTATTGATTAGCTATAGAGGATATCTTGGTAGATGTGTCTAGTAGGCTATATGCTAGATATATGGCATGTAGAGATGTGTATTGGTAGGCTTGATATGGTATTGCCTAGAATAGCCTAGTAAACCTAGAATAGTCTTGTTAGACCTAGATTAGACTAGTTGACCAAGATTAGACTTGGTTGACCTAGTTTGACTTCTAGGGTTGACCAGAGTTGACCAAGAGTTGACTTTGGTCTAGATTGACCTAGATTCATGTAGAACACATTGTAGTGCATTTCATTTCTATTCTGGACTTGTTGTGACTTGTGCTGTTCTAATAGGAGCCAGACACCACTCCTCGGACAGTATATATTCTCCAGATTCTCAGGATACAGGCGAGTACATTCTCTGATCATTTTATATCTTGTTTAGGATTATATTTCCTGCTTTAGATTACTTACATGATGCTGACACGTTGGAAACACGAATTAGTACTATATGGATCTGGTTGTGCGATGTTATCCCCCTTAGCGGATACATCGGGTATTCGTGTTCGTGTACTTTATCGGGAACATCGTGTACTCTTTGTATTTGTTACATTCGTGTGAAACATGTGAATCGTGTATAATCATGTATTCACATGACCTTCGTGTACAATAACATAACGTAACTGGATCCTTGTGTATTGATTGGGGCAGGAGAGTAGAAGTGGTTATGTATTCAACCCAGTAGATTACTCGTGTACAACCTCTGTAGATTACTCGTGTATAACATCGTGCCGTCTACATAACCATCTTGTGCTCTGAATCACTAGCACTGTTAGTTCTCTATATATTGTAGCTATTTACTTACAGTCTCTCTCTTTTTATCATATTAATTCTTCAGATCCTGTATCTTACTCTCTAGCATGTTTATATTTCCTAACCGGTTATGATTTTGTTGAGATGTACTGTACTCGCTCCTGTCCTGACTGGACCTGTTGAAAATTTTACAGTG
Source organism: Iris pallida (assembly GCA_029216955.1). Classification (NCBI taxonomy): domain Eukaryota; kingdom Viridiplantae; phylum Streptophyta; class Magnoliopsida; order Asparagales; family Iridaceae; genus Iris; species Iris pallida. Next base: position 5,974,432 of record JANAVB010036818.1, read on the forward strand.
AATGATGAGGCTCTGGTATCTATCCCTCTTGGTGCAGCATTAGACATCACTAGTGACTTGGACCTGCTAGCAGTTGATGATACTTCTCTAGATTAGGGTTGTCTTTACTTTCTGGATCACTGTATTTAGATTCTAGGATATTTCTGAGATATGTATTTATTTTAGTCACTTAGAATTCTGGATTTGTATCTCTGTGATGTTACATTCCTGGATATTATCTACCTTTATCTTTCTATCTCATTCATGTTCTATCTTAGTTGTGATTGAGATATATTCTGTTATGTCACCCCCATTCGGGGAGTATAACTGTGTATTGCCTTTAACTGTTAGATGTTGTGACCTAGGACAGCGTTCAACCGTCGACACTGCGGCGTAGGCTGGACGTACCCACGACTCGTGCCCTTACTCTAGGGTACGGGTCGTGACATCACCCCCTTTTTACTAAGGGCAACCCTCCTACTAAGGGCAACCATGCCTTTGTATTTTTTTTACTAAGAGCAACCAAAAGTTTACAAGTTTACTAAAGGCAATCATGGCTGGTCTCTCTCTTTCTCTCCTCGAGCTCCTCCGCCTCCTCGAGCTCCTCCTCGAACTCCTTCTCCTCCTCCTCCTCCTCCCGCATCCCCCTCCGCAGCCCCCCTCCGCAGCACCCTCCACCAACTCCGCCCCCTCCTGCAGCCCCACTCCGTAGCACCCTCCGCCAACGCCGCCCCCTCCTGCAGCACCCTCCTCCTCTTCCTCCTCCTCCTCCTCATCCTCCCGCAGCCCCCTCTACTGCACCCTCCGCCTCCCACCACCTTTCGCAGCAACCTACAGTGACTGCAGGGCTTGCCTGCAGTCTTGTCTTTACTTTGGACTGCAGGCAAGCCCTACAGTCACTGTAAGTTTGAAATTTTAAAAAAAAATCTAGGACTGCAGGCAACCACTGCAGTCCCGTGTTCACTTTGGACTGCAGGCAAGTCCTGCAGTCCTCGATTGACAGAAGCGGGGTAGCCCTTAGTGTTTTCAAAATGGCAAACTTGTAATTTTTTTAAAATTTTAAGTTGGTGGCCCTTAGTAAAAAGGGGGTGGCCTTTAACATTTGCCTATAAAAATAGAGAAATTTCACCCACATTTGATGAAAATTTATTTAAATACCAGTTTATGTAGAGACCTACCAGAATGATTGAAAAGGAAACTTTCAAAATTTTAGGAAACTCAAAAAAAAAGTAGTTGTGGAGACTAGAGCTTTCAGTTAAGTCAAGACTTAAGAAGGAAAATATGTAGAGATTGTAGTTAGAGAAAGATTCACTTCCAACTAGTTTCGTTCTATGTTGGAGTGGGTGGGGTTCCCAACCTATGTGGAGAATACCCCGGAGAGCGACGAGCGCCATCCGTGTGTCGGAGAAGCTCGGGGAGTGCATGGATCCTACTTTGGAAAATATATGGTAAGGAAATATATGATTGGATTTTTATATTTACTTTGATCATATATTTATGATTAGACCCTTCATATAGTAGCTTTCCATATAATTGGACTTCCAATTATGGCAAGCCAATTATGATTGGATTTTTATTAAATATATGATTGATGCATATTGGAAGTTTTCATATATATTGGCCTTCCATGTATGGATTATCAAGGGCTTATAAAAGGGTGATGCATGCTAGTTGAAAACTCATCTCAAAAACAAGAGTGCTTTGTAATCTTTGAGAGAGAGAGAGAGGATTAAGGACTATTGTGAAGGGGAGATTGCTTCGAATAATTTTTCGGCATCTCTTGTTCTTCGGAGTCCGCAATCAAAAAATTTCTTCTTTCAAGTGAGTTGTGGTGATCCGTGTTGGATCGGGAGGAGCTTGTAGAGGGTGTATTCTCTTTATTCCATTAGTGGAGGTTCTTCAGGGTTGGACTCCGATCGTCCCGTGGTTTTTCCCGCAAGGGTTTTCCACGTCAAAAATCTTTGTGTCTGCGATTGTGTTTGGCATTTTTGGTTTGTGTGTTTTTGCTCGGTTCTCTCGCAGGACTTTCTGGTTTGGGAAAACGGTTTTCGCGCTTCAATCCCAACAGAGTGGAATCAGAGCTTTGGGTTCAAAGAAGTGTCAGGAGTTGACAGTCAAACCAGGAAGCAGAGATGGACGTGAAGCCGGTGCGCATGGTGAACCTGAACGGTACCAACTACCATTATTGGCGAAGCAAGATGAAGGATTTGTTGTTCGTCAAGAAGCTGCATCTTCCAATATTTGCATCCGAGAAGCCCAGTGACAAATCCGATGAGGACTGGAACTTCGAGCATATACAGGTGTGTAGGTACATGCGACAGTTCGTTGACGAGAATGTGTACAACCACGTTTCTAATATTGAGCACGCGAAGACGTTATGGAAGAAGCTGGAATCTTTGTACACGAAAAAGACCGGGGTAAACAAACTATTCCTGATCCGGATGATGATGGATCTGCGGTACAAAGATGGTGCATCCATTACGGATAACTTGAGTGAGTTCCAGGGCGTGGTGGACCAGCTATCCTCGATGGGAGTCAAGTTCGACGACGAGGTTCAAGGACTTTGGTTGCTATGTACATTGCCAGACTCGTAGGAGACCGTACGAGTATCTATGATCGCTTCTGCTCCGGAAGGCATGGTCAGTCTGGAGTTTGCCAAGAGCAGGGTACTGAATGAAGAGATGCGAAGACGTTCTCAGGGCACTTCATCCACATCCCATCACTCATAGGCACTAGTTTCAGAGAGCCGCGGAAGGGACAAAAGCAGGGGTCCAGCTGGTGGCAGAGACAAGAGCAGAGGGAAGTCCAAGGGTCGGTACGAGGACTCGGAGTGTTACATTGTGGTAAGAAGGGCCACATCAAGCGGAACTGTTTCGCTTGGAAGAGAGAGAAGAAGGGCGACAAGGAAAAGCAAGATAAGAACACTACAGCGGCGGCCTCGATACATGAAGGCGATGTGATCGTCGTAGGTGATGAGGTTATCACAAACCTCGCCTGCGGTGACAATTCTTGGCTGGTGGACTCAGGGGCTTCAGCGCATGTATCTCACAACAGGGCACTATTTGCCACACGACAGGCGACTGTGGAGTGTTCAAGATGGGCAATGGAGATGTGTCGAAGGCGGTTGTCGTTGGAGATGTGCATTTGAGAACGAAGACAGGTGCAGTTCTTGTTCTCAAAGATGTTCGTCATGTCCCTGACATCCGTTTCAACCTGGTGTCGGTTGGAAGGTTGGATGACGAGGGATTCTTCAGTCTCTTCGGGAATAGTCAGTGGAAGCTTTCCAAAGGTTCGATGGTGATTGCCAGAGGAAGCAAGAAGTTCGGTCTCTACTATATGGAGGGGAGCGCACAGGGCACACAAGGAGCACAGGAGGTGAACCCCGTCAGTGATGCGTCTACTGAGTTGTGGCACAGACGGCTCGGCCATATCAGCGAGAAGGATATGAGCTACTTGGTGAACAGGAAGGTGATTCCAGGGCTCAAGTCTACAAAGTTGGAGAAGTGCACGCACTGCTTAGCTGGGAAGCAAAATAGGGTGTCTTTCCAAAGTCACCCAAGTTCAAGGAAGCCGGCGTTGCTCGAATTGATTCACTCTGATGTCTGCGGTCCTATGAAGGTAAAATCTATAGGTTGTGCTTCTTACTTTGTAACTTTTATTGATGATTGTTCTAGGAAGGTTTGGGTCTATGCCTTAAAGACCAAGGATCAGGTGCTGCCTACTTTCAAAGAGTTTCAGGCCTCTGTTGAAAGAGAGACGGGCAAGAAGTTATTGTGTGTTCGGTCCGACAACGGCGGCGAATACATTGGTCCCTTTGATGCTTATTGCAGAAAGCAAGCGATACGACACCAGAAGACGAGGTGGGAGGAGGGGCCGGGGGGGAGGGGGGTTAACAGCGCGGCACGCCGGAGCGGCAGCGGCGGCGGACGCGCAGCAGCAGCAGCGGGCAGGAGGCTCGCTCGCTGGCCGGCGACGCGCACGAGGGGCGTCGGCGAGGCGGGAGGGGGGGGCCGGGGGGGGGGGGGGGGGGTTAACGGCGGGAGGGGGTGGGGGAGAGGTGGGGTGTTTAGGGATAAGGCTGGGAAAGAGAGAGAGAGGGGGGGCATTTTGGAAAATATATTTTTCATTTTATCAAGTTGGCTATTTTGAAAGTTTAGGGTATCAAGTTGTAAAATATGGATAGTTGAGGGTATCAAGTTGAAATTTATCCTAAAGACAAAGAACATCCTCCTGGATGCTTAATTTTTCACTCACTTTCTTCTATGCACCAGGGGGGTACAACTAATTAACTCTATAAACCAGGAGGATAATCTTTATTTTTAAAACAATGAAAACAGTTACCATAATGCAACTAATTAACTCTATAAACCAGGAGGATAATCTTTATTTTTAAAACAATGAAAACAGTTACCATAATGCGTACAAACCATATGGGGTACAACTAATTAACTCGAGACGAGACAATAAATACAGGATTGGAACTATTGGGAGATTGGGGGACAGATTCAATAATGAGAAGATTACCTATCTAATCACAATAAAATTTAAATCAATTGTAGAGAAGATCAAATGAGAGGAGGATGATTTACTTCCACAACTAATGCTTAATTCTAGTCTAAGGTTAGGTAAACCTGTCCAAATTGACTAGGACTAAGTGTGGATTGGTTATCCAAATAAGGAAGGTGGCCTAGTTCCAGGACTTGGTAAGTAACAGGGGCCTATATTTCTAAAAATTGCATTGTGGTCGTCTGTCATCATCACCTCCGTCCAACTCTTGTCTCTAGTCATGGTCAGGCTGTGATCTCTAAGGAAGAGTGACCCTCTGAAAGGGATGCTGCCCTTATATCTTAACTGTGCATCCCCCTAAACGAAGTGTGCCCTAGCTGCTGGGACAGATTCATTAAGACACTTGTGGTCCCTTTGGCAGTAGGAAATGGTCTGATTTCTGAAACAGATGGCCCTACTTGCACTATTCTACAACATTGGTGGTTTATCATTATTCTCCTTATTGAATGCTAAGGGACAATTTAAGGGGGTGCCCTACAAAACACTTGGCCAAGAGGCTGCTTTGAAGTGGAAGTGGAAGCCCAAGGAAAGGGGAAAAAAAATGCATATACAAGAGGTAGGTAAAGTGCAAAAATTTCTTTCCTAGAACTGCATCTTTACATTTAAAGAATTTTAGTTTTAAAAAACTCTTACATTTTTATTTTGGTTCAGTTTACATCCATGTTGTTAACAGTCGTTAAAATACGTCTAAATGACGATTTTATTCCCTCCCTCCCCCCCCCCCCCTCCCCCCCCCTCTCTCTCTCTCTCTCTCTCTCTCTCTCTCTCTCTCTCTCTGGTGGTGGAGACGGGTCGAGCGAAGCCGGCCATAGGAGGGAGGAGGAGGGCTGGTCGAGCGTGGCCGACTAGCGGAGGGGGGGGGGGGGGGGGGGGGGGGGGGGGGGGGGGGGGGGGGTGAGGGGGTCGGCCAACGGAGGGAGGACGGGGGCAGGTCGAGAGGGCTGGTCAGCAGAGGGAGGAGGGAGCTCGCTACTGTTGTTGGGAAAGGTGAGGACATTTTGGATTTATTTTATCTTTTATTTTTTTTTAAAGTCATTAACGCTCATTTCTAACGGCTAATAGAGACGACAGCAGAGACTTTTTTGCTGACACATCAAATCAAGGAGAGGTTAACTGCTTTAGTTTTCTAACGAGTCTTATTTTGCTTTCGAGGCAAATCTATAGATTGTTGGTGGGAAAGGGGAGAACATTTTGAATTTATTGTATATTTTATTTTATTTTTAAAAGTTATTAACGCTCATTTCTAATGGCTAATAGACAGCATGGATTTTTTTGCTGACACAGCAAATCTAAGGAGGGGTTAATTGATTTAGTTTTCTAACGAGTTTTATTTTACTTTTGAGGCAAATCTATGGAGAATTTTTTTTTTTTTTGCACTCGCTACAAGACATGAAATTTCTTTTAGGTATACGGGATATGAGGCACTCCTATATGAAATTATGCACATGTGACAAATATATATATATATATATATATATATATATATATATATATATATATATATATATATGCGTGTATGCGTGCGCGTTTTGTATCACACACACAAAGAGGCACGGTACGAACGCGCACGCATACACGCACATATATATATATATATATATATATATATATATATATATATATATGCGTGTATGCGTGCGTGTGCGTGCGCGTGCGCGTGCGTACCGTGCCTCTTTGTGTGTGTGATACAAATAGTACATCTTTATTTCCATATTATTCACAACTATTCCATGTCTTAATTAGATAATCAACTACCAACTAGCATTGCTCCAGTGAGAGCGTAGTAGACATTCGGCATGGTCGAGGGTTTGAGCCTTGGCTCAGTTTAGAGTGTAGGTAGGTGCATGTGTTTTAGAGAATTAACTTGCCATGTTTAATCATTTTTGGGCCAATTAATGTTTAGATCATGGATTTTATATCATCTTAGAGTTTAAACTATGACATGTCCAATTTAAAAGTTTAGTCGCACAATTTTTATTTTTGGCTTTTTTTCTCATTGTACCCTCCTTTTCAGCATTTGTTGGTTGTTGTTTTTGGAAAAAAAAAAAAAAAAATCTAGGATCTAAATTTTAATTGGATATGTTATGACTTAAACACTAAGCTGATATGAAATTCAGCGTCTAAATATGAAATTAAAGTTGGAATATTTTAGCAAATACTCCCATTATAAATATAGAAACTAGTATATAGCTTCACTTATTTAAAAAATTAGCAAATACCTCCATTATGTGTAAAATAATCAAAAATTGTGTTAAAATAGTGGGGGTATATTTTAAAATTTTAAATGTTGCATATAAAAAAAATGAGAATATTTGCTAGTTTTTTAAATAAGTGAATATATATGCTAGTTTCAATACTTATAATGAAAATATTTGCTAAAATATACTTTTAAATAATTATTAGAAAAAGGTAAATGTAAATTTCCAAAATTCACATTTATTCCACCTCCACCTTTTTCTTGTTAGATCATCCTTAGATTCATCCTATAAAATCTCCAAACACTTGGCTTGTAAAAGCCTCTCTCTCTCTCTCTCTCTCTCTCTCTCTCTAGCATTAGCTTGTGAAGACTTCACAAGCTAATGTGAAGCCAATTTATTTAATGCACAAAGCCAAGATTGTCTTTGTTGGTTCTCATGGCTGGTAGAGCCAAAGATTCCATCTCTTGAATGCCCCCCTCTTTAGTTCTTCTTCCTCTCTCTTTTCAAGATTTGCTTTCTCCTCTGGGTCACTTCTTCTCCATAGCTTCTTCTTGAATTCCTTCTTCTTCTTCTTCTCTACAAAGACATGCTCGCCTTCATATTCCTAGCATAATTATTTCCAAGAGGAAGCAACCAACTACTAGCTCATGATCATGAAGACAAGAACCCCTTGCTTGCTCTCACTTAGCCTTGTGGCTTTAATGGAGGGAGAATGATGGAGAAGCAAACCCATGCACATGCATCAGCTCTTCGATGGAGTGTTGATGGTTGAGCATTAAAGACTTCATGTTGGAGTACTAGTCGACCAAGTTCAAGAAGAGAGATCTAGAGAACACACAATGCCAACAGTGTGGTTCTCCCTGAAGAAGTCCCTCCACTGCAAATCCGAGCCGTCCGACGTCGTCGACCCGAAGGCCTGCAGGAGCAGCAGCACCACCCACCACCACCAGAATAATAATCACTTGAGCAACATCTTGACGACGTCGACGACGAGGAAGGCGCCGAGGAGCGGGTGCTCGAGGTCCATCGCCAACCTCAAGGACGTGGTCATCCACGGGAGCAGCAGCAGGAGGCACCCGGAGAGGCCCGCCAGCTGCAGCCCGCGGTCCATCGGCAGCAGCGACTTCCTCAACCCCATCGCCCACGAGGTCGTCCTCGGCGGCAACTCCAGGTGCGAGCTCAAGATCACCGGCTTCGCCGCCCCCCACCACGACGCCGCCACCGACGCCGCTCTCGGTTCCACCTTCGTCGGCACGCTGCGGCCGGGGACGCCCGGCCCGGGCGGCCACCTCGGCCTGCACTACAACCCCGGCTCCTTCCGAGGAGGAGCGCCGAGCTCTACGCCCCCGAGGAAGTCCCCGTTCTCCGAGGAGAGGGAGAGGGAGAGGGAGGGGTCTTCTCTTTCCAATGCAGTCTTCGGCAACGGCGGCGGCGCGCAGAGCCATCACGGGTCTGCCGCAGCGGCCAGGGCTTCCCACGAGGCTGCCGCGAATGGCGGTTGCGCCACCTTCGGCTGCCACAGGTGCGGGGAGCAGTTCGGCAAGTGGGAGTCCTTGGAAGCCCATCACCTCTCAAAACATGCAGGTACCCAGGAAAATTTTGAACATTTATATATTTATGATATTCTTAATTAAAACGGAAAAACTCGGATCTAGATTGCAGTTGCAGGAACTTTAACATGGTATCAGAGCTCTCGGTACCGTGAATAATAACACGGTATCGGAGCTCCGGTATGGTTGATTACAACATACATTTAGATTGAATGCACATATGCACAGTTTCTTGAGAGTAGTAGCTTGGCATGCTCCTTTTTGTTTTGAGACAGATCGAATGAACAGTTTTGGCATTTGTCCTTGCAAACACCAAGCTCTCTTGTTCTCTTTCATGGCTACTTTTTTTTTTGTTTGATAGATAGATGTTCTTGTACTTTTGATTGATCATGTTAATGAAATCTTGGCAAGGGGATGATCAAGACAATGGGGAGTTCAGTCATCAGTGTTATAGTTTGCACTGGATTTTGGTACTACGTTATCTGGGACTAAAAAATACTAAAAAAAAATAGTATTATTTTTTTTTTCCCACTCAAAAAAGAAAAAAAAAATCTGATATTCTAAGAACCCTGTTACTTAGAATGCCTAAATCAGAATATGTAGATTTACATTAGTAATATATACGGAGTTTAAAATTTTGGGCCTTTTCGAGTTTGGGGTCCTATACGATCGCACAATTTGTACATGCTCAGAAACGATCTGACTTTAATGTGACATTACCTCTAGGCTCCATAGCGAGCCCCTCTGTCGACTCTAGATGCCAATGCTAGCTAGGATCTTGGTATCGAAAAGATCGTTCTACGAATATGGACACGTACACGAACAAGACATATGTGTTCTCCTAGATATGGATACGCGGGGTATGGACGCAATACGAATTCTGACACCATTTTTTCGTGTCCGTGCAAGATAAGTTATATCTCACTGATCAACTAGTTGCATGTCTTACAGTTACCGAGCTGGTTGAAGGCGATTCGTCGAGAAAGATAGTAGAGATAATATGCAGGACGAGCTGGCTGAAGTCCGAGAGCAGCTGCGGCCGCATCGAGCGGGTCCTGAAGGTGCACAACATGCAGAAGACGCTGGCCCGGTTCGAGGAGTACCGGGAGGCGGTGAAGGCGAGGGCCGGCAGGCTCCCGAAGAAGCACCCACGGTGCCTGGCCGACGGCAACGAGCTGCTCCGCTTCTACGGGGCCTCCCTCGCCTGCTCCCTCGGCACGGGCGGCTCCTCGAGCCTCTGCGCCTCGGAGAGGTGCGGCGTCTGCAGGGTCATCCGGCAGGGGTTCTCCGTCCGGAAGGGAGGGGTCGGGGTGTTCACGACGTCGACCAGCGGGAGGGCGTTCGAGTCGATCGAAGAAGAGTGCGGTGGCGGCGACGCGACGACGACGATGACGAGGAAGGCGCTGATGGTGTGCCGGGTGATAGCCGGGAGGGTGCACAGGCCCGTCGACAACGTGCAGGAGATGGCCGGGCAGTCCGGGTTCGACTCGCTGGCCGGGAAGGTGGGGCTCTATGCCAACATTGAGGAGCTCTACTTGCTCAACCCAAGGGCTCTCCTGCCTTGCTTTGTGGTCATATGTAAACCTTAAAATAGAAAGTTACAAACATCATCATCATCTTCTTCTTCCTTCTCTCTTCCTCTTTATTTTTTTTTAGGTCTTGAATTAGAGCTTTGTTATGTCTAGAACCAAATGCTTACAATTTTCTTACAACCATCACATGTGGAACTTCGATGGGAGTAAAGAGGAAAGTGGTGGAATCGACTGGAGCCCATGTAACAGGGGTGAGAGAAAAAATGGAATCCGGTGGAACTATGTGTAAGAGGTGGAAGAAAGGTTGTAAAAAAGTTGTAAACAGTTGGTTGTAGACTTAGCATTTTCCCTTGAATTAACCTCGCACAATGGTGGAGATTTTTGTGTCATATGTGTCGTTCTCATGGACAGTATGTTCTATTTCAATCAAATGGAAATATTTAAATTTAAGTAGAAAGGAGTTCTAAAAAGTTGGAATCGATAGGGAGCCGAAATTAAGTTATAACCGAAATGAACTGAACTAATATAATCGATTGAGTTTTACTTGATTGGACTATTTTATCGTTTAACAAACCGACTCTAAAGTTAAAATTATAGATAAATATTATTAAAAAATACTAACTTTTAATTAATTGTTTCTGTATTTGGGAAGGGGAGAGCAAAATTTACCATTAAGACAAAAAAAAGAGAAATTTTGAACAGCACTCCAAAATTTTTTTTTCCAAATTTAAGGTGCACCTTACACAATTGCCATAATGTAAGACACTCCCACTTTTGATAGAAACCGTCCAAAATTAACAGTCAACTGCAGTGTCCTATTTTATTTGACAAAAATATCCTTTCACACACTCTCTCCTCCCCACACACAGAGACACCCCTCTCTCTCCCCTCCCCACACACACAAACTCTCTCTCCCCGCCCCCCCCCCCCCTCTCCCTCCTTCCTCCACCACCCCCACCTCCCCTTCCCCCCCCCCCCCTCCCGTCACCACCGCGAGTCCTCCTCCTCCTCCTCTCCGCCTTCCTCCGCACCCACCCACACGTCGATGCGGAGAGGGGGGCTACCGGCTGGCATTTAGGGGAGGAGCTGCCGCCCGGCGAGGGAGGCTGCCGACGGGCGCGGAGGGTGGGGGGTGCTGGCTGGCGCGCGCGGACGCGGAGGGGGGGGCTGCCGGCTAGGGACTGCGGGGGAGGGGTTGGGCGGCGGGCTGCGGGGGAGGGGGTGGGCTGGGGGGCTGCGCGCGCGTGGGGGAAGGGGTGGGCGGGAGGCTACGGGGGAGGGGGTGGGCGGCGCCGCGGGGGAGCGGACGCGGCGGCGCGGGGGATGGGGGCGGAGATGGTGGTGGTGGTGGTGATGGTGGTGGTGGTGTTGATGAAGGTGGTGATGGGCGTGGCAGCGGCGGGACGTGGTAGAGCAGAAGGATTAGGATTAGGATTAGTATTAAGATTTGGGTTTGGATTTGGGGAGGGTATTTTCGTCTAAAATTATCGAACAAACGTGTTGACCGTTGGTCTTGGACGGAATCCGTCAAAAGTGGGGGTAACTTACATTAAGGTAAAGCAGTGGGGTGCACCTTGAATATAGGTAAAACAAGTGGGGTGCGACTCAAAATTTCTCAAAAAAATATATTAACCGAAATCAAATTAAAGTAATTTAAATTTAAGTAACTTTTGCTTCGCGAGAAATTAATTTTTTTATATTTTATTTTTCTTTGGGGAATTGTAATTTCATTCAGTTTTTTTGATGTTTGGAAAAGACAAAAAAAAATTGGGAGGAAATTTGAATCCTTAGAGGGAGAAAATGAATCATTGGGTTGGTGAACCCAAGCATTTTCCCTCCTATTTTTCTTTCCCTTGGGAATGAAATTCATTTTCTTCTCATTTCCTTTGGCATCTAAACAAAGGAAAAGAGGGTCCATTTTGTTCATCCACCAAAATCATGGTGTTTGTTCACCCTCCACTAAGAAAATAACACGTGTCAAATTAGCAAACATAAAACCACTTTGGGAGTGGTGGTTTTGTTTACCCACCAAAGTGGTTTGCACTTTTAATTTGACACGTGTCATTTCCTTAGTGGAGAGTGAATAAATATCATTGTTTTGGTGGGTGAACAAAAATGGACTCAAGGAAAGGAATCATTTTCCTTTACCAAGGCTCCAATTCCGCTAACAAAACGTGACCTAATAGCAAACTACATTTCCTTCTCTTTTTCTTCTTCTTCTATACATGATTACCTAGCTGTCCTCATTAGTAAACGTAGGTAGGGACATATTTGGAAGAAAAATTCACCATGAAGCCAACTTTTTTTTGTATAGTAGTATAGATATAATTTTTAAACATAGAATTGTTGTATTTTAAAGTTTGATCCAAAATTGGACTACTTGTTAAATTATCAAAGTTGGACTTCAAAACACGTACATAGAAGTGTTATTTTCAAAATATACACATTCTAAATCATAAAATATGTATAGAATTGATAGTATTTACATAACTGTATAAGTTTTAGTTCGATTTTGGATCAAAATTAAAATCCAAAACCGAAACCGAATATAAAATTTTAATATTTTCAAAACCGAATCTCTTATCTGATTTATTTCTCGGACCTAAAAGGAATAATGCTCACATGTCTAGATCTTGAATTAACCCCACAATCTTGTTGATTTTTGTGTCATCTGTGTAGTTCTCATGGGCTGTTATGTTCATATGTTAGGGTTTCATTCGATTTATTCTGTTTCAGTCGAATCAAATAAATCAAAATTCTAAAAAAATTAAAATCGAATAAATCAAAATTGTAAAACCAAATCAAAATCTAATATGGATAAAAAAAGATTAGTATTTTTAAAACCGTAACTGATATTTTTTTTGTAAACCAAACATAACATCTCGGTCTAAAATTGAATAATTCTCACCCCTAACTACCGGTAGCAAAACTGTCCAACAAGTCTACACAGGCCGAGATTTTCAACCGTGGCTGAAGTCGTGAACACGTGTCAGGACATGATTGGCCGGATTTTTTTTCGTCCTGGTAAGCAGGAGGATCTGATATTTTTTTTGGCCAGTCCAGATCTGCCATGTGGCTTCGCGGTTTTGTTTTCGATTTTTTTTTTGGAAAAATTTATGAAATGCCCAAAAATTTAAAAAGTTTTATAAAAAATCCACCGCAAAAGAAACTTTCATCGCGTGCCCAGCATTATCTTAAAAATATATAAAAGGGGACGACATGACCCTTTTGCCCTTCTAATTTATTAAGAATATCCACAAACCCAGCAACTCTTCAGAAAAACAGTTCGATTCCAGAAGAGGGAGAATTACATACAAACCCAGCAACTCTTCAAAAAAATGTTTCGATCGCTCCCTCCTCTTCCATACTCTGTTCGCTTTCGATTTTAGGTCATCTCCTCCAAAAATCTTAGAAATTTCTTACAAGAAAGCGCCAGCGAATCTCCATTCGTAAGTTTCACACAATGTCGCAATCATCATCAATGGATGTAGACCGAGTTAGAAAAGACGGAGAAGAAGTAGATGTTGGAAAACAAAAGAAAGAAGGGGTGAAAGTTAAGAGGATTGCTCGTAAACGAAAAGCTACAAAAGAAAAAGAAATGCAAGAAGAAGTAGAAGAACAAGAACACGGAGAACAACAAGAACAACAAGAACAAGAAGTAGCAGGAGGAGAAGAAGAAGATCAAGAAGAAGGGAAAAAAAGGTAAAACTTTGAGTCATGTTCATTCTCCGTTTATATTGACGCGGCAAATGAGAATGATCATTCTCCGTCTATAAAATACACGGAGGATGCCCTTTCTGTGTATTTTGAACTAGAAATGGCCATTCTCTGTGTTAAAATACACGGACAATGGCGTTCTCCCTTGTATTTTGACCTAGAAATGGTCATTCTCCGTGTATCTAACACGGAGAATGAATATTCTCCGTGTTAAAACACACGGAGAATGACATTTTCTGTGTATTTTGATATAGAAATGAACATTCTCCGTGTTTCTAACACGGAGAATTACATTCTCTGTGTTAAAATACACGGAGAATGACATTTTCTTCGTATTTTGACTTAGAAATGGCCATTCTCCGTGTGTTTTTGACACGGAGAATGTTATTCTCCGTGTTTTTTGACACGGAGAATGATCCGTGTTAATACACACGGAGAATGACCATTCTCCGTGTTAAAACACACGGAGAATGGCATTTTCTGTGTTTTTTGACCTAGAAATGAGCATTCTCCGTGTTAATACACGGATAATGGCGTTCTCCCTTGTATTTTGTCCTAGAGATGGCCATTCTCCGTGTATCTAACACGGAGAATGTTATTCTCTGTGTTAAAATACACGAAGAATGGCATTTTTCCTTGTATTTTGACCTAGAGATGGCCATTCCCCGTGTTAATACACACGGAGAATGACCATTCTCCGTGTTAAAACACACGGAGAATGGTATTTTTTGTGTTTTTTGACCTAGAAATGAGCATTCTCCGTGTTTCTAACACGGAGAATGTTATTCTCCGTGTTAAAATACACGAAGAATGTCATTTTCTGTGTATTTTGTCCTGAGAATGAGCATTCTCCGTGTTTCTAACACGGAGAATGTTATTCTCCGTGTTAAAATACACGGATAATGGCGTTCTTCCGTGTATTTTAACACGGAGAATAACATTCTTCATGTATCTAACACGGAGAATGTTATTCTCCGTGTTAAAATACACGGAGAATAACATTCTCCGTGTTAAAATACACGGAGAATGGCATTTTCCCTTGTATTTTGACCTAGAGATGGCCATTCTCCGTGTATCTAACACGGAGAATGACCATTCTCCGTGTTAAAACACACGGAGAATGGCATTTTCTGTGTTTTTTGACCTAGAAATGAGCATTCTTCGTGTTTCTAACACGGAGAATGTTATTCTCCGTGTTAAAATACACGGAGAATGGCATTTTCTGTGTATTTTGTCCTGAGAATGAGCGTTCTCCGTATTTCTAACACGGAGAATGTTATTCTCCGTGTTAAAATACACGGATAATGGCGTTCTCCCTTGTATTTTAACCTAGAGATGGCCATTCTCCGTGTATCTAACACGGAGAATGTTATTCTCCGTGTTAAAATACACGGAGAATGACATTTTCCCTTGTATTTTGACCTAGAGATGGCCATTCTCCGTGTATCTAACATGGAGAATGACCATTCTCCGTGTTAAAATACACGGAGAATGGCATTTTCTATGTTTTTTGACCTAGAAATGAGCATTCTCCGTGTTTCTAACACGGAGAATCGTTTTAAAATACACGAAGAATGGCATTTTCTGTGTATTTTGTCCTGAGAATGAGCATTCTCCGTGTTAAAATACACGGAGAATGGCGTTCTTCCTTGTATTTTGACCTAGATATGGCTATTCTCCGTGTATCTAACATGGAGAATGACCATTCTCCGTATCAAAGTAGACGGAGAATGCTCATTCTCAGTGTTAAAATACACGGAGAATGACATTTTCTGTGTATTTTGTCCTAGAAATGATCATTCTTCGTGTAAAAATATACGGAGAATATCTCCGTGTAAAAATACACGGAGAATGATATTCTCCGTGTATTTTGACACGGAGAACGATCATTCTCCGTGGTTGAATAGC
The DNA here is from genome assembly GCA_029216955.1 of Iris pallida. Classification (NCBI taxonomy): domain Eukaryota; kingdom Viridiplantae; phylum Streptophyta; class Magnoliopsida; order Asparagales; family Iridaceae; genus Iris; species Iris pallida. Next base: position 5,989,882 of record JANAVB010036818.1, read on the forward strand.
GGAGAATGGTCATTCTCCTTATTATAATAAAGAAGAATGTTGACGTAAACCTAATTGTTGTTTTTTTTAGGAAAAAAACTGTCAGGAACAAAGAAGAAAGACTTTTCCGTGCAACATTCACCCCAGTACTCTCTCTTATGGATGAGGTGAAGGAAAAGTGTGACCATTTGCATGAAGCAGTTATTGAAATCTTGAAGAATGTTGGATTCTACAATTTCGTAGATGTATTCTACAGATCTAAGATGAAAAAGGCAGAACTATCTAAAGTCACACAAGGTCTGGAGAACCTGATGGGGACTTACTTGGAAGAAGATGGCATTGGATATTTCCAATTGAGCAACAGTGTCAAGGTAGCACCATCTGCTGATGAGATGGCAACCATTTTCGGTCTGCCAATGAATGATGACAGTGAAGTTGATGAGAAATATCTAAAAATCATCACTGAAAAACAGAAGACCCCCCCACCAGCAGACTCATTCAGCATGTGTACAGAACACTTCAAAAGATTGCTGACAAATTCCAAGGGAAAAAATACAGAAGTCTCAAATGCAGAAGTTAAGAAAAGGATCTTAGAAATGTTGGGGGACAAATGCAAGTCCTGATGAGTTGACCAAGTTAATAGTATTCAACTTGTGCCAAACAGCATTCTTCACCAGAATGGGTGGGTCGAACTTGCCATACAAGTTCTTCGCTCTGGTAGAGAGCATAGATGTTATAAAAAGCATCTGTTGGCCACGGATTATTTTGGGGTACGTCATGGACAGCATAAAGAGGGCTGTTACAAAAGCTGAAGATGGGGATATTGAGATATCGTACAAGAAGATTGAAGGTTGTACGATATATTTCTTGTATTGGTTTGCAAAGCACAGTCAACTGTTAGAAAGGAAGTGCAAACCAATAAGCGCATACCCGAGATTCTATACATGGGATGGGAATAGGATCTCGATATTCCTCAAAAATGAATATCAAGGGGCTCAAACGAATTCGGAATTGATATTCAAAGATTTTGTTACATTGACTGTTGAAGAAATAGAAGACCCAGCAGAGCAGCATAGTATAAAAGGTGGAGATAATGTTGTTGATGAAGAAGAACCACAAGCTGAAGCCCAAGCACCAGCAACAAACACAGCTGAGAATGAAGATATGTTGCATGTCTTGGAGGAGAAATCTCAGCTTATCGCTGAGAATGAGCAACTCCAAGAAAGTGCCCAAAAACTAGAGGCAGATGTAGCCTAACAACGTGCTGTGGAGCTCGTTACTGATGGCTTGGAGAAGGAGTTAGACTCTATAAGGAACGAGAAATCGCTCCTTATTGCTGATAATGAGAAACTCCGTAGAAGAGTTGAAGAACTGGAGGCAAAGGGGTCAGAACAGGAACTAGACTCCCTGAGAAAGCAGAAATCTGAGCTTACTGCTGATAATGAGAAGCTTCGTCAACGTGTTGAGGAGCTACTTCTAAAAGGTAAAATATTCTTTTTTTTTTAAATTTTAAGTTGTAATTATGTGTATCTAACACGAAGAATGTCATTCTCCGTGTCAAATTACACGGAGAATGACGTTTTCTGTGTGTTTTGACATAGAAATGATCATTCTCCGTGTTTCTAACACGGATAATGTTATTCTCCGTGTTAAAATACACGAAGAATGTCATTCTCCGTGTTAATACACACTTAGAACGTCATCCTCCGTGTGTTTTGACACGGAGAATGACATTCTCCGCTAGTATTTTAACACGAAGAATGACATTCTCTGTATTTTGACCTAGAAATGGCCATTCTCCGTGTGTTTTTTGACACGGAGAATAACATTCTCCGTGTCAAAATACACGGAGAATTTTATTCTCCGTGTCAAAGTACACGGAGAATGATCATTCTCCGTGTTAAATACACGGAGAATGACACTCCTTGTATTTTGACCTAGAAACGTCATTCTCCGTGTACTTTGACACGGAGAATGGTCATTCTCCGTTTATCTTAACACGGAGAATGACATTCTCCTTGTATTTTGATCTAGAAATGACATTTTTCGTGTATTTTGACACGGAGAATGACCATTCTCCGTGTATCTTAACACGGAGAATAGTCATTCCCCGTCTATCTTAACACGGAGAATAGTCATTCTCCGTTTATGTTATACGGAGAATGCCCATTCTTCGTGTAAATTACACGGAGAATGCCCTTTCTCCTTGTAAGTCTAACAGAGAATGATAATTCTCCGTTTACTTTGACACGGAGAATGGACATTCTCCGGATTAAAGTAAACGGATAATAATATTTTTTATTATTTTTAAAAAGAAGATTATATAATATTGACATCATACCTCTTGTTGTTGTTTGTTTTTATATCAGTGAAAATAACAGACAATCTCAGAAAGGAGAATGAAAAGCGCATTAGTGATAACAACAAACTTCTAGAGGAAGTTATATCATTGAATGACGAAATCGAAAAGAAGAATGATACAATTGTTAACCTCGAAGCAATGGCTAAAGCATTGCAGCTTGGGGAGACTCAAGCAGCTCCTCAAAAACATCACACAAGAAGCAAGAGAATCAGGAGGGATTAAAAAACAATCAAATGCTCTAGAGGATGATGATTTTACCACATTGGAAAAGAAGAAAACAGCTGATGCTACAACAAGTAAGAATGTAGCTGCTGGTCGGAAAAAAAAAGCTCCTTCCAGTCCCAATAAGAAAGTAGCTTCTGATGGGAAAAGAAAAGCTCCTTCCAGTCCCGAGAAGGTAGACGATAAAAAGAAGATGTCAGAAACTGAAGAACTTGAAGAAGAATCTCCTCAAACAACCAAGCTAGTGAAAGAGGGAAAAATGCTGATGCAATGTCCAAAACTCAGACTTTGGAACCGAGCAGACGATCAGCTGAAGCATATATACAGGAGCATCGTATACCCAAGAAGGATGTCTCCAACGTAAGTATTCTAAACTTGAACCAATTTTTGTACAATTCACAACGGAGAATGATCATTCTCCGTGTCATTTGAACGGAGAATGCTCATTATCCGTCCCATTTAAAACGGATAATGGTCATTCTCCGTGTAATTTGGACGGAGAATTGTCATTCTTCGTCCTATTCATAACGGAGAATGGTTATTCTCCGTGTAATTTGGACGGAGAATGGTCATTCTCCGTCCAATTCATAACGGAGAATGGTCATTATCCGTCCAATTCATAACGGATAATGTTTATTCTCCGTGTATTTTAACGGAGAATGGTCATTCTCCGTCCAATTCATAACGGAGAATGATCATTCTCTTTATTGGAGTTACTTTTTTTACAATTATATCATTAGCCTATATTATTAACATAATCGAAACTAAATTTATGTGCAGTGATAATGTATACCAATACTTTCCAACTGCTCCAGAAGATTGTAAAATAAGAAGAAGGAACAATGATGTTACCTTGTTGTTTAATGCTAAAGAAGTACAAGACATATTAAATGAGGAAGAAATAGAGGCCAATGTTATGAACTTCTTAATAAAGATTATGAACGAAATACAAGCCGATACAAGACGTACCATTCAGTCAAGCTCGCAGGGTAAACAATGTAAATGGTCTGCAATCATGATGCCCCATTCATTGGTAAGAATCAAAACTGAAAAATAAATATTAATGTGTACAACTACTAATAGTGTTGTAAAAAACTAACTCATGATATTATTTCTTGTTTTTTTTTGTTTTTTGTTTTTTGTTTTTTTGTTTTCTGGAAAACAGCGTACCGTTCAGTTTGTCGATATAGACAAACCAACATCTGGAGCCATGTACAATTTCAAAGCTGAAATAGAAGATTTTATCATGGAGTTGGAGGATGACATCGAATGGCTATTCGTGCCACTCTTCCGTGAAGAGAATAAACACTATACACTGCTGTCATTCAACTTCAGCTCCTATGTTTGGACACACTACAACTCCTTGCGGAAAAAACACGGGCGCTAAGGAAATCCATGATGCAAAATACATGAAGAGTAAAATCGAGCCAATTATAATAAAGAAGATTGCATTGATGAGGGAGAAAAGCCCAGCAATTCAGGAATATGAAACAACAGAGCTCAAGGTTTGTAAAGATTGCCCACAGCAACTATCACCCAGCTGCCTGCTGTATGTTGTATATTATATTGAAAACTTGTCGAAAGCTCCATTTGATTTACAAAAGAAAACAAACAAAGTAGTTCACGATATTATTGTAAAGAGCAGGTTAACTTTGGCTAAGCTTTTGCTTATGAGTGACTGTGCAATTCCTTTTGTATCATAAAAGAAAATGACAATGTAAATTGGCTAAGAAATTCCTTATATATATTCTGTCTGTCAGGTTTCTTTTATAATGTATTTGTTGTCCTTTATAATGAAACTCAATTTTTTGACTAATTTACATTGTTCTATATATGTAAATCTGTTTTGTTAAAGTTCTGTTGTTTGATTCTGTGTTAATATATACGGAGAATGACATTTTCTTTGTATTTTGACCTAGAAATGGCCATTCTTCGTGTGTTTTAGACACGGAGAATGTCATTCTCCGTGTTAAAATATACGGAGAATGACATTTTCTGTTTATTTTGACCTAGAAATGGCCATTCTCCGTGTACCTAACACGGATAATGATCATTCTCCGTGTCAAAGTAAATGGAGAATGCTGATTCTCCGTGTTAAAATACACGAAGAATGATATTCTCCGTGTATTTGACACGGAGAATGGACATTCTCCGTGTAACTAACACGGAGAATGACCATTCTCCGTGTTAAAATACACGGAGAATGACATTCTGTGTATTAACATAGTGTGTTAGCATAGTGTGCAGGAAGCTGATTCTTCACGTGGGCGCATATGCCATTGTGGGCGCATGGACGCATACAACAAGTGAGTGCATAGGGAGTGGCTCGTACCTATAAATGTCCATTCGCCGTGTATCTAAAACGGAGAATGATCATTCTCCGTGTCAAAATACACGGAGAATATCATTCTTCGTGTATTTTGAAACAGATAATGATCATTCCCCGTGTATTTTTACACGGAGAATGACATTTTCTGTGTATTTTGACCTATAAATGACCATTCTTCGTGTTTCTAACACGGTGAATGATCATTCTTCGTGTTAATATACACGGAGAATGACATTTTCCGTGTTAATAAACACACGGAGAATGACATTTCTGTGTATTTTGACCTAGAAATGACCATTCTCCGTGTGTCTAAACGGAGAATGCAATTCTTCGTGTTAAATTAAACGGAGAATGTTATTATCTATGTTAAATTACACGAAAAATGTCATTCTCCGTGTTAAAATACACGGAGAATGACATTCTCCTTGTATTTTGACCTATAAATGGCCATTCTCCGTGTATCTAACACGGGGAATGATCATTCTCCGTGTCAAAATACACGGAGAATATCATTCTCCGTGTAATTTTACACGGAGAATTCTCTTTATGTGTATTTTGACCTAAAAATGGCCATTCTCCGTGTATCTAACAAGGATAATGATCATTCTCCGCGTTAGATACACGGAGAATGGTCATTCTCTGTGTTAAAATACACGAAGGATGACATTTTCTGTGTAGTTAATATATACATCGTTCTATATGTAAATCTGTTTTGTTAAAGTTCTGTTGTTTGATTCTGTGTTAAAAAATACAGAAAACATGAACTAAAATGTTCGTTAATTGAACATGAAGAATAGTCATTTTCATGGTTATATGTTTTTAACATATAAATGTAATTCTTGGAATGATCATTCTCCATGTTAAATCACGGAGAATGGTCATTCAATGCATTATAAAATCAGAGAGTATAACGGATAATAAGTTCTTATGTTGTTAATATATATGTGAAACATCAAATATGCAGAGTTCAAACTATTACCATTGATATCAAAAACTGTAAGATATGTATTCAAAAAACAATTATATAAAAGAAGGAATATATGTGTATGTATTAACGAGGGGGCGCTGCCCCCTCGACCACCGTAGCAGCACGTGAAGGCAGAGGACAAGTGGTGCGATTGTGATTGCATAATTCAAAACAATTATGGCACCTTATCTTTCTCTTCTCTTTTTCCTTGTTCTCATATTTGCTCTTATAACGGTCCGCTTTTGGTCGTCCAGGACAAGTTTCGGAACAGGGGATAGAACAACATCAGTGGGATTATTTTCAAACTGTTTTTCACAATCTGGAACTGGACGAATAGCACATGAATATAACTTTCGGTAACAATCTGATGTCCAATACTGCTCCACAAAGTCGTAAACAGATTTATCTGAACCAACTCTGATGCATTGTATTGCATGGCTGCATGGGAATCCATATACCTTCCATCTACGACAACTAAAATGACAATCAAGAAGATTCACCATGTGGGAGGAAGTATCTGCGATCACCTCAAATTCGAAATCACCGGACCGATATACCCTATAACACATGCCATCATCTGTAAGCTGCTTCAGCATATCCTCAGCGTATGGAGTCAATTTGCTATTCAAACCAATTGCATCCTTGTGGCGATCCGAAATCATCTTCATCATCTTCATACGGATGACATTTACAATTGCTGATATAGGCAATTTCTTCTCAGCCTTTATCCATGGATTGAATGACTCTGCACAACTAGAAGCAACCTCACCGTATCTACATCCCGGAAAGAATGCGTTTGACCAGTGTTCAGGTTTTTGTTTATTCATCCAATTCACAACATGACCACAATTCAGATCATAAATCTTCTTGATTGCTTGTCTATACCTACCTTTATAGAGAAAAACAAATAATTAATAAAGAATTAGGTCAATTCATAAAATTATTAAAAATAAGTGCATTCTCCGTGTTTAAAATAAGGATAATAGTCATTCTCCGTTCAAAAGCTAACGGAGAATGATATTCTCCGTTCTATGCAAGACGGGTAATGACCATTCTCTGTGTGACGGAAACGGAGAATGAACATTATCCGTACTATGCAAGACGGATAATATCATTCTTCGTTCAAAAGCTAACGGAGAATGATATTCTCCGTTCTATGCAAGACGGAGAACGGTCATTCTCCATGAGACGGAAACGGAGAATGAACATTATCCGTACTATGCAAGACGGATAATACCATTCTCCGTTCAAAAGCTAACGGAGAATGATATTCTCCGTTCTATGCAGGACGGAGAATGATCATTATCCGTGTAATACATACGGAGAATGATTATTCTCCATCTTACTGACGCGGAGAATGGTCATTCTTCGTGTTAAATTAATGGTAAATGCATAAAAAATGTGCATATATCTGTCTCATTAACACACCTGGAGTTAGAGCATATACTGCTTGCCTCCAAGCTTCAAGTACATGCGGATACACTCTTTCATTTTCTTTCTCTTTCAGCGGTATGTTATTCTTCATGTGATAGTAGCAATAGCTATGGTAATCATTAGGAAACACTTTAGGGACTTCAGAAACTAGACCGGTGCCTTGATCCGAAAGAAAAATAATACGCCTACTACATCCAACAACATTCTTTAGATTTCTAAGGAATAATTCCCAATTGTCACCATCTTCGCCTGAAACTATGCCGTATGCAAGAGGGTAGAACTGTTGGTTACCATTCTTCGCTGTAGCAGACATCAAACATCCTCTAAACCTCCCTGTAAGGAAAGTAGCATCCAAATATAGCATTGGACGACAATATTGAAAGCCTTCTACGCAAGCCTCATATGAAAGAAAAAGCCGCTCAAACCTCATTGATGAATCATCTTTCTGGAAGTCGATAACGGAACCATTATTGGTTTCCTTTACCTTGTTGACATACCAACACAAGTCACTGTAAGATCTAACATCATCTCCGTACATTTCCTGGTGCACCAGCCTAATTTCGTGGTATGCCTGTCCATATTTAACAGATAAACCGTAGTCAACCTTGAAATCATCGACAACAGATTTTGCGAACTTTTTAGGATGCATCCGAACAATGTCACTAACCAAACTTTTCACAAACTTTGCTGGAACAACCAGATTACCTTTATCCATATAGCCAGCTCCACAATTATGTTCTCCCACATACCTCTTCACCTCAAAATTTTGATTATCTTTCGAAATAGATATAGCATGGAAGCTCCACAAACAAGCATGTGTCTTGTAATTCTTGCAGCAAACAGTATACCTCCCCGGCTCAGATTTCAAAATGTGGAATGGATGACGAGATTCAAAATATACCTTTCTAACAGCATTCCTAACTTCTTCAACACCATTCAGAAAAATCTGACCAACACCAGTAATTGATCCAGGCCACATATCCGATTTTCTTTTCTTTACTGTCTCAGTTGAGCCCTCATAAAATTGTACTACTCGTTTGTCCTTTACAGTAGGAGAACGTCTACTCAAAGAACTAGAAGAGAAAGACGAAGATCCCATGTTAAAGCTTTGACAAGGAAAAGATGTTGATGAAGAACATGGAGAGTATATTTGCTCCACATATAGATCAAAACTCACATCATGAGTACCGTTAAAACCACCAACCAATGAGCGAAGCCAAAAATCACTTTCAACATACAGTTCAGTCCCATCAGAGTGCAAAAACCTGAAACGGAAGGAAAGTGGATCCAAAGAAGTCCATCGATCGCACACTTTATTCTTTAAAAAATCCACGGTACTTTCATGTGTGACACGGCAGAAAACTATATCTCCCTTGAAACAAATGTTAACTAAACAACTTGATTCCATACCTTCCCCCCTGATAACATAAAAACATAAGAGGTCACAAATAGAACAATAAAATTCTCGTCTAATAATGATTATTCTCCGTCTAAAAATAACGGAGAATAAATATTCTCCGTTCGGAACTAACTTATAATGATCATTCTCCGTCTAAAGTAAAACGGAAAATGACATTCTCCGTCCAAAACACACGAAAAATAGACATTCTCCGTCTAAATATAACGGAGAATGATTATTATCTGTCTGTAACTTATGGATAATGCTCATTCTCCGTATAAAAATATACGGATAATGATCTTTCTCAGAAGTAATTGTCATTCTCCGTTAAAATATAACGGAGAATGCTATTCGCACAAAATAACAAGATTAAATATCTCTCTACCATTTTCTAAGTTAATAATCTTCATAACAAATTCAAATTCAGCATAAATTTCGAGATATACGAAGCTGATGGATGAATTTCTACAGATCTGAACTCTCACCTTGTTTTAATATCTATAAAAAGAAAATAAGAAGATCTTCTCTCCACAATTGACCTAATCGCCGGAAACCACAAAGATGATGATGATGATGATGATGATGATGATGATGATCGATGATGATGAAGGATGATCGACGTTCGACTGACGAAAACCACAGTGAACTACGAACAATTTTGCGATCTCTGATAAAGATGATATCAATGGATTTCAAATTTCTCGTGAAGAAGAAGAATACGAATTTCCCAATCCAAATCTGAGTTTGCGAATTCAAAATTATATATAGATGTCCAAATTTGCGCGAAGAGATATTTTTGGAACTATGATAATGGCAAATTTTGTAAATACAGAGCATCTAGAGAGAATCTTGAAATATTTAACGTGGAAAAACTTAATTCTGGATATTTCATAAAAATAATCCAACGGGTGGGCATTTCATAAAAGTCCACCTCGAAATTGGACTTCTCAACAATTTTCAGTTTTTTTTTTTTGTTATTTTTTTTTTTTTTGTGGTGGGGGTGCGGCGGGGGTTAGACAAATTAGAAACTGTTTCTCATGTCCATACATATTTAATGGGATGTGTGCTGGTGCCAGCCATACAGGTTCAGACTTATATATAGAGAGAGAGAGAGAGAGGGCCCGTGTGCTGGTTTGTGGTATGTATGTATGTATCTATGTGGATTCACTGCTGACAGTTTACTGAAGAAAATCTACCCAGTTGCTTTCATGTCTTTACATATAGTTATTTCTTTGTTTGAAGAAGAAGAAAGCAAATTGAGCACTATGATGTCAAGAATACAAACTCCAAAATTACTTAGAATTAGATATGACAGCTCTGCCTATGAGTCATCAATTTTTTTTTTTTTTAACTGGAGCTAAATAGTGTTTAGATTCTAGATTTTATATCAGCTATGAATAAAAATCTGACATGTCCAATTAAAAATTTTAAATTTTGAATATTATTTTTTTGTTTTTTCTCATTATACTCTCATTTCTAACCTGTGTTGATTGTTATCTTTGTACTACTCATGTTCATGGTATTTATCCAAACAAGACTAGAAATAACAGTTTGATCTACGAGGTACCAAATCGCATCGATAAGAAGCTATCGCTCCCGGTTGGTGAGTTTGGATGAGCATTAACATCAAGGATGGAGCTACATGGTAGCAATTTGATTCCCCATCTCCACAATTTATTTTTTAATTACTATTATAAAATTATATGTAATTTTTTTAAATTACTCGTACGCTATGTTTGGGAAGTGAGAAAAAAAAGGAAAAAATGAGGAATAAGTGGGTGAAAAATAAAAAGTTACATTATTTGAAAAGAGGAAAGGAAAGTCAGAGAGGAATTTGGAAGAAAATTTTATGCATCTCCTACACAAAAAATTCTTCCAAGAAATAGGAGAAAAATAAACACAAGATTTTTTTTTGGGTAGAATTACCCAATTATTTTTCAATTAATTTGTTGTCTTTTTTATGTCAAAAAAGTCAAAGATTAAATAATAATTTTATCTGTCCCACAAACAAACAAAAAAAATTATTTTTTTTTCCCTACTTTTTTGTCATCCATGAAATGTAAAATCAATTTTTCTCTCTCAAATTTTTCTCCACCTCTCTCACAAAGTTCCCAAATTGTTAAGGTCAGTCTTAATAGACCAAAAAGAAAAATCTAGATCCAAGACTAAGATCAAGTTTATGTCACAGACTTTTTCATTCTCACACAACAAAATATCTAAGCTCTGTCACTCATCAGCATATGATAAGGAAATGTCCACTTCTGATTAAAATCATTTATTAGGAATGAATGCATGTGTAGCTGCAGAATCTTAGGCATGTTGTGTTTGTTGATTATTGGGCTTAGGAAGTCTTCCTCGTCTAAAAGTCACAGAAATTTAAAGAAATGAGGAGATTGTTGGAGTTATAATATTCAGAATCTCATATTATTATAGTCAAACATAGTGAGGTTGTGAACTGAGATGTGGGGAGTTCATGGAACGAGCAACCTTCAAGCCTACAATTGTGCTTGAGTTTTTGTGTTTTGATCCTCTATGTATTAGGGGTGAGCATTATTCGGTTTTGGACCGAAAATCGAACCGAACCGAACCGAATAAGAGGTTCGGTTCGATTTTAAAAAAAATCGGTTCGGTTTCGGTTTTGAAAATACTAAATTTTCTTATTCGGTTTCGGTTTCGGTTTTGAGTTTCGGTCCAAAACCGAAAACCGAATAAGAAAATTTAATTAATTTATATATATATATATGTGTGTGTGTGTACTATATATATATAAGTATTAATATATATAGGTACATACTAAATATATATAGGTATATACTAAATATGTCTATGTATATTTAGTTACTATATATATTAACAAAAAAAACTCAAAAAAATCAAAAAATATGAATAAACCGAAAACCGAACCGATTTAATTCGGTTCGGTTTGATTCAGTTTTGGGCCAATTCGGTTCGGTTTCGATTTTGCTTATTCGGTTTCGGTCCAATTCGGTTTTGGATTATTCGGTTCGGTTTAAACCGAATGCTCACCCCTACTATATATACAACTAGTCACCTATTGGATTTTTTTTTAGGAAAAAAAACAATTAATTCAACTACAGGAAGGCGAATAAGAATTTATAATATAGGTATAACATGTAAATTTTACTAACATTAAAAGTGTATTGATTTTTCTCTTTAATCGGCTAATAAAATGAAGATTTTTCATGGACTAGATTAAAAAAATTAGGAACTCAAATGGAGTTTGGTATCTTGGTTTAGAAAAAGGAGTAATGAGAATTTGGAATGGAGTGAGAGAATGACAAGCTTGTCACATTGTCCTCCATATTGTACATTTGTGTGGTCCACTCTGCGACAACAAAGACTTCCAATGCAGATTCAGAAACTTGTCAAAGTATTCTACCCACAATTTATCAACAAGTATCCAAACTATGAAATATCCCACAAACCAAGCTTTCAACAAATTCTCACCAATCATAAATAAATTAAAATATCAATAATGAAGGACAAAAAAAACTATTGACTTTTCTCTTGTACAAGTCCCTCAACAATAAGGCCTCGTATGGTTCGCAGAAAGAAAAGAAAAGGAAATTAATTCCTTGTTCATTTTTTTTTTCTTTGGAAAATTATAATTTTCAGCAATTTTCTTTTTCGGTGTTTGGAAAGACCAAAAAAATTGGGAGAAAAAACGAATCCCTAGAGTGGAAAAGTGAATTCCTGGGTGGGTGGAGAAAACCATTTTTTTTTCCAATTTTTTTTTCCCTCGGAAATCAGTTTTCTTTTCCAAACATTTTTTTTTGGCATTCAAACATAGGAAAGTAATTACTTTCTTTTCCTAATGCCATGATTCCGTGAACAAAACATGGCATAAAAACTTAATCCTTCTGATGTATTTCATTAATTATTAGTAGGAAAATTAAAGACACTTGTTGTAGTTATTCTAATCTTTATTAATATTACTTAGGAAGACTAAAAAATAATTGTCTTAATTATTTTAAATTTATTATTATATTATTATATACTATTTTATATTTGTTTGTTAGAGTATTTAGGAAGTTCTAAGGATAGCTTTGTAATTACCTAAGTACCCTATTAACTTTAATAAATAATTTTATTAGTAAACATATGTAAGAGTATATTTTTGGGAAAAAAAATTACGATGAAATTGAACTTTTCTCATTATAAGGTCGTATATATCAACGAGAGTAGAAAAGATATGAGCAATTTGAATCTTACATTTTTCTATAGCAGTTTGACTATAGTAACTCAAATATGAACTCAAAATAAGAACTTACAATATCATTTAAAAAAAAAATCAAAGGATGAGATGCATTTAATCCAATGATTTTGGAGTTCTAAAAAGTAGTAACTCATGATTCACTCTAGGATTTTTGTAAAGCAAACATATATAGATTCTAATAGTAAATGGTAACATAGAATGACATTTTATCGGAAACTCATTCTTTCTTTCAATCAAGTCTTTTTCTCCAGTAAGTACACGACAGTAAAAAATAAAAAATAAAAAATAAAACCTTAACAATAACTCTTCTCATGTGATGTCTCATTCCTCAAATTTAGCAAATGAACCCCAGCCACTCCCTGCAAAAAACAAAACAAAAACAAAGGCCAATTAGTGTTTTGATCCTAAATTTTATACAGACTTAGAGTTCAAGGTTCAAGTCAAGTCCTGTCCAATTGAAAATTTTGGACACTAAATTTTTATTTTTGATTTTTTTTTTCCATTGTATCTTCTTTTTCAGCACGTGTTGGTTGTTGTCCTTGTACACATGTTTAGGATATAATAAGAAATAAAAATAAAAAATTTCAGGATCCAAACTTTTCAAATAGACATATCAGGACTTAAATTCTTATAAGCTGATATAAAATCCAGAATCTAAACGCTAATTAGCAACAACAAAAAACGTTACATCCAAACCTACAAGAAACTTGAAATTTACATAAACATGAATGCTACTAACTGTGCTCCAACTACCCAGGTTTATTATTATAGGGGCACTACCAACCTTCCTTGTGCATTCAAAATGAAACTCAGGTACATGCAATAAATTTCCTGCCTGCTTAATATGGAGTCCTTGGTGCACAGTAAGCTTTCTATGTAAATAAATGAAAAGAGAGAGAGAGAGTGACTCGTCAATGGCATTGACACAAACTATACCCACATTTATCAACATCTGCATGTCAACAAGGAAAAAGATCTTCTTGTAGTCACAAGAGAGAAAAAGTTCATGCCATGTACATGAAACCTCTACTTCATATAGCTTGAAAATTTGTAGCACAGGCAGTATTGAAAGAAAAAAAAAAAAGGAGGCGGCAAGGACCTACTGCCTGAACAAACTTTTATTAGGTGAGACCTCTAGTTCACATAGTTTGAAATTTTGTAGCAGAAGCAGTACTGAAAGAAAACAAAAAAAAAGGAGGCAAGGACCATGGAAGGAACTATCTTGAGACCAACCCCCAAATTGGAATTATTTGTTTTTAAAAAAAATTACTACCTAAAACTTGATAAGATGTCTAAATATATATACTTAATAAAACATCATCAATCTAAGATGAGGACGTGGTCATGTGGGCTAAGCCATTGTTTCAGGCTCATTCAACTCTTTATGTCCTCATCCAATTTGGCCATTGACTCATTAAAAAAAAAATTCAAACTTAGATGTGATCGCCGTTCGGTGTGAAGTTAGTTAGGTCATCTTCAATGAGGGTTTCTATCTCCCTGTTCCTATGGTAGCAAAACTTTATAGAAAAAATTCTTCTAGTGATTTCTAAAATTTCATTCTACGTGACGCTGATGATAAATTTTTTTATGAGAGTTTCTACATCTAGAAACTCTTATAGAAATTATGCATTTGCCCCACTTTCAAACTAAGTCATAAATTTTTCCATTTATTATTCTTCTATCTTAATATTAGGCACTGCCACGTAAGATAAAATTTGAGAAAATATTGTTTGGTGCAATTTCTATGTAAAAACTCTACCTACTAGGATAAAAATTTCTTTATTATTCAATGCCAAGTAGGATAGGGGCTCAACTTTAGAAATCTCCATTGGAGATAGCCTTAGTTACTTTCAATATAATTTTTTTCTTTCTAGTTTTTTAGTTATTTGTGTAGTTCACTATAAAAATTTATTTTCCACCTTCTGAAAAATAAACTTTTATGATGTAATTTTTTTGGTGTGTTTGGCCCTTGTCTAACATGAGTCATAGCTCCGTCCCTGGCAAGGACCAACTAACTGAACAAACTTTTATCGGGTTCAAAGCCTTGTGTATGCTTAAGTATAGACTGAATCAATGTTACTAAAGATTCTAATCACTATCACTTCCACAACAAAAATTCATAATATTAGCGACGTTAAACAAACGTCGCCACTAACCCAACAAATATTGCTAAAACACTCATGACGTTTTCCGCATGTCATGTAATGGCTTAGTCGCAAAACACTAAACGGTTTGTATGCCATTGTAGCGACGCATAACATGTCTAAAATCGACGGCAAATTAGCGACATTTTACGTCGAAAGTAGTTATCATCGCTAATTTGACGACACATACCTCATTGCTATTTGTGGCGAAAGTAGCGACACTATAGTGACGCAATGTTTCCTTTGACGACATCCTTAGCTGACATGGCAAAGCCTGCCATGTCAACAAATTAGCAACTTTGTAGCAACGTTTTGCGGCGACAATATTTTTAGTTAGGACGGTTTATCTCGTCAATGAACAAAGCTAAATTTTCAGATAGCGATGTCACAACGATGTTTAGCGACGATTCTGTACAGTTAGCGACATAATGTTAAGAGTCACTAAATACAAAAAAAAATCCAATGTGTTGTCTTGTCTACGACAGAGGCAGAGTTCATTACGGTGAGAGAGGCGTGCAATGAGTTGCTATGGATGAAGAAGTTCATGTAAGAATTTGGGCTTAAGCAAGAACAGTGTGTTTTGGTTTGCAATAGACAATGTGTTATTTATCTTGGGAAGAACCCGATAGTTCATAATCGGTCCAAGCATATTGCAACGCGGTATCATTGGATACAAAATATTCTTGAGATGAAGAATGCGGTGCTTGAGAATGTCCATACAAAGGACAATGGAGCAGATATACTCACGGAGGTTCTACCAAGGAAGAAATTTTGAGTACAGGAGGATCGTCGGAATAACGAGCTCCTCCACCAAGTTGGTAAGAAGGAGATTTATTGGTGTTGGGTGGGACTCCCAACCTATGGAGAATACCCAGAGTGCGACAAGCGTCATCCTTGTGTCGGAGAAGCTCGGAAAGTCGAAGGCGACAAAGGTGGCTTGATTTGAGCACGTGTCAGAAACTTTGGAAGACTGGTATCAGTGCTAGCCGTATACCATCAATATACCGTTGTAGGTGTTGGAATACCGTGGTGTTGGTATAATGGTCTGATGCTCTCTTTTGTTCCAAAACGCCTATGTTGCAAAAGTGCCATTTTTTGGTATACCATCGTCATACCAATACCTGTATACAGGTGTCGGGGCTAAAGTCGAAAATAAGTATTTTGTTAACATCGTTGGATATAAATCAACGGTTCATATGGCTGCGGGATTAGGGATCTTTAAATAGGTTGTTCTTACACTGTTCCCCAATGAGAATTTACCAGAGAGACCAAAGGAGAGGGTTCTCAAAAGTTTGTAACTTTCAAAGAAGAGAAACAAGAGATTTTGTTCTATTTTGAAGAGCGATCGGTTCGAGGAGATCATCAATGATTGGTTCTCGTCATTTTTTTTTTATCTTCAATAACCTTTTGTAATCCGTTTTCATTGCTTAGAGTAGTTGTGTTGATCCGGTTGGATCGGTGAAAAAATTTCTAGAGGGTGTAATATTCTATTTCACTAGTTTAGACTTTTCCGGGGTTGGACTCGAGCTCGAATTGTCCCGTGGTTTTTTTTCTTCTGAATTTTTCACGTCAAAAATTGATTATGTTTGCGTTTGACTTTCTGTATGATTTTGGCAAGTTGATCTTGTGTCTTTCATCGGTTCTCTCACAATCTCTTGATTTGGGGAAACGCTTAATGTATTTCGCTCTCAATAATTGGTTGCACCAAGCTTCAAAAGTTCTGATATAATGACATCATTGTCGGGCTCACTCTCTGTGATACACCACCAAGATTGCATAGCGTTGAAGGGAAAAGACACAATGGACACAGTTTGGTACAGATGGACTCGATAAGAACAATTGCATTCGCTTCCAACCACAGCCTAACTTAGCTACTTCTGAACCAGCTGTCAGAGGTAGGAAGAGGAGGAGAACAAGCAGCCAATGGCTATATTTCGAAAATAAAATGAAAATAAATTAATTCTTTACACTTTCCTATCATTTGAAAATTTACAATTTTTATCCATTTTTTATTTCCTGTGTCTTAAAATACCATGAAAAATGGAAGAAAAAAAATTCGATCATTGGAGTGGGTGGAGGAAACCATATTTTTTTTCGAAAAAATTTGAGTTGCACCTTATTTTATTTACCCATATTTAAGGTGCACCCACCCGAGTACCACAATACATGCCCCCCCCCCCCCCCCCCCCCCCCCCCCCCCCCTTCCCAACTTTTGACGGAAACTAACAGTCAACTGCTTTGACTGTTAACTTTTAACCGAAATACCCCTCCCCTTTCATCTTCTTCCCAGCCCCCTCACCCCGCCCTCCCGCGTGCCGCTCCACCCTCCCCGTCGGCGAGCCCCCGCCATGCGCCCCCCCTTCCCTTGACCGTCGGCGAGCCCCCGCCATGCACCCCCCCCCCCCCAACCGTGCTGCCCCCTCCCTCCCTCCGCGCAGCCCCCTCCCTCCAGCGGGCTGCAACGACGACAGCAGCAGCTCGCGACAGCAATAGCAGCGGCGGGCTGCAACGACGGCAACAACGGCGGCTCGCCGACGCACGACAGGGAGGGGACAGTAGGGGCGCGTGCGACGGGAGGAGGGGCAGCGGGAGATGCGAAAAATAAGAAGAAGAAGAAGAAGAAGAAGAAGAAGGATATTTTTGGCATAAAATATTGGTCAAAGGAGTTGACTGTCACTCATAGACGATTTTCGTCAAAAGTGGGAGGTACCTTACATTATAGTAATTGGGTGAGATGCACCTTGAATATAAATAAATAAAGTAGGATGCAACTCAAATTTTCTCTTTCTGTCTTTGATGGAATTTTTTTTCCTACTCATGTCCTTTCACATCCAAACATAGAAAATAAATAACTTTTCTTTTCCAATATCCTGATTTTGCGAACCAAACATCACCTTATTGATGAAAACGAAAGCTCGGAACGTTTTGTCATACGCTCTCGTAGCTCGATCCACTGATCTTCAGTCACTTAACCAGAACTTTTATGTCTTCCTCCGCTAACCACAAAGGTCACTCGGGTTCGACAATATTGTGGTGGTTGGATTCACAAAAAGTAGGGGCAACATTGCTAAGTAAAATAAACTGCTCTTCCCAATAAACATATTAGTGAGATTTGTATGGTAATAAGAGTTCAAAGTTCTTAATCAGATGTCAACCAAAATGTTTGTCCCTCCAAACTATCTAACAAATAGCTAGTCTTACTCTACAAAATGGACACCATACAATACATGTAAAAGTTTCCTCACTATCATCATACCTAAAGTCTCTCTCTCAGAGAAATCTCTCTGACAATCCTCCCAACCATCTCTGATCTTCCTTCTTCTTTGTCAGCTGTCATGACCTTGCTTAGGGCTAAATCCACTATCTATAATATAAAGCACAGTGAATTTTTGGTCCCACCCATGTGCTTTGGTTCAACGATGATGAAAGGACTAAATTGTCCCTCTCTATATAAGAGAGGAGGAGGTCCCATGTTGGGTGCGGAGCAACCGGTTGTTCCAACAGCACTCCCGTCTCCAGCTCCTCTTGCACCGCCCATACCTCTGTCGCCTCCGCTCCATCCTCGCCCACGCCGTCGTCGCCGGCCTCTTCCGCAACCCCTTCGTCGCAAACAGCCTCCTCCACCGTGCCGCCGACGCCGACCCTTCCTTCGTCGCCTCCCTCTTCTCCGCCATGACCAACCCCAACCCCTTCTCCTTCAACACCGCCATCGCCATCTCCGCCGACCCACTCTCCATCTACTCCCAAATGCTCCGCCGCCGCGTCCCTCCCGACTCCCACACCTTCTCTTCCTTGCTCAACACCATCACCGCCGCCGCCGCCACCAGGTCGCTCCACGCACACACCCTCTTCCTCGGATTCCGGCCCGACCCCTTCGTGCAGACCGTCCTGCTCACCGCCTACTCCCGACGCGGCTCCGCCGACCACGCCCTGCGGGTGTTCGACAGAATGCCGCACAGGGACGTCGTCTCCTGGACCTCCGCCGTCTCGGGCCTCGTCGCCCTCGGACGCCCCGCGACGGCCCTGCGCGTCTTCGCCTTCATGAGGCCCCACGCCGTCCCGAACGCCGCCACCGTGGTCTTTGCCGTGTCCGCCTCCGCCGGGCTCGGGTCCCTGGCGCTGGCCCGATGCCTGCACGCCTACGTCGAGAAAGCCAGGTTCGGAGGCCGCGTCTCCGTCCGGAACTCCCTAGCGCTGGCCCGGTGCCTGCACGCCTACGTCGAGAAGGCCGGATTCGTGTCCGTGCCATGGGTTATCCACTAGTTTGGTTATATGGGAAAGTGCCGACATAAAACTTATGAATTCATGTCGGCTGATTTCTGCATCATATGGACTGCACACATCCAAAAAAAATTCAAGAATGTGAACGAGTATGGACAGCTCTTATTTGTAATCCAGCCAAGATAGGCAGCGCAGAGAGAGAGAGATTGGGGCCGGTGGGTTGGAGGACATTCCATCTTACTGCCACAAATTTGTAATCCAGCCACTTAGTATTAACAAATTTCATATTTGTAGAGCAGATTTGTTGTCCCAACTTCACATATCCCAATTATCTTCCTTCTCTTGTAAATAAAACTTTTGATATCCATATTTATTTATTTATTTATTTATTTATTTATTTATTTAATAAAGAATGTATTAGTCATATTTACAAGAGATGAGATATGATTGGGACATGAAAAGTTGGAACAGCACATCTGCTCTCACTATAGACATTGTTTACTAGTGTTCAATGCAGGACTTTAGATTCTGAGACCTGAAGTGGTGCCCCCAAAACTTAATGTTAATATAACTTTTTTCATAGACGATGATACATAGTATTATCAACACAAAATTCAAGAAGTAAAATAATAAATATAATATAATATTTAAATAATATGTCATAATAAAATATTAATAAATTGAAGATGTTCCAAACAAAAACAAAAAAAACTAACGTTCCAAACAAATTAAAAAAACCTAACAATTTTTAGATATTTCATATGATAATAATAAAGAAAAAGAAAAAAATTGTAACATGTTTTGTTGTCCAATTATCTCCAAGAGCACCAAAAGAGAGAGAGAGAGAGAGAGGAGAGAGAGAGAGAGAGAGAGAGAGATTGACAAAGATGGAAGGGTTGAGGAGATTAAAAACATCAAATTGTTAGAACGAAGAACAGAATTTTGACAAAAACTATACCAATTTTTTTTCTTTATTCTTACTAACCAACATGTCTCTTGGCATTCTAATATATGACGTTTAGATATCCTAAAACAAAAAAAACCTTTTACGCGGACTAAAAGGATTAGTTAGAGTATGCTAGACATTTGTTCAAAATTGGACTTATATACATTAAATAGTATATTAAAAAACTTTAGTGCCCTCTAAAATTTTGAGCCTGAGACAGCCGTCTCATGGACCTCATATCAAGTCCGAACATGTTAATATTAAGTAGTTAAGCAATTAGCATTAGTAAATTATTATCAATTTAGTTATATAATTAATTAGTGTGAATTTGTTTACTTTCAAGTTACAAAATATTATCCAAACATAAAAGTTTAAATTTGCCAAGTTCCAAAATACCAAATATTATCAAAATATTGAAAGTACTTCCGGCAATAAAAAAACTAGCATGAAACTGAAAAGCATACACGATTCATTTTCACCCTACAAAAAAAAAAAATCACTTTTACACTTCCTTCCAGCTACATTGAACCAAAGGCCACGTTTGGTTCACGGAATTAGAGCTTTGGAAAGGAAAGTGATTCATTTCCTTTGTTTGGATGCCAAAGATGAAGAGGAAAGAAATTTGATTCCCAACAGGAAAAAAAATAGAGGGTAAAGTGATTCCTCCCACCAACCAAAGGATTCATTTTTCTCTTCTAAGGATTTACTTTTCCTCTAAATTTTTTTTGGTTTTTTCAAATACCGGAAATAAAATTGATTGGAATTACAATTTTTCAATAAAAAAAAATATATCATAAAATCAATTTCCTTTCTTTTCATTTTCGCGAACCAAAAAAGGCCGCGCCTTACACTATGTTTGGGAACATAGGAGGGGAGGGAGAGGAAAATTTGAGAGGAAGGAAAATTGAGGGAGAGGAAAATTAACTTTACCTCTTCTTGTTTGGATGAACAAAAAGTAGGGGAAGGAAAAGTTTAAAAACAATTTTTTATTTGTTTATGGATATAGGTATAATTACTATTTCCTCCTTGGTATTCTCAAATGATGATTTAATATTAACTTTTTGAGGGGTAGTGGAGTAAATTCACTCAAATTCCTCTCATCTCTCTCCATTTTCCTCCCACATTTGGGAGGAAAATTTTTTGGTGGGACCCACCTACTTTTTCCTCTCAAATTTTTCTCCCCCATGTTCTCTCCCCCTTTCCAAACACCATCATTTAAAATTTTTCTCTCACTTTTCTCTCAACTTTTTTCTTCCTCCCATTTTCCACCCTTCCCAAACAGTACCTTAGTGTTTGAGACTTACGAGAACCTTGCCGGCCGGTTGTATACCCCTTCAAAGACGGATCAAAATCAATTGGAGACAGACTCGATGTAATAATCCTGACAGCATCAGATGATAAGAAATAAATGGTGATTGTTACATGGTTAGAGAACCGCTACATCAATATCATCGCTGTTATCAATTGTAGAAATGCCAAAAGTTCTTGCTGACAACTATTTTTTCGAGAAGCAGTAATCGCTGGCAAGTAACTTGATATTGGTGAATTTCCTTGCAGTTTCTTATCAAACTCATGTGAACATACACTGAATCTTCTGTGG
Source organism: Iris pallida (assembly GCA_029216955.1). Lineage (NCBI taxonomy): Eukaryota > Viridiplantae > Streptophyta > Magnoliopsida > Asparagales > Iridaceae > Iris > Iris pallida. The sequence goes on from JANAVB010036818.1 coordinate 6,011,722, forward strand.
CACAAATGTAAGAAGATCCAAAATTCCAAATATTGCTCTTAATTCTTAGATTTTGTATCACAATGTGAACTTTATCACAGTGTTTGAGAACTTTTGTATGGAGGGAGAGAAAATTTTGAGGGAAAGGAAAATCGAGGAAAGTAAAATGAAAGGAAAAATTTTTCCTTCCTTTGTTTGGATGGACAAAAAGTAGGAGAAGGAAAAGTTAAAATTTTTTTTTTTTTTTTGTTTATGGATAGAAATATAATTACTATTTGGTCCTTGATATTCTCAAATGATAATTTATCATTACCTTTATGAGGGATGGTGGAGTAAATTCACTCAAATTCCTCTCATCTTTCTCCATTTTCCTCCCACTTTTGTAAGAAATTTTTTTTAATGGGACCCACCTACTTTTTTTCCTCAAATTTTCCTCTCCCGTTTTCTTTCCTCCTTCCCAAACACCATCACTTTTAATTTTTCTCTCACTTTCCCCTTAACTTTTTCCTTCCTCCCTTTCCAAACAATACCTATATGATTCTCTATCAACCTACCATCAACCATTTGTTTTCTCAGTTGAACTTTATATGATATCTACACCACAAGACATTAATAAGGAAATTGCAATTCTCCGAATAGTTTGTTGGTGTGCTTGAGAGATCAGTAACAATGTCAGATACCTTGAGAGATCGGTAGCTATGCTCTAGACCATGACCACCACCTTCGGCAGCCTAATTGCCATGTCCCAACTCGATCTAGATCAACTATCTTGCATCCCCGTTGGCTAGGCAAAACTCCTGTAATCTAGTTCTTCTCTGCTGGAATACTCGCCTCCTCCCTCCATACTACGTCCCTCTTCCGTATAAATTGCCTTCACTTGTGTACTAGGCCCTCTTCCGTATAAATTGCCTTTACTTGTGTACTAGGCCCCCATAGGCAGGGCCGGTCCTTAATAACTGAAGGCCCTGTGCAAATTTTAAAATATGACCCTAAATTTATTTATTCATATTTTTAAATATATTATTATGTCTCTATCAAAATTTCTGGAGATGCTCTTGATTGTATATTATAACTGAATCTATAGGTAGTTACTAACAAAATAATTAAAGCTCAAATTATCTATATTCAAACACATTACATAGTATAATAAAGATGTTTTTGATAGAAGACGTATTGACCGTTAAATTGTCTAAATCTGGCGTCAAATTTTTCTGTTGATGAAAACATATAATAAAATGAATAACGATCAATGCCCAAATGAGAAGTAATATGTAATCACACAATTTAGAACCTCCAAGTCCTAAGCAGGGCTAACCCAGGGCACGGACGAGGTGGGCCACCGTCATGGGCCCCCAATTTTGGAAGTCCCGTAATTTTACAATAGACTAGGTATATCAAAAAAGAAAAAAAAACAAAGACCCAATCTGGAAGCAATAAAAAAGCCAGTGCTCCAATCGAAAAAAATATATGATAGTTTGATTGATGATTTTGATAGTTTAGTAGATGATTTTGCTTGTAAAAATGCTAAAAAAAATTATTTATGTGAGAAAATGGACCAAATTTTAAATTTTGTCATAGGTCCCGTAAATCATATGATCGACTATGGACCTGAGTGACCTGATACAAGACCAAGAGCTCCGGTCTTCGACATCATTATTTCTTAAATAAATATGTCTGCACATCCAAATTCTTAAATTATATATATAAAAAAATCTGATCATTATTGTAGAAAATAAATTCATCTAACAATTGAGGGATCTTTAGAAACAAAATAGCAATTAACACACCGGTCAGAGCAATATCTTTAAGAAATTCTAATTTTTTTTGTATGATTATAAATATGAATCTTAGAGTCAGTAGGGAATAGGGATCCAAGAATTGGAGGTCTTGTAGAGTAGGAATTGAGAAAGAAAAAGAATAACTTGAAATACAAAATTACAAAACTAATCCTAATTTATTTTTATTTTTTAGGCCCCAAAAAATTGGAGGCCCTGTGCGGCCACACTATTGGCACGGCCCAGGGCCGGCCCTGCTCATAGGCACCTCATTTGTCGTGTCCCATGTTGCAAGGATACTCCTATAGAGGATCCGTATTTGTGCCCGTATTTGTATCGGTCACATATCTGGCTTGACACTTCCTAAGATTCATGTTGAGTATGGCTCGCCCACGTCTAGGCTCCAAAGAGTCCCAAACATGATTTAAAGTGATTTTGCGTGAGTATGATCATGCCAAACTAGGTTGCATCCTCGTACCCGTAACTCTGTCCATGTTCATGCTACATAGGTTACTACAATTTTATACTTGAAAATGTTTGTAAAATGTATCCATGTCGTATCCTTATCTGAATATGTGTGTGAATCCGTGCAACATATGTTCCTAACATATTTGAGATACGATAAAGTAATGCGTCCATCTATCATTACCATTTTTTAGGACTTTTAGAACCTACTTACTACATAGGTAAATACAGTTTTATTTGTTTATCGTGCCCAGACCCGTCACTATGTTTGTATTCATGCAACATAGTGACTACAATTTTGCTTATTTGGAAATGATTGTATCATGTATCCATATTGTGTATTTAACCAAAGATGTGTCTGTATCCATGCAGCATACATGTCAAACCTTCTTTATACCATTATCATTTATATATCTTTTAGAACCTAGTTACAACCCAAGACATGCATAAATATAGATATTAATAAGATATAATATATAAATTATATATATAGATTAGCTTTCATGGGCATATATAAAAAACGTATCCATACAGTACCGTATCCTAAATTTTCTGAAAATGACTTCCTAATCTATATCACATCGCTGTGTGTCTGAACCATGTCTATGCAAACTATGTTGTCCCTTCAAAGCCATAGGTATATTATGAGATCGCGTCCAGACTATCAGTGCTAGAGCCCCAACACCTGCTACTCAAAATTCTTAAAGGAGAGGAAACCACATGCCACTATGTCCTATGATGTTTTGACCATCATCTCTTATGCTTGATAATGTAGGAAGTAGCCTAAATGTAACCCACCTCACACTACCATCTACATAAGTAACACCACTGTTAACGACAGTGTTGACAACAAATGCTCTAGATTGGTTGGCCCAGTAGCCGCTCGCAACGGGGAAAATGTGCTTCAGTTGTGGGCTAAGAAGCATGGACAGTCCAAAATTCATGTCGTGTCCGTTCGTGTCGGACATACCAAAATACGAACCAAAACCGTGTCGCAGTGTCTGAAATGTGTCGTACCAAATCTGTGTCCGTGCAAGATAGGTTGTGGGGTTTCAAGAGCAGTTTGTTTGTTGGGAACAAAGGGTCGAGTAGAATAGGGATAGGGTAGCAACTGTATATGGCCCGTAGGGTAGATGGTGGAATTCTGGCATTCTAATTGCCATAGACTTTGAGCAGCAGAAATAGGGAGACATCCAACCCGTGTATGTGTCACGAGGCTTTGGGAATGTGTTCCATACTTCCATATTAGATCTTCGGCTTTCACAAAAACATATCCCTTGTAGTAATGAACCAACTTTGTATATCCTATTTTTTCTTATATATGGGTAGTATAATAATGCTTCACATTCATACTGTCCTTAGCATTTTGTTGAATAATTTAGTAAGCCACATCAAACAGTAGTATCTCCCTAAAATTGAAGAGAATTCTATAAAATGGTTATAACAGTAGCTATGGTATATGAATTATGAATCAAAATGTTGAACAATCAAGAAATGATATTTGAAAATGTAATTAATAAGAGCTCGCTAAGATAGATAACCAGAGATGCAATAGTAGATAGGATAAGAAATAAGTACATCATCCATTGGAAGTCGGACATAGGTTTCTTTGAGGATAAATGAGGGATCACATAAGATAGTTTGCAACAAAGACCAACCAATGTGTCTACCATAAAAACATGCGTCTCCATCCTAACAACATGATTTTAGTTAAAGGAGCTACTAGGACTAGGGAAACTGAAAGACCAATGGACTTGGATTGAGATAGTAAGAAACAAAAGATCCAGTAGTTTGGAAAGGAAAACGCAAGAGGCGACATTGACTAAAGCAAACTGAAGGAAAAGGATTCAATTAGTTATTCTAAACATTATTAGATCAAATATTAACACACTTATGAATATTATATATTGATCGATGTATCATATAGCAACAATTCACAGCAAAAGAGAAGTACGGATTCTAATCACAACTTTTTTTTAATTTCTAATCTCCATTATCCAATTATAAACTCCAAACACATCCCCGCCCCGATACCTAACTCGGCCATCACCGACCCATAATAACTTCCATCCATAGCACTAGCAGAGCAAATAAGCAAGTACAAATTTTCCCGTAGGGATGTACAGTTTGGGATTTCTCTTAGGATACACTTCTATATCGTATGATAAAATATGATAACCTCCTCCTATACTATGTATCATCCGATGAGTTATCAAGTAACCTGAATTTGAATACTTGACAAATTTAAGTGGTTTAGAAATAATATTTTTTACAAACTGACGTCATAACTATAAAACTCAACCCGAGTACCCATATAACCTTTTAAAACTCTTCTCAATTGTTTTGTTCAACCTCCTCTATTGGGTGAATTTTTTGGATGAGTGTCTCATTTCCGCCATCCTTCTTCGTCCAACATCTCCAACGACAAACATCTTCAGATATGGCATCTATAATGTATAGACACTTCAACACCTTAGGTAACTGATTTTCTCCAGATTTCTTATGTTTTTGATATTTTTCTCTTTTTTAGATTTCTAACCTTCTTTACATTTAGTTTTGGGTTTCTCTTTACGGGGCTTTTTCATCTCAGTTTCCTAGGATTTTTTTACAAGTTATATATTGTTTCGAAGATAGAATGCAAAACAAACATTATTATGGTCAAGTTTCATTAATATACAATTCTGTAATATTGGCATTATAGTTTTTGCTCTTAATTATCGACTTTATAATGAATTTGTCACTTACTATTGCTCAATGTGTTCAATTTATCCATATATGTAGGGTTATATTAATTTCTGATCAAATTTTATATGAAACAATTATCTTAAGATACATGATACATATCTTGATTTGACAACCTAGAACTAGTATACGTTTTGCCAAACATTGCAATCATTCGAAATTCCAAGCACCATTTGCAAATCACTTTAGCTCCATAAGAAACTAGTAGTGCACATGCCTGACATTAATCTTGAGACCTCAGAAACATAAATGATCGTACATCCAATTAGCCGTATGCTAAGTTCATCTAGAAGACAATTATGTGTAAGCACAAACAAAGACAAAATTTTCTTGAGTTGAGCAATTCCACACACCTTTCATGCAACAAATGAAGACCAATTTAGCCAACATCACAATAATGTTGTAGCATTTGTTTCGGATATATATATATATATATATATATATATATATATATATGTTGCTACTGCAACAGCCTCCTTGTCTCTAGACTGTCACAACTTGGGCAGTTATCAGGTTGGATTGGGTCCTGGCAGTGCTGGACCCAAACCTATCCCTCTTTTTTGTCAAGGTTTTGGACCCGGGCCTTACCCATACAAGATAAGAAGGGACACCAAAGCTTGTCACTGTGAGCTCACAAGCTATAATGTCACTTTGGTATATTCCAAAAATCTATGGGAGAACATCAAGGCTAGTAGGAAAAATAAAGACAATGGAGGCTAGTAGGAAAAGAAAGTACTGTTGAGAGTAAGGGGAAATAAGTCATGACATGTTTAGATATGGAAGTTTCACCCTGGGATATGGCGAAGTCAATAATAGCCTTGGTTGTCCATAATTTTTAGATATGGAAGTTTCAGCCTGGGATATGGTGAAGTTACAAAAGATTTTCGTGGTTTTGGTTTTGTGCCTCGAGATTGCATTAGCGTGTTGCTCGTGCGATAATCGATGATTTGAAATCGGAATAATGACTTGTGCATCCATTACCATTTTCGTGGATTTTTTTAGCATTCGAACTAATCTATGGATCATTCTAGTCTCTAGACTTGTAGGACCTTTGGCATTGGAATAAACCCTGGTTATGAACCGCAGGTAGAACAAGAATCCCAAACCTAGGGGTGAGCAAATACCGACCGATACCGAAAAACCGATCGAATACCGATTAAAAATATTCCGAAAAATCGAACCGAATTTATGTACCGATACCGAATTGCCGAACCAACTAAATTACGGTATAATTGTAATGGTAACGGTTTGAGTGTACTACCACACCGAAAATACCGAACCGAACCGATTCACACACACACACACGCGCACACATTTTTTAATGTTGTTCATGATTAATTGTACACTACTCATTTTCATTTTTATCTTTGTTTTGGTTGGTTTCCTAGAACTTGGAATGGATATTAGTGGACTTGAATTTATGTTAAGAATGCTAATAATTGAGTTTTTGATCTTTTGAGCTTATGTTTTTATGTTCTCATAGATTTTTGAAGTGAATTTTGGTTACTTAAACTTATACTAAAGATTAAAATTAGTGACCGCGTTTGATATTTTAAGCTCATTTTTAGGTGTTTGCGACTTGTTACATATTGTTCTAATAATTTTGATTAATTTTTTGGTTGGTAGAGGCTTAGCTTTAAAATTGATGCTTCCAAAAAAGTAAAAAATATATATTATATGTTAAGAGGTTCTACAATATTAAGTGTGTTAATTGATCAAATATTAATTGAAAAAATACCGATACCGAACAAAAACCGACCGAATACCGATTTAACCGAAACCGATTCCAAATGGTACGATATTGGTATTGATTTTTCAAATACCGATTTTAAAAAATACCGAAAAATCGACCAAATACCGACCGATTATACCGACGCTCACCCCTACCCAAACCCCAACTTTCTTGGCTTGTTCATAGCCAACAGTACAATGGTAGTATACCACCAGTACACTATCAGTGTCCTATCGGAACAAAATTTGCACAAGTCTGACTTGCTTACTTGTCTTTCCTCCATTGTCCAATGGACAATTAACCACCAATAGGTGGCTAAGATTAATTGGGGCATGGATTGGACCACATGGTGCCAATCTGGAGGCCTCAAGGATCAGCTAAGTCCCCTCCTCCTCTCTCCTTCATTCATTCATTCCAAGGTTCACAGTGTTGGTATCGGAATGGGTATTGGACCCTATGAATATCGGGATCGACGGTATCGACAATATCGGCGGTTTCTAATCGAAGTATCAGATTTTTGGGTATCGAAAAACAAATTAATATTAAAATTTAGAAAAAACATATTTTATATATTTAAGCATAATTAAGTATTTCATGTGTTGTTTCTTAGTAATTGGAATTAAATGAAATAGTAATCATCCTTGCCGATTGGTTTACCTGCGATAAATTAAAAAATATATATATTTTATATGCTTTTACAACCTTACTATGCTTTTATACCCTTGTTGATTGGTATTTTTTCATTCAATTTGCTTTGCAGAATTAACTGAAAAAAGAGACCCTCAATGTGGTATCGGTCAGTATCGGTATTCGTTGGTATCGGATTACGACATGCCAAACCATTTCGGTATTGGCCATATCATATCACTATCAGCCGATACTGCAAACTATGATTCATTCTTCACTTTATTTCTTCTTTCTTTGTTCACTCACTTATTTTTCTCTCTTGAACCCCTGAAACCCATACTAGCGTAGGCGAGGCGTGCGATGCATGTGCTTGCTGGAGCTGCTGGAGCCGACCTGAAGGAGGACTTGAAGCCCTACTCCGTACCCCATGGATTCACGAGAGATCGAAAACAAGGCAAGTACATTTTGCTCAAAGTTGGAGGCTTTGCCTCAGTTGATTTTGTGATCACAGTCACACGCACACTAACGAGCCACTAGAGCTCATTTATGCTAGGTCTTGATTCGTGTAACGAGCCACTAGGGTTCATTTATGCTAGGCCTTGATTCGTGTAACGAGCCACTAGGGTTCATTTATGCTAGGTCTTGATTCGTGTAACGAGCCACTAGGGTCATTTATGCTAGGTCCTGATTCGTGTATCGAATTTTCAGTTTCTAGACAACTCACGTGATTTTTCGTATCATGAGTTTTATCTCGTGCACACTAACACTCATAGGCCACTAGGGCCTTATCATGCTAGTTTCGTTCTATTTCGCAAGCATCATGTATTATGATAAATTAGGATAACTTCCAATTTACTTAACCATTTGGCACGATTCTTGCTCGCACACGTCATATTAGTCAATAAGGGCATAACACAGTTATAAAATTGTATTCAAACGAGAATCGACGACAAATTCGAGCTCACATGAGATGTCCTTAGCCACTGCCATCCCTGACAATATACCAATAGTATGTCATCGGTATACCGTGAGGCTAAGGCAGGACTAATTATAGCCTTGTTTGAGTGAGGCAGCACTCAGATTTTGCGTTGATTTTGAGCTTAACCCATTATGATGATTAGATAATAACTAAAATCAACCTGCACCATGCTAATTAGTTAACTTACACATGTTTAAGATTTCTCGTTTTCCTCGTATTCGTTTCGATTCGTTTTTCCAAAACACGTAATTGTATCCACCCAACTTGCATGTTTTCTTGCATCGGACACACTTCTAGTTTAAGCAACTAGCTCGCTCATAAAGCGTGCTAGGTTGTGGACTAGTTTCATCTTGTACAAGTCACGGGCAAGTTATCAGTTTTCAAGCACAAGCTCGTATCGTGACAACGTTGGTCCTAACAACTGAAGTTCAAGCTCGTACTATATGCTTGTAGAGTTTATACTAGGTTTTGTTAGCGGCGTGGACTTGGTCTAGGTTGTATGTGCTTACTTGCTTGTTGTTTGATCAAATCATTGCATTTCTAGGTACTAACCAAGGTTGTTAAAGGCGCAAGGCGCACTCAAGGCGCAAAGGGTCCATATCGCCCAAGGCGCAAGGCGCACTTAAGGCGCACGCCCGAGCGATGCAAGGCGCATATATATATATATATATATATATATATATATATATATATATATATATATATATATATATATATATATATATATATAAAGTTATATAAAAAAAAATATATATATATATATATATATATATATAAAGTTATAAACATTGATGGAGTCTACAAAAAACATATATACATTATACAGTGAAAATACATTATACAGTGAAAATACAGTACACACAAATGTATACATTATACAGTGAAAATACATATATATATAAAGTTATAAACAGTTTCTTGGGTTGCCATTCTATGGAAAAGAAAAAACATATATACATTATACAGTGAAAATACAGTACACACAAATGTAGTCTACAAAAACAGTAACAAAAAAACCATTAACAAAAAATCAGTAACAAAAAGCATTAAAAAAAAATTAAACAAAAATCATTATATATACAATAAGTGTCAGGATCATATAGAGAGAGAGAGAGAGAGAGAGAGGTAATGAAACACTAACACAAAAAACCATTAACAAAAAAAAGTAATGAAATCACTAACACAGCAGTAACAAAAACCATTAACAAAAAAATAAAAAATAAAAACAGTAATGAAAACCATTAACAAATGTTGATGAAGTAATATTATTGAGGCGCGTCTTAACAGAAAACAGCGCCTAGGGAAAAGGCGCGCCTTTGGCGCGCCTCGATGATTGCGCCTCGCCTCGAGGCTACAGAGGCTCAACACCTGCGCCTAGGGCCTAGGCGCGCCTTAGGCGCGCCTTTAATAACACTGGTACTAACTGGCCCTAGTTTAGGAAAATCCTGCAGGAGCAGTATATTGGCGGTATATCATCCGTATACTGCCAGTATATTGTCCTATAGAATGGTCCAGTTTCGAGGGATCGTTTAGTGTATCGAGCACCGGGATGCCGGATGCTATTCTTGCAATAGCTAGGCAGTGTCTAGCATCACCGAGTGCGTTATATAAAGTGATTCCCGAGCCGTAAGACTTAATTAACTAGGCTAAATAACTAGTATGTTCACTAGTGCATGGGGAGGGGAAGGATTCTGAATCAGCCCCGTTGACTTGGGTTTTCAGGACATGGCAACACCGATCGGCGTGGACCCATGATCCATCTAGACAAGCTTGTGTTGAGGCACAATATATATATATATATATATATATATATATATATATATATATATATATATATATATATATATATGAGATGATTGTCCCTGGTCAACTTGGGTGTTTGCAGCGTGTGGGATGACAGATCCCCAATTGCACCTTGTTGGTAATTAGGTTTGTAATAACCCTAACTTGTTAATTGCAGCAAGTAGTAGGGGTTGCTTGGTCGGGTTGACTTGCTTGCTTTGTTTATCTTTCATGTTGTGTGTAGCTAGATTTACTTTCTCGCACTTACTTTTTCGCATTACTTTATGTCATTTACTTTCCGTATTTACTTTCAGTCATTTTTTCGGGGACGTGTATTGGTACCGCACCATCCCTTTGCTTTAGATTCATATTTATATTGCATTTACATTTCGTCGTTTACTTTCGAGATAGCACATTGGTACCGCACTAATCCCTCGTCATTTATTTCTTCACATCATATGTTCTTCGTTGATGTGTTGTTTTGTGGTTGTGTTTTGAGTTTTGATTTTCGCTTCCCTTTGAGTCTCCTTTGTGGTACTTGCTATTAGGGGTCGACTCCTCTAGTTTTGCATGGCCTGATCTCATATTGATGCACGAGGATCTATCGCCATTCTAACTCGATGGCCTGTAAGTTGGAGAGAGTGGGTTTCGCTTCTACTCTACTCTTTGATGATATATCTTTTGTGACGTTTAGTCAAGACATGTCTTAGTCCTTGTATTTGGGAGCTTGTTCTCTCCGTCCATGGACAGCGTAGTTGTATATACTAGACAACAGCTAGTTGTACAATCATGTATTGATTTGTATATTCCTCTAGTGAATCAGTAATACATTTTGTTAACTAGCTTCATGATTATGATTTATGTATGTTGTAGTGTTTTGGTCGCCTTACTGTTTTTTTTATACATGAGATATTCTTTACTAGTTCTTGTTTGTATGGGTTTAGATATAGGATTTTGTCGACCCTAGGGTGACGTCATTTGATTGTTAGATAACCTACTGATCTCTACAGACAGTCGTGACCGCAATATGGGGTACTGGAGTATTTCGTATTGCGTAGTTGGCCTATGTCGTCCTTGTTCTCTGTATTTTGGTATTAGGGCCTACCCAAAATTAGTGTTCTAAACATCTGCCACCAAGATCATTTAGGTCCCACCAAACACACACCCAAATCACTTGGGACCTATGTTAACTGTCCTAGGCCGTCTAACATGTTTCAGGTTTTAGGCACCCGCCAATGCCCCGTTTAGTTTTCTTAGGCACCACCTTAGCCCAAATTATCCCCGTTTAGACTTAATTAGGCCTCAATGGTTATGAATAATTATTAGTTATCTTGTTAGCTTCTTTGCTCTTTTTAAGTCGACTACTAGTTGGTAAACCATAATTTATGCATTTGTTTCTCTAGATATTTTTTTCTACTAGGTATTTTAATTGCTTAAGCATGTCCTTCAGCTGATTTATTTCTAATTACTTTATGTTTACTCTGAAATCTCCTTGGCTTTTCACTGTTTTATACTCCTTTGATCTAAAAAAAATACTGAACGTCTAATGCCGCCTAAGTCCCTCTCAGATCCTAGGTTCTATGCCCCCGTCTAACCATCTAGCATCCGCTTCCGTCATCTACAACATTGTTTGATACACCATGGACCAACAAAAACGCAAGTGGCTCGTAAGGATCCAATACCGCACGACGTGTAACAAATGAAACATGACAAATCGTCACTCTTACCCAGGGCTGGCCAAAGGTAAGCCCGACAGGACTTTGGGCTTGGACAACCCCCCTCCATAGGGCAACCCCTCGGGCCTTCTATTTTTCTTAGCGTCGGCCCAGCACAAACCCAGCTTAAACCTATATTTATATCTAGAATGTCAAGGGGCAACCAAAATTAGCTCCGGCTAGGACAACCCAACCCCCTCCCCCCCAGGCCGGCCTTCTGATCTCACCAATGTCTTCAACTAACACATTCCATAAATAATTACTCAAGCATATTAGTAGCAGCAGTACTAGTAGTATGAATCATGACTTCCGAATCGAAACAAATGCAGCCCAACGAGAAAGCGAACCAAGAAAATGAATCCTAAGCTCCTTAGGTTTCGTGTCAGAGGCAAAACCACAAGCACCTGTCAGGCAGCTTTGTTCTTGCTGTTCCTCTTCGCCTTCGCCTTGAGCATGACGTAGCCAAGAAACATGCACAGGAAGCCGAGGAGCGCGACCCCGGCGAGCACGGGGATCAAGATGGCGTACTCTTGGGGCAGGAAGTAGCCGTGGACGAAGTGGTCGCTATCGACGAAAGGCTGCACCATCATCATCATCATCATCATGCGTGGTATGTATGCATAAATCGAAGAAGAAGAATTGTGGGTTGGAAGAAAACTTACAAGGATGATGACCCAGAAGGTGTAGTATGTGAACACGGAGATGCTGATGGTCGATAGCAAGAGACCCACTGCTTTGTCTGCCAATTCCATGCTGTGATCAAATTTTCAACACCAACACCAACACCAACAAAAATGGATGTAAAATAAGGCCTCGTTTGGTTCGCGGAATGGAAGGGAAAGGAAATCAATTCCTTGTCATTTCCTTTTCTTTGGAAAACTTTAATTCCTATTGATTTTCCTTTCCGATGTTTGGCAATGCCAAGGAATTTGGAAAGGAAAGTGAATACTTCAATGTGGGAAAGTGATTCCTTCCTTGGATGGATGGAATCACTTTTCCCCCTAATTTTCCTTCCATTGGGAATCACTTTCCTTTCCTCCTCAATTCCTTGGGCGCCCAAACATAGGAAAGTAATCACTTTCCTTTTCCAGCCGGGAGATTCCGCCAACCAAACGAGGCCTAAAGGGAGGGAGAAGGGATCTTAATTAAGAATATTTTACTTTGGGGGAAGAAGACCGCTAACAAGAAAATGTAGAATCTACAGAATTAATGGGCTGAGATTTGGTTATTGGATCTTGAATTTTGGACCAACAGAGTTACAATGGATACGTTTTGATTTTTTTTTATTATTATTTTTAATTCTTTTGAGATGCCATGCAACGCTTTGGACTTTGTGCACGCTTTCCTCCATTTATAAATAAAAGAAATAATACATCCCCGTGGTTCGATCCACTGATCTGTCGTCACTCAATTATGGCTCTCATGGAGTAAAACTTTGATATAGAAGGAGGTATCAAAGTATTGATACCTCATTTGCATGACAAGTGGGCCCACCCTCGATCTTTATGTCCACATATTTTACGAAGTGAGAGAGGAGCCCACTTGTCATACAAAGGAGGTATTTGTGTCATACAAAGGAGATATCTCCATTTGTGAGAAGGGGGCCCACTTGTCATACAAAGAAAATACCTCCATCTGTGTCAAAGTTTTCTCCGCTCTTATGTCTCTTTCCGGTAACCACAAGGGTCACTCGAGTTCAACCAATGGATACGTATGATGGTAGCTATAGGATGGAGCCACAATAATCTGCGGAATGTTGGGAGGAGGTAGTAAATTATTTTCTATTACCGTTGGCTTATATCATATATTTATATTAAGAGTGTACATGTATGCACGTGCTTTGTACGTATTTTATAATCTAGTATTAGGAATACTAAGGCGGTTGTTGTAATTATTCTAATGCTATTAATACTACTTAGGAAGACTAAAAAATAACTGCCTTATTATTCTAAATTTATCATTATATTAGTATTATTATATTATTTTATACATGTTTGTAAGACTATTTAGAAAGATCAAATGATATCTCCCTACAAGATTATTTAGGAAGACCAAATGACAGCTCCCGTAATTATCTAGATGTCCCTATTAACTTTAGTGAAGAATTTTAATTAGTAAATATATACAAAGGTATATTTGGAAAAAAAAAAGTTTCACGGTGAAGCTGAACTTCTTTCATTATGTAGTAGTATAGATTTGGTTTGAAGGGTTAGACAATGTAATGTAATTGGCGTTATATTGCAAATCTAGTCAGATGTTTAGTTAGACAAAAAATATGATGTAATATAATAGTTGTTACAATCTTGATACATTACACCACTTTTTTAAAACTAATTCAATCTTAAAACTCATTATTCCAATTATATTACAACTTACCAAATTACATTTTTTTCCCCCCTCTTCGTTAGTGTGTAGATGTCCCCGTCGATCTCCCTTGTCGATAGCGAGATCAAGAACCGCGATCGATCCTCCTTCCTCTCCGCCGGCTACAACCTCAGCCTCAAAGTCATATTCCACGGTGAAACCAACACAGGTTCCAGTGTTGTCCTCGTTGGCAATTTGCTGACCAGAATTATGTGGTGGATGACTTTCTAGTAGTGGCCGAAGTGCTTGTTGCGGAGCCTCGAGGTCGTAGATGGCTCCTTTCTTTGGATCGAATAGGGGAGGGGAGGGGAGGGGCACTTCGATGGTAGAAGGAGATGCATGCACCGTCATCGGAGGATATGATGGTCTCGCCCTTGCAGTTGACGTTAAGGTAGCAAAGGTCCTTATGGTGGTCCCAGGTCTTGAGGATCAGGAAGGAGGAGAACTTGAATGGGTATATCTATTAAAATGATACAAATATCAATTATTACTATATTGCATGTTAAACTAAATATTTGAATGTAACTGATATTACATTACATGGTTTGATTACATGTTCTAACCAAACATGGTAATGTAATTTTAATTCTATTATATTACAAACTCCATTTCATTACAATTACAAGTACATTAATGAGCTAAATACACCATAAGCTCATACCTTTTTGCGCTAATTATGGATAAAATTAAAGAATGATATTGGGTTGGTCATTAAGAGTAGAGAATGATTAGATGCTAAGATAGAGATGTGGAGATAAACTTTGGAATATAAGATGTTTAAAATTAGTACGTAAGACAAAAATAAAGTATAAGAAATATAACTTCAACTAAAATGCAAAAAAAATGAGGGAGGAGTACATATAGATGAAAAAGAGATACCTAGGAGTGATATATTTATGTCTTTAGAATCAATTATTCACCATGATGGAAAGATTGAGAAGGATGTTATGCAAACATGATGGTTGGAATGAGGGTGCTCATGGAGTACTTCGTACTTGGAAGATGTCTTTGAAGTTGAAAGAAAAATTAGATAAGAGTGGTCATGCTTTATAGAACAAAGTGTTGTGTGTTTAAGAAACAACACGTCCAAAAATTTAGTATACCAAAAGGAATACTAAGATATATAAGTATCATTCCATTAAAAAATACGATAAGAAATCAACGAATTTGAGAGAAGTTAGAGGTTGTGCCAATTGAGAATAAGATGATAGAAAATTATCTTAGATGTGCATCATATATAAATAGTTGCTGCAGTGAAAGGGAATCATAAGATAGTATTTAATGAACCGATAGGACTATATATAAGCCTAAATAGACATGGACTCATGTTTTAAATAAGGATACATTTTTTTGTGTTCCACATGACCTGACATAACATAGCTGAATGAAGAAAAAAATGATTCAAATAGCCGAGCCCAAAAGTTTGGGATGAAGACTTTTGTTGTTGTTATATCGTTAATATTTTTTTGGATTCCATGGACGAAAATAATGACTGTCATGTCTCATATGAAGAAATTGATGATAATTTTTTTTTCTTCTTGTTGGAAGAAAATACAAAGTGACGAATACACAGATGTTGGGATCAGAAGCACTAATATCACGCTATGATACCAGATGTTGGGACTTGGGAACCCATGCGTGACTCGAACCAGATTAGGCCACATACACATATGTGGAAGCGATGACAACCCACATGAAGATAATGAACCAATCTACCACGAATGCTAAGTCAGATCAAACAACATATTTTTAGTGACTACGTTACTTGGACATATCCCAATATTTATAATTTTTGACAAAAGATACAAGGTTGATAAAGAACTATGTTGAACCCTTTGTCCGAAGGTTCAAATTTCTCACCAAACTGAAGTAGAAAGAAGAATATTACAACTTGAAATCACTCAACCTACCCATAGCGATCTTCTTATACGAAGACGAAGACTCCCCACGCAGATCTTCTCTTTATGTTGTGTCACAACCCGTACCCGGAAGTTCGGACACGAATACGTGAAAACACGTTCAGCCTGTGCCGCAGAGTCGACGGCAGTAAGCTGTCTAGTTCTCAAGTATATCCAATCTAGTAACATCAAGATATCCAGATTCTAACTCAATTACAATTGCTAACAGGTAGATATGAAATAGAAATGACAAGTCAACAAAAGTCAAATACAAAACCCCATAATAGAGTACAACTTAGCAAATGTTCTGACAACAGAAATCTAGTCAACAGGAAATAAATGCTATCTAAACTAAACAACCTCTAGTGGTAAGTCTGCTACATCATCCTCTGCATCTTCAGATAATCATGATCAACCTCAGGTGTGCCATCATAAGTGGGATACCAGTTCTCTAAGTCATCGCCTAAAAATATTATTATCCAGTCAGGATTAGAGCAAGTATAATTCATGATCCACTGTTCACAACATGATAGAAACTATAAAACATGAAGTAGCATATGTGACAGGAAAGTAAAGTACGATAATATGAACTGACTAGTAAGTAAACAGGAAGAATAGACATAGCAGGGAATCAGTGACAAGAACAATATGAAATGCATAAGTCATATCTACACTAAGTGAGGTTGAAGTACCGTGTTTTATATGTGATCGGCTAAGGGATCTACTTGGTACGGCTCAATCATACGTGTCGTGTATGATTAGCTATTATTCGGGGAACATGATATTCTGGGTTTTTTTATCACATATATACTAAAGTACTTCGTGACTAATTAGTAATCATGGCAAGGAACAGGAATAAAGTAAACAGGGAAACAAGATAAATAGGAATATAATAATCATGACTGGAATCTATAACACTAATCTCGTGAAATAATTGTGTCAATAATTAGGAAATGTATATCTAAATCATTAATAGAGTAAATATCAGCAAATGAAAGCGATCATCATGAGTACTTGCCTCGGGTATCTGAAGTCGACGTGCGCGACACAAACGTGTCGACACGAAAAGTTTCACAGTCTAAGGTCCAAAATAATCCCAAGATCGCATCATCCGAGATCATAGTCGGCGAAGATCATAACGTCCAATAATCCGAGATGGTCCAAAATAGGTAGATTGCCGATAGATTTGCAGAGATTGAGTACGGCCACAAAATAGGTAACGCACGATTAGATCATGACTAGGATGATAATAAAAAGAAAGTGCAGGATTAAAAATACACCAAACTATTTTAGAAAATATATAGAAACTAAATTTATTAGCAACAAAATTTGAAATAACGTTTGGAAATATTTATTAAGCTAAACCTTAATTTTGGTAGATACTATTTATAGGTAAAATATATTTTTCTTAGAAAAATATTATAATAATATTTTAGGCTCATTAAATCTGATTTTGAACCCACATAAGTCAAAAGTATTTTGTAAATAATTTTTGAAGAAGTATTTATTTGATAAATATTCCATTTACAAAATTGTATAAAATACCTGCATTTATACATTCCTATATATTTATACAAAACTAATAATAAGTATACATAAACTATATGGGCTCAAGGCCTATTCCAAAATAATTTATTTATACTGAAATTATACCTACTGGCTCTGAGTCCCGACCCAAGCCAATGGGCCAAGTATAGTTCTGACAAATTAATAGAAACAAAACCTACACGGGCTAACCCTGCCTAACAAGATGAGCTTGAATCCCAAGCCCTTGATTACAACTTCTATGGTTTTAGACTACTGGGCTTGAGCCCCAACAACCCGATAGGGTTACACTTAGGTTTAGTTTACTCTCTCCATTTGGAGAGAGAATACAACTGCAGTCGACACTCAAAACTTCAGAGAAGTAAAGAGAAAGCAAGAAAGAAGAAGGAAAGGAATGAGATGAAGAAGAAAAGAATAGGGGATTGAGCGGTCGAGGAGGCTCACCCAGCTCTGGCGAAGGGTGGCGTAGATCTGGTGGTCGAGGCTTCATGAGGGAGCGGTGACGGAGGTTTCGTCAAACCTTGTTGCCAAGAAGCGACAGAGAAGCTCAACTGAACTCGGGCGGCGCACGATCGACGAGGCTACGTGGCGGAGGAACGGTGAGTCAGGGCTAGGTCTAGGCTGGTGGAACGGTGTGGTGGTGAAGTTGGTCTGGTCGAATTGTAAAGGTGGTGAATGATGGTGATGATGCTGGTGATGTTGGTAATGGTGGCGGTGGGGAAAGGCTAGGGGCTGTGACTAGGTTCTAGTGTTATGGTTAGGCCTGATGAGGGGGCTAGGTGGTGGTAGGGTCGGGTGACGAGAGATCTATGTGGTGGCGGTCAGGTGGTGGGATCTGGTGGTCGTGGTAGATGAAGCTGGTGAGGGTCAGTGGTGGCTGACAGATGGTAGACGGTGGTGGTTATGGGTGGACAACAATGGAGGCAGGGAACAATAGGGAATTGGAGGAGGTTGGGGATTGTCGGAGGCGACAGATGGGTGGCGGTCGCAGCAGAACATGAAGGAGAGAGAGAGAGTCAGGAGAGAGAGTGGCATGAGAGAATTGTAATAAAATAATGAAAATTTAGTAGAGAATAGTTAGATTGCTCTCCAAGGCTAATGGTAAGGCTGAAATATCTAACAGATCTAGGGATAATTTGGTAAAGGTTTAGGGGTGAGCAACGGTTCGGTCCAAACCGAAACGTTTATACGAAAACCGAATAAACCAAAAACTGTATTTTAGAAATCGAAAACCGAACCGTATTCATAAAAACCGAACCGAACCGAACCGAATTCGGTCGGTTCGGTTGTCGGCCGGTTCGGTTCTCTCGACCCAAGTGATTGCATAAAAATCGAATTCATAAAAAATGAACCAAATCAAACCAATTTTTTGGTTGCGTAAATAGCTGAGCGGTTTAACTAAAAATACCTTTGGTCCTTCCTCATCGTCCACAGCAGAAGTATGTGATAAATCACCTTCAATTTCACGACCCCCTTTTTCCGGCAATGCCTCCAACAGTTTTTCCAAGTGAAACACAATTCCATATGAATAAAATAATTTAGTCATTGCATGAAGTTATATTGTGAGTAATGAAGGAAAATCAATGAAAAAAGTATATGAGTGAACCCATATACTCTTCTAACCACGGGTCTGCAAAGAAGAGGGCTTCAAGAAGCTGACAATTACCTCTGTGTTGTTTGACGAATTTTGAGTAATTTTTTTCTCTTTGGAAGTCCGAAAAAGCAAAGCATCATAACAAAGATCCTTCACAGAAGTTGAGACCTGTGGAGAAATTTCAGGAAAAAAATATTATTGTTTAGTTTAGATCTGGTTGCTAGATCTAGCAGAGAGGAGAGAAATTTCAGAAGAAAAAATGTTATAGTCTTACTTATGTTTCGATCTAGCTGCTGCTGCTGCTGGAGTCTCAAAGAAGACTTCGTAGATCTAGGTTAGGTTTAGATCTGATTGAAGACCTAGAAGAGAGGGGAGCTGCTGTAGAGGACCGAGAGAGAATTTAGAGAGAGAGAGAGACCATAGATTAATTAGGGGAGATTTGATAGCCGAGAGAGATTTGGGGAGAGAACCAGAGTAAGGGAGCGGAGGGCCGGAGGCTGGAGGCGGAATAGAATGAGGAGGAGAGAGAAAATTAGGTTTAGGAGTATATATATTGGGAAGGGTTATATAAGTAATTTCAATTAAGTTCAGTTTTCGGGTCGGGTCTCAAACCGCAACCCGAACCGATTATATTCGGTTTTTAGTTTTAGAAACCGAATACCGACCCGTTTAACCCAAAATCGGTCTGAACTGCTATTTCGGGTCGGTTTCGGTTGGAAAACCGTTAATTGCTCACCCCTATAAAGGTTGCCAACAAACTCAACTAATCTCTAACCAATCAGAATTTAGGAGATGATTAATATTTAAGGCCAATAAATATGCTAACTAATAGATATATATTCTATAACCCAAACTCATAGGCCCACAATATATAATTAACAACAAATTAATCTGAAATCAGATTAGTAAATAATTTAAAATGAAATTTACTAATTAGTTAATAATAATAATTAGGAATAAATTCATAATAAGTATATTCTGAATTAATAATTAATCAATTAAATATTAATAACCAGATATTAAAACTAATTCACAATAATTCGATAAATGAGTTTATAAATTCCTAAATTTTCAATATCGATTTCCAAAGATATGAAATATGAAATTTGGTAGTTACAAGTCTACACACCTTAAATAAAATTTAGTCCTCGAAATTTAAAACAACATGATTAATAGAATTAAAATTTAAATATGATCGAAGATAGTACTAAAATCTAAATAAGTATTAATATAAGCAAAAATACCTTGCCGCGATCAAACATAGGAATAATGCGTTATGGCACGACTAGGAGTAGTCAAGTAAAGGAAGTTAGAAATGATATAGTTTGGCACGATCAAATTATAATCATGATTAAGGCATATCCAATAATAAAAACCAAATCATTTAGGAAAGATTAATTAAAATTATTTGAATTGGCACGGCTAAGAATAATCAGACATAGTTATCAACAAAGTCATTCACGCACAATCAAACCAACTTAGCACGATGAAGATCATTATCGAAAAACTATTTAGGCACGATCAAATATGGCATGATTTAGGCACGACCAAGAATGGATTCGAAATCAAAATCATATAAGAATGATGAAGAAATAAATCTAAACTCTTAGGCACGATGAAGAATTAAAGTCGTCTAGATCATTAGTTATGGTCAAATTGGAATCTAAACATTGAATGGTTAAAGCACGAACAACTCAAGATCAAAATCATATAGACGTGATTACAATCAGAATTTAGGCACGATTTAAGAGCAAAATTAATGTATGAAATCAAAGTCACCTAGTTAGGTAAAGTCATATAGGCATGACTAATAGTTGACATGTCCAAGAATAGAGTCAAGTCTAAGATAGCATCTAGTCAGATAGGACCTAAATATGATTAAGTATGTAATCAAAATATAGGAACGATTATAATTAAATCATATTGACATGATTGAAGAATAGAACTTGGGCACGGTTAAGAGTGAAATCATAGTATAGCCGCGATCAAATAGAATAAAAATTTAGATACGATCAATAGAATCTAAATTACAAGGTCATGACTAAAATTAAAATTTTGGGCACGCTTTGGAATGAATCTTGTCAAATAAAATAAAGTTTAGATGTAATTAAGAATATAATTAAAATCATGATCAAAAGATTTCAAGTACAATTAAGAATATGATCAAAAGCGGATAGTCGCGATCAGAATGGAATTGATTTTACTAACAATGAATTCAAAGGGTGATTACAAGGATAGGAAAATTGGATCCCGACTATAGAAAAAGTCAAGTAATGATTATGAGCTACGATATCCATGAAGATCAAACTTTCCATAACTGACGTAAGGTATTTCTAACCATTACTCCAATGATACTAGTTCTCAATTATTTTTCTATTTATAAATCCTGAATGATTTGTAATCTCTTATCAACATAGTCATAAGGTTCGCTTTCCACTACCTTGTTTTGAATTGAAAACGTCGTTCGTCTATATAATCATTCATCATGGTTCAACCTTAAACTTCTCGATTTACTTACCACTATTTTTAAGATTTTATTCCTTTATATCCATTAATCGGTCTTGTTTCTTAAGTCGTTACCTTCCTGAAAGTTTACAATTGGTAATATTAGTTCTTGTATTCCCAAAATTCAAATTATGTGTTGTATCAATTCTTAGTCCTTCACCGCATAATTCATATTTGGGTTCTTCAAGTCAATACCTTAGCCTTAATTCAATATTAAAAAATCTCAAGAATTTGTAATCTCAGAATATCTAAAAAATTTAAAATCAATTCGTCCTTGAATACTATCAACAGTCTTAAG
This sequence comes from Iris pallida, assembly GCA_029216955.1. Classification (NCBI taxonomy): domain Eukaryota; kingdom Viridiplantae; phylum Streptophyta; class Magnoliopsida; order Asparagales; family Iridaceae; genus Iris; species Iris pallida. The sequence goes on from JANAVB010036818.1 coordinate 6,033,722, forward strand.
AATATAACCCTGAAATATCTATAGTTTCTCACCATTTAATTGTAATATCCCCTATTACTCTTCTTTTGGACTTTTTCACCTTCTATCTTTATATGAATAGTTCTTTAAACATAACCATTTCTAATATTCAATGATACTACTCTTCTCTTGACTTTGCTTCCATTTCTAGTTACACATTTCCTCCATCAATTCTATCTCATTGTCCAAGGTATCATGACCAGTCTAAAATGTACCACCATCACACTATAACCGATTCCTTCAAATCTACAGTGTCCCGTGTTTTATTCTTCCTTGGTTCCTCGAGATTTATGGAATAGCTTGACCAAAATATAGTCAAAATTATTTAGGAATGATCAATTATGGCACGATTTTAAATCACTAGTACGATTAGGGGATGGATTTGAAATTTAATTCAAAATCATATAGGAATGAAAAGAATAAACATCTACGTTTGAGGACAAGCTAGTTACGACTAAAAGGATCATATTGTTTAGATTAAAATCATGATCAAGTCGAATTGATCAAAATTTTAAGTGTAGAATGATAGGCACGATCAAAGTCAGAATTAAGGTCATATTGAAGATCAAAGCTTAGGCATGATTAAAAAATATCAAATATAGTCATGATCAATAGATCAAAATCACCTAGTCATGCAAGATTTTCTAGGCATGATCAATATTAGCATCTTGGTATATTCAATAATAGGATAATGATTAAGATAGATTATAATCATGTTTAAAATATGACCAAATAGTAGTTATGAGCAATAATAGAAATAAAATCTACACACGAGAGCATGATCAAAATTTGGCACGATTAAGAGTAAATCAAAATCATTTAGTCACGATCAAATAGAGTCAAAATTTAGCAATTGAAGATCAAATGATGGTTTCAACGATAATGAATCAAAAGATAGCATTTGTGTCACGCCCCGCTCCAGTAGGAGCGATCGTCCTCGCTAAGGCATGATGCTGCACGAGCCTAGATTGTGTTCGTACAAGGCGGGTACCATAACAGCCGATTACAGCGGCTGCGACGGGATCGTCGCACAGAAGTCTCAAGCAGAGACATTGAATAATAGCAGCAAAAATTTAGAACAAAACATAAGTCATTCAAAAGATGCTTGACAATAGGGCGCAAGGCCAAGATTACAATCACTCAAGCTCACTCTTCTCACATTACAAGTCACTCATCTCTCTCTCATCTCTCAATACATGTCTCAAGCCAGCGGATGCTTCAGATAGGCGATATCCATACATTATGTTCCGTATAAGTTCTAACTCCACGCGGCCGCACGCCTCGAATCACCAAGAAACTCCGTGTCTCGACGCATCCAAGCGAGCTCTGTGCCATGAGCTTCTACCTGTTCCTGCACATAAACACTGTGTGGTGTCAGTACTCAACTGTACTGGTGGAATGAGTTTCTCACCCACCCATACAAAACCAACACGTTAATTTACTTTGTGCAACATAGTCCATTCTTTTCAATGTCTTTCTAGTCTTGTCTTAGGATCAGTTTTAGCACAGATGCATTGGCCTATTTTGTGTCTCTAGACCATCCCGTGCTTGCAACAACAACGCCAACATATACTTTGCCTTTAGACCATTTTTGTACCAATAATGTTAAACTATCATGTCGTGCTTGCCTTTCGGTACATAATCAGAGATACGACTACGCGATAGTACCCAATTTCTACGTGACCGTGCTACAAGTCCATTGTGTCGTGCCTCGCAAACTCAGTGTGACTTACCCAAATTGTCGCCTCGTGGCCCTTGCTACTTTAGTCACCAACTGATCCAATCAAGACTTGCGGACTGTAACCCCCCTTCCTAAAATTTTAATATATTTTTATTTTATTTTATTTGAATTACAATTTTTAGAATTTTATAAATAATTAATTAGATAATTATTATAGTAGATGACTTTAGCCATGGTTGAGTTTTAAAGTACCAAACGACTAGAAATCGTGGTACGGATAATGCAGCGGTGTGCATTGACTAGTATTTCAGCCATGGTAGGAAAGGTCGAGCCATAAGTGTGTCATAACTAGAAAAACCAGACCAAGTTGCGACCTAACCCCTATAGATGATTTAAATATCTATTAATTAGATTATTGACTTTTAGAAGACCCGGCTGCGCCAAACCAACCGGACTGGACCCGAACCAAGCTCAAGCCCGAGTAGGCATGTAGTGAGACCAAGGACGTCCTTGTAGACGTACGTTATGTGTATACAAATATTTTGTATCTATTTAGGAATTAACAAATATTTCTAGATATTTGTTATAAACATAGAATATAGGTATTATTAATAATAACTGTCGTTTTAGAATATCTGTACAATTTTTTGGAGCCAAATCAAGGGTGTGTTTGGTATGTTCACCAAAAAACTATTATATCCATAATTTGTTAATTTTAGTTGTTATTAGGAATGTTATTATTCTTAATGTTGTTGATGTTATTATTATATAATATTATTTTACTATTATTGGTTATATTATTTATTGTCAAATAAATGTTATAATATATGTGTTCATATTTATATAGGTAGACCCTACACTAGGAATAATTATTTTTGAAGTTTTATGGAGATTATTATATAAGAATAAATATAGATATAATATATAAAGGAAATAATAAGGTATTAAATATAAATATTGTATATGCAGTTAGCTAATGGGTTTTATATATAAATAAATATATATGTATATAATATATATATTAGGTATATGTGTGTGTGTGTGTATATATATATATATATATATATATATATATATATATATATATATATATATATATATATATATATATATATATATATATATAAAACAATTGAATAAGACAAAAGGAACAAAGAAATAAATAAAGCAAACATCACACACCCAATCGACCCCTAATAACACAGCCATCATTAAGGCCGAGCCCTCTTCCCTTTTCCTATTAAACCGAGCGAAACCGAGCCTTTTGGGCTTCGGCCAAACCCGAACCCCTTTATATATACTTCGATAGAGAGAGAGGAGGGGCTTTTGCAAACCCCACGCCGTCACCCAAACCCAGCGCACACCCAGGACCTCCCCGTGTCTTTCGTAGAGAATAGCAGCTGCACACGACACGTGCATGGTGCCTGATTTACCCCCTAGCCGTTCACATGTCGAAACCGGTATTTCAAAACACATAGATAGTTGTCTTTACTTGTTTTCCTTATTTTCTTCACCACTTGTCGTGTCATCCTAGTTACATGTTCTTTTTCTAGCTGATATATCATGTTGTAGAGTTATCTACTTTTTTAGTGATTTGCCATGATATCGGTCTTATTTTCTAGATCATCTCACATATGTTATTCTCATGTCTTATGAATTCTATTATATTTTTGCATTGTCGTCGATTTATGTGCTTATTCTATTCCTGATTGGAAACTAACATTTTTTCAGGTTAGTTGTGGCTCCTCTTGGCAATGGGAGATACGGGTTGTGGACACACACAAAAAAGAAGAAGAAATGCTGTCTTTTCTTATTGGCGCAAGGCACCACAAATCGAGTACGCGTGAGAGATCCTGTGCTGAGCATCCCCGAGTACCAAAAAAATTCTGGAAAATGGGACGATGGAGATCTAGCGGCAGTTGCTCCTTTACTCCGTTGACACTTCGATTACAAAAATGAAAGAAAACCTAAGAAATTTGCTAACTCTCGGCTCACTGGCAAGAAGTACAGCAATTTGGCTCTTGAAAATGCCCTCCGTTCTGTGCTTTGAAGAGGTATGAGACCCCTTTTTATAGTCATTTTCGTACTGGAATGATGTTATGCGCCCACATGAGAAAATACACTGATTTTCATGTGGGCGCATGGTTCTGCTTTGGGCGCATAGAGTATAGGCGCATGCAGACTATGTGATCGTGGGTTGATCGTGGGGTTGACGTGGCCACCTTCTTCGGTGCACGACTGCTCATGGAGACTGACGTGGCCGTATGCTTAGGTGTACGATTGATCATAGATTTGACTGAGTCGGGGGCTGTTCTGACTTGGGCGCATAGCCTAAAAAAGGGCTATGTGCCCCCTCTGAAGGAGCCTAGAGTGGGCGCATAGCTTGCTCTGGTGGCTTGGGCGCATAGCTCGCTCTGATGACTTGGGCACATATGACTCACTCTGGTGACTTGGGCGCATATGACTTCTCTGACTTGTGCGCATATGACTTCTCTGGCTTGGGTGCATGGTTGTCAAGACTGCTAAAATTTTTCATGCTTCTACAAGACCCCCTTCAAAGTTTTTGATACTTGAACGATTTCAAAATACTTTGAAAGAAGCATAGACCGTCTTCTCGTGATGCAGTGGACGCATAGCGTAACTCTCTCTTTGGGCGCATAAAGTTTGGCCAGACTGTCAGAGAGATGGTTGTTGAGATCTTTCTCAAAAATTTGAACTGACAGATTCATCGGAGTAGAATTTGAAGAGGTACATCCTTCATGCATTGTCTATGTCAGCAAGTGGTAGTCGCATAATGTGCAAGAGACTGGGTCTTCATGTGAGCGCATAAGTCATAGTGGGCGCATAGTACGCGATGGGTGCATAGGCACATAGGAGTAGTGGGCGCATAGTGCTAGCCTGTACCTATAAATAGGCTTTGAAGAGAGAAGATTCATTACTCTCTTTTCCTTAAAAACTTTCAAAAAGACTTTTCATCTCTTCTCTGCATGAACCATGTCTCCCAAGGCCGTCAAGAGATCGGTGAAGGATAAGGAGGCTGTACCAAGTGGCTCTCCTCCTACGACAGCATCCTCATCAGTCCAAGACCCGATCCTGGGTAAGGCTATGCCTTAAAAAAAGTCTTGAGCATTAATTTGCGACGTTCAGACTTTTCCTCTGCCTGGGCGCATGTGTCCAAGGCAACATATTTTTGTGAGTATTCATATGCGCCCACAGAAGCATACGCCCACACTGTGGTGTGTTATGTGCCCACATGCTGCTACATGTTATACGCCCACATGCTGCTGCATGTTATGCGCCCACATGATGTTTTGGGCGCATAACCCTTTGGGCGCATAGGATTCCTCCAGCACTTAGTCTTTTCTGCAGATTCTGAATCTGACTTTCTCTTCCATCCTTGCAGTTAACATGTTTGTCCCGAAACTTGATAGAATCCCTTTCGGCTCTGCTTGTCAAGTCCTCGACACAAGTCTCATAACCAACATAGTCAGCAAGGTTCAGGCCAAGATCAGTCATAACCAGCCTACGGAACGGACGCTCGCCATACTTGAACATGACAAGACTTTCTTGAAGCAGATGATTAACGATGAGAAGCTCTTGCTCGGAGGAGCACGTTATTTTAAGAAGCCGTACTTCCTGTTTGGTGACAGTGTGGGGTTCAAAGATGGCAAGATGATACGCTTGAGAAATCCACTGGTGGTCAGGCTGAATAATCAGAGGATATGGCTACCGTCGATGGAGCGTCAGTATCCTTTATCTGCGTTCACTGTCTTAGCCGTGCGGTGGCAGATAAAATGGGAGCTAACCCCTGAGCTCCCCGGGGTCGTCTCCGAAAGAATACAGTTCGACTCGGGAGATCGAAAGAAGGACACTTTCAAGTGTGTTAGGGGCTCTACATCTTACTCCACGAGGGGGCTGTAACCTAGTGCCATAATAAATGACATCCTGACTGACCTCCACCCTTATGCTGCCGACACGCTTTGCAATCTGATGATGTCGGAGGACGTGTCGTATCCCGTAGGGAAGATGCGGATGGAAGGCTGGAGGTATCCAGTTTTATTCTGGAGCAACCTAACTGACTGGGTGCTTTCCACGTATGAAGCCACCCTGAATACTGTTGGCCCTTTTTATGCTATTAGGGCCACTCAATATGGCGTAAAGGTCAACTGGCCAATGTTTGTCTCTTTGGCAGAGTTATACAACCTTCACACTTGTACTTTCTTTACTCTGGATGGGGAGATGAGATTGGCTCTCCACGAGATGTAGGAAGTGTCGAAGCTTCCTTGGGGCACATAACCGTATGAAGAGTACATACCTTGTGATGAGCAGCTCCGTGACCTGGAGAATGAGAACTCCGAGATGATGGATGTATACAAGGAGTTATTCTGCCACCTACTCATCTGCCATAGGATTAACAAGAAAGGAAGGATCGAGGGGGCCAATCCCCACACAAGAGCTTGGATGGGCTACATCTTCGTTCAAGGAGAAGGAGAGGATCCGGCCTCATTTTCGATTTTAAAACCTATGACCAAGTCTGAGATAGAAGTTCGAATGGCAGATTATGATACGGCGGATACCGAGGACAGTGATGATCCTGAGGAGAAGTCCCCGACCGGCCACTACTTTCGTCAAGCTGAATATCCGTTGTCGGAGAAAGCTGTTCTGGCAGCTTTTTTGATGATCTGTCTTCGTGACTGTATAGTCCCTGGGGGTTCAGAGACTATTGAGAGGATGAGCCGAAGCATAATACTTCCGGCTGTGAAGCTGGTATTCGGATACCATCTTGCCTTGCTTCCCGCGATGGTCCACGCCACTGAACGGGTCTACGGGACTTTGTTAGAAATACGGTGACTCCTGACGGCAGAGCCAACTTCGCCCGGACCGAACTTCTGTATCATTTCTGGATAGGGTGGCTGCTACTGCATTGTCCTACCCTGATGAACGCTGGGCTGGCGGCGGACTTTTTGGCCGAAGACGCCTTTCTTCGCAGATTCTGTGACGCGGATTAGGCCGTACTGGTGTACCCGCTTGCAGAAGGGCTTTAAGCTTCTTACAGAACTACGAGTTCTTCAGGATATCCCCTCCGTCCGGTAGTGGTAGTACAGGAGATACCTTAGTGGATGAGGGAGTTCATGCCACTAGCTTGACTACTGGGGAGTTCACTGGCTTCATTCTATTAGACCGTCGCATCTGGTGCTCAGAAATAGGAACCATGCCTATCTGGAGCCATACCTACCGAGTCGTTTCGTACGACAGTTTGGCTACAGCCAGCTTCTTTTGGAAAATGTTAGCCCGCACTTGGAGTCAATAGGCAGCTTAATTGACGGGGTGCGTGTCTGGATATATTACAATGCCGGATGCACGGGGGCAATCTTCACTCTGTCCTCGGATAAGCCCGAGACCCACCTGTGCTATGCTGTCGCCAAGTTTTATGTTCAGATTAATACTTTTCAACCTCGGTATGATCGTGAACAGAACTTGATATTGGGGACTCGGTTTGGCCCTCCTTCTGGGAAACTTGCCCAAAAGGCGCCGAAGGGCCGTAAGAAGGAGGGCGCTGCTTCAGCTGTGAAGCCAGCCGCAGCACCGTGGCCGAGGACTATCCTTAGGGAGCCGACAGTACCTCCAAAGGAGGACACGAAAGATGGTTCTGCTCTTTCCAATCCTCCTCAGAAGAGAAAAGCTTCAACTGAATTGGCCCAGGAGCCAACTTTTAAGAGGAAGAAGAAGACTGTTGCCCTAAGAAGAGCCAAGAAAGTGGGTGCTGGTTCACCTCCCTTGAGAAGGTCTTCTCGACAAACTGGAAGAAGAGGAACGGCGTCGTAGGCCGTTACCATTCGGGAGGTAGATCCCTTCCTAGATTCCATAGCCGTTTTGGTCAAGCCATTAGAAGCTTTCTTACCCTTGCGTTTGTCCTTTGCACAGGATCCTGAAGTTGCAGCTAAGGCAGGTGCCTCCTCGTCTGAGGAAGTAGACGTGACAATAGTGTCCCCTCATTGTCCTCGACCAGCAGATGACGTTCAGCCTTCCCCAGTCAAGGAGGCTGAATCAAAGGATGTTCAGGGCGAATGCCCGGATTATGGTGGCGACTAGAATACCAGTCCTTCTTTCGATAACTCCTTGGGGGCGATGTCTGAAATCGGGGCCATAATGAAAGATTTGGACGAGAATCAAGTCCAATCGGCTCATCCTCCCGCAGGTATGTTATCTTTGTGCCTCTCTTCAGATGAGATTTTTCAACTTCGATTTTGCGTGCTCCTCGTGAGGCTGACTGCCATTGTATATTCCCTTGTAGACAATGAGAAGGCACCACTCATAGAGATAGCCCAAGGTATTAGGGAAGAAACAGAGGTTGTCCCCGGCTTCTCCAAATTTTCTGGTGCGGTAGGAGCTGTTAGTGAGCAGGTATCGGCTACAGAATGAGAGGTTGAACAACCTACTGAGGGAATTGTTGCTGAATCTGCTCCCGGTCCAGCTGGGGTCGTAGAAAATACCCAGCCTGATGCTGTTCGAGGCCTTGATATTATTCTTCTTGAACAACCTGGGCCTGCTCTCGGTTTCCTTGGAGCCAAGACCGATGACTTAGCCCAAGTTGGCGCTGAGCATGCCGAAGGTAAAAAATTATAACTCATTCACACTCCCTTTTTTTGGTTACTGATGCATATATTATTTTTTTTGTTAGGTTCGACTTCTTGTCAGGCATCTCTTCCTGGAGCGGAAGAACCTCATTAAGCATTCTCCCCGACGACCTCCACTGAAGACGACGAGATGGCCCAGGAAGTCGTCAAAGCTTTCTATTATGTCCTGAAAGTAAAGCTTCCTGGAGTTCTGAATCGGAACGCCGCCTTTGGCCCTGTGAAGGCTGTTGCTGAATGCCAAGTGGCGGCCCTTGAGAGCATCGCTAGCTATGAAGAGCGGGCTAATGTTCTAAGGAAGGTTCTGAATGATCTGGAGGGTCAGGTGGCCAGATTTTAGGATACCAAACAACGGAGCCCGACATCGCTGTTCCGTACAGAAGACGAGTCTTTGATCGTGGCTATCGCAAAGGAGGAGGCTACTTTCCAAGCAAGGAAGGATGCCCTCGCTTGAGAGATCAGTGAATTGGATGATCAATATGGGCAGTTCAATGCTGCGATTGAGGTACGTACTGCTTCGAAGAATAAGCTGGTTGTACAGATTACTGAGAAATATAATCATATTGCGTAGATCCAAAGTTAGATTGATCAACTGGAGGCCAGCTTGAGGACAGCGACGTCTGAACAGGAGGACTATTTGGCTCAGGCTGCCATGACCGCCACAACTTTCGACCACTTAAAAGAACAACTGGTGAAGTTGGAGGGAGAGCACATGAATCTGATCCCCTTCCAGGATGAAACTGCTCATCAAGAAGAGGCGCTCTATCGTGCTACCGTGAAGTCCGAAGCCGAAATTGCGGCTCTAAGGGATAGTATCAATCGATTATGTATCCCTTAGATTTTTTTTTGTAACTGTTTCTTTTAGCCGTCAAGACTCTTGTATCTTTTTCTTCGTCTTCTGATGGACGTTTTAATAAAGAATCTGTTGGCTTTCAAAATTTATGAATGAAGTTTTGTGAAATATTCGAGCTAGAGGTAATGTGGACATAGTAAGGATATTTCTGATGGGTATTCTACTGGGGAATTTAAAGTGGACCTATTATCCATTTTATATTCATGGTTCTTGAATATAGATAATAAGTTGAAAGAAGCTACTAATAGAGGTAATATGGACGTAATAGCAGAGGATGTTCTATATCTGACCAGAGGTAATATGGACGTGGAAGGATATATAACATTAGGTAGGAGTGGATAATTCAGAGGTAATATGGACGTGATTATCCTTGATGAATGCTTTGCTCAGAGGTTATATGGACGTGGCAAAATGTTTCTTAATCATTCCACTGGGGAATAATTATCGAAAAATAATTCAGAGGTAATAGGGACGTGACTTGTTTTCGTCAGACCGAGTTTGGACAGAGTCAAAAATGGAAATAATTCTACTGAGTAATCTTTTTAGAGGACCTATTATCTATGGCGTATTCAAGACTCTTGAAATACGGATAATAGTTAGATGATTTTTCGAATCACATAAACATTGCACTGTATATTTACATGACTGAAAATATGTGAACACTGTTTATAAAAGTTACACATAATATTTCTTCAGGAACTTGCCGTTGATCGGCATCATGAGCAAGTCACCATCAGGCTTGGTTATTTGGTACGTACCATTAGAATACACTGATTCTATAACGAAAGGACCTTCTATTTAGGTTAGAATTTTTCTTTTGTCTTGTGTGTCATGACCATTGGTCTTTTTACTGTTAAGACTAGATCACCAACTTGGAAGATTCTTTCCTTTACCTTTTTATTGAAGGCTCTGGAAAGGCGTGCTTGGTATAGCTCAATACGCTGTTAAGCTAATAAGTATTTTTCGTCTAGTGCTTCGAGCTCTTGTAGTCACAGACGGTAACTTTCTTCAGCAGTCAACTTACTGGCTAAGGCTACTCGAAGAGAGGGAATCTGGATTTCTAGGGGAAGAACTGCTTCGCTCCCACAAACCCAAAAGAATGGCGTATTGTCTGTTGGAGTTCGGACCGTTGTACGATAGGCCCAGAGACATTTGCCGAGCTTCTTATTCCAATCGTACTTGTTTGAAGACGAACTTCTTGAGAAGTTTAATGATGGTTTTATTGAAGGCTTCTGCTAACCCATTAGCCGCTAGATTGTAGGCAGCAGAGGCTATATTCTGGATTCGATTCTTATCGCAGAACCGATAGAATGCATGGCTGGTGAATTGTGGACCATTATCATGGATGATCCTGCGAGGTAGGCCGAAGCGATAGATAACGTGATGTTTGATGAAACTGATCATGTTCGACGTCTTCACTTCGGTGAGCGGTATAGCTTTCACCTATTTGGAGAAGTAATCAGTTATAGCTAGGATAAACCGATGTCCTCTGGAAGATGGCGGGCTGATTGGGCCTATGACGTCCATACCCCAGGCTTCAAAAGGCCAAGATGACGCCATCGGGTGTAGAAACTCCGAAGGTTGATGAATGAAGTCGGCGTAGAACTGACAAGCCCTATACTTCTTTGCATATTCAACAACATCTGCTATCATCGTGGGCCAATAATAACCCATTCGTCTGAGACGATCTTGTAATTTGGGGCCTGGTTGATGTGCACCACAAACTCCATCGTGAGCTCCCGAAGTGCATGTTTGGCTTCTGTGTCTGATAAACATCGTAACAGTAGCCCGTCGTAAGAGTGTCGGTACAGCATTTTGGTAGTTGTATCATAGTAAAATCTGAGGGATTGCCTTTGGACAGATACTGCTTCCTTTGGGTCCTCAGGGAGGATTCCATAGATGGCGTAGTATATGAAAGGAAATCTCCAGTCTTTAACGTTGACGTTTGTTTCCGTTGTGTAACTGTGATGAATATGCAAGGCGTCTTTCACACAGAATAGTTCTCGACCAGACACTGTGATCGACTGCTGAGTATTGGTAGAAACGGTCAGGAAAGCAACAAGACCGGCTAAAGCATCTACTTCCATATTCTATAGTCGAGGCACGTGCTCGATGAAGAATCCAGCAAAAGTAGAAGCCAATTCGATTGTCGCTTTGTGATATGGGATGAGATCTTCGTGATGAACTTCATAATCCCCTCGGACCTGACTAACTATTAGCTTAGAATCCCCGTAAGCTTCTAGATAGTCAACTTCCAGTTGTTTTTTCCAGTTGAAGGCCGATCAATAGGACATTATATTCGGCCACGTTATTGGTACAAGGTTCCACGAGAGATTATGTATGATGTATAACCAGATGGTTGGGTGATACAAGCACGATGCCTACTCCGGCCACGATATTTCCTTTAGGTCCTGTTCGTGATGCACCGTCAAAGAACATTCGCCAAATGGGGATTTCCTCAGTTGTGGTGTTAGACTCCACTGCTTCATCGGGAATTTTATCGTAGAGTTTGGAAGATTCTGGTACTAGATGAGCTGCTAGAAAATTAGCTAACGCTTGACCTTTTACTGTCTTCTAGGAACGAACAACATATCGTATGGAGTCAACAGCATTACCCATGTAACTAAATGGGAATTAAGAGAACCCGGTTTAGTCATGAGTATTCTGAGAGGATTGACTTTAGATATGATGTGGATAGTCTGCCCAGACACATAGTGGCGTGTCTTCTGGATAGCAAATACCAGTGCAAGACATTCCTTTTCCACAGGTGTGTATCTGCGCTCGGCACCCACCATCGTGCGGCTGAGGTAGTAGATTGCATGTTCATGGCCGCCTTCATTCTTCTGAGCTAATAGAAAACCAAGGGAATGGTCCATAGCGCGGACATATAGTAAGAAGGGCTTCCCCATTATTGGAGCCACCAATACTGGGGGCTTGTGAGATACTTCTTGATGTTGTCAAATACGCATTGACATTTTTTAGTCCAGACGAAAGATACGCCTTTCTGCATGAGTTGAGTAAACGGTTGACACCTTCCAGAAAGGTTCAAAATGAATCGTCTGATGTAGGCTAGCCTTCCTTGAAGTCCGCATAGCTCTTTGAGATTTCTTAGGGGATGCATATCGAGGATAGCTTTTACTTTCTCCGGGTCAAGATGTATACCCTTTGAAGTGATAACAAAACCAAGGAACTTACCGCTGGAGACTCCCAGAAAAGACTTGGTTAGATTCATCTTAAGTTGGTGTGCACGCATTAGTTCGAACATCGTTCTCAAGTCTTGGAGGTGGTTGCCCTTGAGACGACTTTTATCTACGATATTGTCTACGTAGCATTCACTGTTTTGCGCAAATGATCATAAAAAATTAGGTTTATAGCTCGCTGGTATGTCGCCCCTGTATTTTTCAATCCGAAGGGCATCACCGTATAGCAATATACCCCCAACGGTGTTTAAAAAAAATGTGTGTTTCTCATCGTCGGGGAACATCTTGAGCTGGTTGTAGCCTAAGAACCCATCCATGAAGGACATTCGCTCGAAGCCGCAAGTATTATCGATCATTACGTCGGTGATCGGTAGAGGGAACTCATCCTTTGGGCATGCAGAGTTCAAATTACGGTAATCGATACAGACTCGAATTTTATCATTCTTTTTTATGACTGGAACAATGTTAGCGACCCAGTCAGGGTATTGTTCTTCACGAATGAATCCACTTGCAATAAGCTTTTTGACTTCACTCTCGATGGCCTCCATGATATATGGTCGAAATTGTCGTTGCTGCTGCTTCACTGGCTTAGCTTTAGACGAAATATTTAGACGGTGCATAGCAACTTTAGGGTCCAAGCTTGGCATGTCTTCATAGTTCCATGTAAAGACGTCAATGTATTCTCTTACAAGCTGTATAATAGATTGTCGTTCATCGTTAGACAGACTTTTGCTGATGAAGATTGGTTTAAGAGATGATTCATCTCCTAAATTAACTTGGACGACTTCGTCTTCAGTAGGTGGTTTACGTTGTTCGAAACGTAACTCCCACCTAGTATCCATCTTTTGAGCCCATTATTCAAGCTCGATCGATTGGACATCATCTGCAATTTGGTCAGCTGACACCATGTTGACGGACAAAGTTGCTTTGAACATGTCTCCAATGCTGGAGTCTGAATCCCAGAGGCAGGAATCAGAAGAATAAGAACAACGATCTGCTTCGATGTCTGATCTTTCAGGAGTTGTTGGTGGAGTGACATAACCCAAACAAATACCGTTTTGTTGATAATAGTTCTCGGGTTTACTGGGAGGAGCAAAGTGACGTATTGGCAATCATCGTCCCTGACCGTAGTTTAGCCCCTGGTCGCTTTTTATATCATATCCCATATTTTGGATGATATTCTTGGCCTGCCAACTATATCAAAAAAGTTGTATTTTCCCAGAATCATAGTCAGCTTCGGTGTTGTGATTAGGAGAAGTAGAGTCCAGAATGAACTTTCTTTCACCAATTATTCGACCGAAGATGATTAGTTCTTCACCCTTCTTTCTAGCTGGAACGATGAAGTAGCGGATATCTTCTGGCCAGACTTTTTTTCCCACAGATGAGGCATCGTGACTGGCATGCAGAGGTGTGGTCCTATGCCGTGCTCTAGAGCGTATATCGTATCTATATACTGGTTTATAGATTGGTAGACATTGGAGTAATTCAAAGATAAACCTTTACTTAGAAAATATGCAAGTTCTTCTTCAGGGATAACATCATCCACTGAAGGTACATTATTATGAGTATTGATATACTCATTGAGAGGATCATTGTCTGGAAGAGCCACAACATTGGCCAAGTTCATCACATAGGGTAACTCTTCAGGATTGGGAGAACGAACTTCAGCAGGTTCCACCCGAGGTATTTTGCAGAGAGTGATGGTCAATGGTTTGACCTTATCAGGATTCTTGTTTTTAACCCAGATTGTGAGAGGCTTTGGAGTACTTTTTGGAGTAGTACGTCCTTTGACTCAGATAATCAGGGGACCATCACTGGAGGATGAACTTACTTCAGCTTCCTCGTCAGCTTCGTTGTCGTCAACCTTGGAGGGCTGAGATTGGTACTGCTTCTTCTTGCGCAGGGTCATAAGTCCGTAGGTAAGCCTTACCAGATCGCGTCTCGCCAGATAGAACTTCGTAAATGGAAGAAGACACCATATGACATAATTTGTATTTCTTGCCCCTCTTTACTTTGGAAGATACCACCCCTTGTGTCATTTCTTACACAAGGTCCGGATGGACCCACATGATCTCACCATGTTCAGTCGTGAGTGGCACCAAGGTTGAGTTGCGAGCTGGCAGCAGGTTGACGACTTCTATTATTGCCTTGGGGATTGGGACTACGTCATCTGGGACTTCTGTAGGAGGAAAGTCACCAAATTGAGGAGAGATCATGTTAGAAGATACGATCTTGTCTTCAACTTCGAGGTTGATCAGTTGGCTGTCGATAAGCTGTTGTATCTTCTTCTTCAGGACAATACAATCCTTGGTAGAGTGGTGCACGTACTGATGATAAAGACGGTACTTGGGATCGTTGAGTTGGTTTGCCTCCGCAGGACATCGTGGTGGAGGCAATGTCAGTTTATTACCCTTCGTCAATGTGTAAAAAATTAACATCGTCCTCATCAAAGGAGAAAGTCTTCTTAGGTTTATCAGGAGCGCCCTGAGAATTGGAAGCTCCCTTGGAAGTGTCGACCTTCAAGACTTCTTTCCCTTTACCCCCACGGACAGGGATAGTTTGAGGGTGCTTGCCTTTGTCTTCAGATTTGGGTGTTCTCAACCCCAGTAATTCCAGATTAGGGACATCGTTTTCAGTAGCATTAGCGGCCCCAATAAAAGTGGGCCATGTATCATACTTATGTATACCCAGACAGAACTTCACTGTAGGAAGGAAGTTATATCGACAAGTATCCATAAGTTCTGAGACTGGTATACCGAAGGGCATCTTCAATGCTAGTCGCCTGCACCGTTCGATGAAAGCAATAACAGACTCAGTCCTCCTTTGTTTGGTCTCGATGAGGGTGGATATACTAACATGCATGCCACTCTCATAAAACCTGTTGAGGAATAACCTCTCCAAGTCTTTAACGGAATTAATACAACCGTCAGGCAGACTGCAGAACCATTCAAAAGATACCCCCTGCAAGGTGCTAATAAATATCTTTGACAAGAACGGATCATCCCTGGGTAAGTGTAGAGTCTGCGTGTTGAAGTATGTTATGTGTTGGCGAGGAGAAGTCATCCCGTCAAATGAATTTAGCGTCAGTGGCTTGTAGTTAGGAGGGCAAGTAGCGTTCTCCCATTCAGGAGGGTAAGGTTGAGATATCCCCATCTTCTGAAGCTCATCTTTGTGTGAGATGGAATCGAGACGGACAACAAGAGAATTAATTGCATCATTTTGATTGAGAAGGTGTTGAGAAACGGCTGCTGTACGGTTGTCAGGCGTCGTTGGTGAAGGACCACCCCCAGCATTTGTAAGATTTGGAGGAGGCACAACGGAATGATACTCCTTCTGTAGTGAAGGAGGGTTGTTGCTATGAGCCGGACTAACGTGTACTGAGACATTTTGTTGAGGTGGAGGAACAGCCCCAGCAGCTTGGACCGCCATAATACTGGTAAGCAATCAGTAATCTTGGCAAATACTGTTTCAAGACACTCTAGCCATTTGTTGGTCTGATCACTGGCTTCTTCAGATCTCTCTCTATCTGCCATATATGTAGATAACATACGAGGACGAACAGAGGAAACAGTACAATTGGTGCTGATACTGTCTATCTCTGAGTTGAAAAGTCTCTCGTCTTCAGGTAGGGAAGGTAGATAGTCACCGTCATACTCGAAAAGATCATCGTCATCTGGAAGGCTACCCCCGGTGTGAAGGTTATCTGCTTCAGACTATGAGGGAATACTACCCCCAGCTGAAGGATCATCACCTCCAGCTTGGGAGTCCTCGTTGTCTATATGGAATCTTGTCCTTGACTGAGTACCTATATAGACTCCTTCAGATGTGACAGCTTGCTGGCTATCTGTTGGCAGACTTCTTATTCTTCTGTTCGCGGAACTGAGAGAGAAAGTTAGGTTCGTGGTCCACCTTCTTTGATTGGGGCTCCCGTAAGGGGGATCCCATGAAGCCATGTTGGATGAAACACAACAGCTTTTTATCATCAGAGCGATACAGTCGTCGAAATACGGACTGCCTCTGAGGCACTCTCGTTGCTTTGTAGCAGCAACAGTTAAGGACAATACTGGTGCACGGAAGTACGCCATGAATTATCGTATCCTTTCTTGCTTTATGCTTATGATTTATCATGTCGCGTAAGTCAGTGGAATAGAGTTTTGCCTTAAAACCCATGTCACATGCATCGCCGAGCTTTGTATATGGGTTTGTAAGGAGAGTTGGCGCATCCGGACTTAGTTCACGTGCAGGGACAACCCCCACACCTAAGTTCTGTGATGACCTTGAAGACAGCCCCGTGCTATACGCGTTGGGGCCTGTCTTTTTGCTTCGGCACATAGACCCTGGAGTCTGCCTTTGGCCGCATGCTTTCCAAAAGTCTTGGCAGCATGCCAAAGCTTTTTCGATGTGGGCGCATAGTACGGGTCAGTAGAGCTTGGTCGCATAGCCTTGGGCACATGACCCTGGATACATAATCTGTCAAAGACAAAAGTCTTCTGGCCAGAGTTATGCGCCCACACACCCTCTTGGGTGCATGCTTGGTGAAGCGATGATGTTTTCTCCCAGTTTTATCTCCTTCATTCGTGAGCCTCGCTGAGTTTTCCCAGAGTGTCGAACACTTCGATTCTTGGCATCGTAGTGTTTGTCTTTGCCAAGTCTCGAGCGTTGAACACTCTATTGTTGGTTGCAAAAGAGAGAAGTCGCTGGACTAGTAGAGCCCAGAATGGTATGAGCCTTCTTCATTTGTGGAGCTTCTGTGGCAGAGCCATGCACCCACAGAGGATCTCTATGCACCCACGTGACAGAGTCCTTCGGTTGCATATCTTCCATGGCTCTGGCAGGATATGCACCACGAGCCTTCGAAAGCAAAGTCTTGCGAGACTTGTTTGGCTTCACTGATTTTGAGGGAGTAGATCCGTCCCTCGAGAGCATCTCTTCGAAAGCCTGCTGATCGAACTTGAGTGCTCCCCACTTTATCGGTATCGGATTGCATCACCACCTTCTCGTCAGAGGAAAAGGTAGTCCCCAGCAGAGTCGCCATTTTTGTGGACACACAAAAAAGAAGAAGAAATGTTGTCTTTTTTTATTATCACAAGGCACCACAAATCGAGTACGCATGAGAGATCCTGTGCTGAGGATCCCCGAGTACAAAAAGAATTCTGGAGAATGAGACGATGGAGATCGAGCGACAGTTGCTCCTTTACTCCGTTGACACTCCGATTATAAAAGTGGAAGAAAACCTAAAAAAATTGTTAACTCTCGGCTCACTGGCAAGAAGTACAGCAATTTGGCTTTTGAAAATGCTCTCCGTTCTGTGCTTTGAAGAGGTATGAGACCCCTTTTTATAGTCATTTTCGTGCTGGAATGATGTTATGCGCCCACATGAGAAAATACACTGATTTTTATGTGGGTACATGATCCTGCTTTGGGCGCATAGAGTGAAAGAACCTTGTACTTTCCTTTAAATATAAATCTTATAATAATTTGTAAATTTGATTTAGTAATATGAATGAGCAATAAATGTTATATTTTATGATTTTGAGCATCTTGGCCGTGACAGCGTTATACCGCCAACTCTGCGGCGTAGGCTGGCTTGGACACGTCTCGTATCCGAAAAATGAGTACGGGTCGTGACAAGTTTTTATGGTGGCCCATGTAGGTCAGTTTTCGTAAAAGATTGCGAACTCGCGGTAGTACCTAAATTAGCCATACTGCTGCGAGCCTGCAACTAGGAAATACTCATTCGCGTTAGGATTGAATTAATTTAGGATGATAACTAGGACTAGGAGTCCCTTATGCATTTGACTGTGGGTAGTTAAGGTTACTATATAGGTCATGTGATTTAAGTAGGGATTTGTTGACTTCTACACCATATTAGTTGACTTAGAGGAAATCTTCCAAAAAGGATATACCTTTGTGTGTTGATACAATGATAGGATCTAAGGTAGGTAGACTGTTCGTTTAGTAAACCAAGCCACCTATGATTCAAACTCCTAACCTTGACCATTTGTGTAAAATTATTATTATTATTATTATTATTATTATTATTATTATTATTATTATTATTATTTTCTTTCCCCCTCTAAATCTTATTATCATATAGTAGAATTCTTATTGCTTAATCATTTCCCATCGGCCAGGGATAAACATTATATCAATATCTTATTTTTAATCCATTAAGTCTAAGCCTAACATGATTCATTACCCATATATCTACTCCGGGTTAGCTATACATGTTTCCTCTTCGATCTTGAATATAGAGAAATAGAAATAAAACTTTATACTTCTCTTGCCTTCGACCATGTTCTTCCTAATCAACCGTTTGATTTTCTAAACTGATACCTTCCCTTCAAGGATGGATACGTACCCTTTCCTATAATGATCAATTTGTTCAAATTTCTAGCTTTCTCCATCATGGTCAATTTGTTTAAGGATTTATTTTAGAACCTCCGTTGAGATTTTAAGGATGTAGTTGAAAGGACGACCGATGACTTATGATGGCAGACAGAAGCGCACTGTCGCCACTTATTTGACTTATGGAGACTGTGGATTCACTGCAACCAGCAGCGCACTGGCGAGGCATGATCCCTAAGTTAAAGTAATCTCGAGTAAGTATAAGTTATCGAATGTTGTTAAAGCTATATCTTGATCGTCCTATCTTCGTCTTTAAGTTGTTATGTCCAAATTGGATAGAGTTGATAGGGTATTCATCACCGTATCCTTGCTTGAGTCGTGGAACCAAGAGTTTATTATAGCTAGTTGTACACTGGCGAGACATAAATTCTCGGTAAAGTGACTCCGGATGTACTTACGGTTTTGAATACCCTAGAGGCAACATCCTTTATTGACATACGACTATCAAGTTTCCAAATCGATTGGTGCCTTATTCCTAACTACCATTTTATAAATTGGTTGTCCTTCTTTTCCTCCATATCTTCCTATCTTCGATTCGTCAACTTTTAAACCTAATTTGATTTCCTTCCACTAGATTCATAATCACACCTGGATTATGATTCTATGATCATGCCTACACAATCGATCATGTTAGAATGATTCCGATTTGGATCATCCTTAAATACCTTTTGATCACGACTAAACTATTTGATTCTATTTCGATCGTGCCAATTTGCCAGTCATCCTAGAATTTGATTCTATGATCGTACCTAAATAATTTTGTTTAACTAATTGTTCGTACCAAGATGATTTCAATTTTGATCGATCTTAAATTTTTTTATCAAGACTAAATCATAACCGTGCCTATAATTTTAACTTACTATAGCTAAGGTTATACTTTCATTCCAACTATGGTCATGACTATTTTGATCATGATCATGCTCGTGCCAACTTTCTATTTTCACCCTGCTTGGATGACTTATACGATTAGCCTTGATCGTGACTGCATCTTAAATGCGACTAAAATCCTGTTTAGATTTCATCGAAAACTTTGGTCATTCCTTAAAAAGCTGGTAATGACTCAACCATGCTGACTACAGATTGGTCGTGCCCAACCATTTCAATCTTGATCGTTCTTGAAAACATTTGGTTGTCAACTAGACCATTTGACTGAATATTGATCATGCCAAATCACACTCTCCTTTTGTCGATTATCTTTATCATTTTGATCATATCCATGATAACGTGTGACTAAATAGATCATGAATCCTATCACTCCCTTGATTATACCATTCGTCATTTTATTCATATGAATTAAAATTTGGTTTCTTGATTATTCTTTATAGTCGTGCCTAATTGTGTCCTTTAAAAAAATCATTCTAAGGTGGGTAGGTCGTAAGCCCACTTTCGATTTTCTTACATTTTATATTTAGTTTATTTTCGTTTAATTATTTTTCCAAATCGGGAAATAGTTTTCATTCTATTTCTATTTTAGATATTTTGAAAAAAAAGAAAAAAAGATTTGCCAAATTTTAGAAGAGATTTTATTCTAGGATTATTTGAATTACTATTTTATCAAGAGTTGTATTAAATTCAAATTATTACTATATTATTTTAGAAGATATTGTATTTGTGGAAAATATACAGCTATAAATATCTGAATTATTCTTAACAATATTTTGACAATTAATTTTATTACAAGAATTATTTAAAGTAATATGTATTATTTTAGACAATATTTTATGATTGATTTGGAGTATGATTGGGTCAAATCCCTAGTTCCCAAAACCACCAACCATCCAAATCCCTATCCCTAATTTCCAAAATCAATTCCACATCCCTAACCCTAGATTCCCTTTCTGGAGTTTCAGAAATTTTTTTATTCATTTATTCATTCACATATTTTATTTGTCGGGTTGAAGGCAGATTTCGTCGATACTTTGTTTATGATTATTTTCCTTATCAAACTTGTTTCAAAATTAAAGTTGAGAGCATTTTAGGGCTTTTAGAGTTTCAAATACTTTCTTCCTATTTTGTTTATTTTATTTGATCAATTTCTTTTATGATAAATTTCTACTACCTTTCACCAATCTACCAAGTCAACCTATCCTAGTAGTCCTTAAATTGGAGGACAAATTTATTTCTAAGGTAGGTAGATTTGTAATCCCCCTTTCTAAAATTTTAATATATTTTTATTTTATTTTATTTGAATTACGATTTTTAGAATTTTATAAATAATAAATTAGATAATTATTACGGTATATGACTTTAGCCACGGTTGAGTTTTGAAGTACCAGATGACTGAAAATCGTGGCACGGATAATGCAGTGGTGTGCCTTGACTAGTGTTTCAGCCATGGCAGGGAAGACCGAGCCATAAGTGTCATACCTAGGAAAATCAGACCAAGTTACGACCTAACCCCTATAGATGATTTAAATATCTATTAATTAGATTATTGACTTTTAGAAGACCCGGCTGTGCCAAACCAACCGGACTGGACCCGAACCAAGATCAAGCCCGAGTAGGCATGTAGTGAGACCAAGGACGTCCTTGTAAACGTACGTTATGTGTATACAAACATTTTGTATCTATTTAGGAATTAACAAATATTTCTAGATATTTGTTATAAACATAGAATATAGGTATTATTAATAATAGCTGTCGTTTTAGAATATCTATAAAATTTTCTGGAGCCAAATCAAGGGTGTGTTTGGTAAGTTCACCAAAAAACTATTATATCCATTATTTGTTAATTTCAGTTGTTATTAGGAATATTATTATTCTTAATGTTGTTGATGTTATTATTATATAATATTATTTTACTATTATTGGTTATATTATTTATTGTTAAATAAATGTTATAATATATGTGTTCATATTTATATAGGTATACCCTACACCAGGAATTATTATTATTGACGTTTTATGGAGATTGTTATATAAGAATAAATATAGATATAATATATAAAGGAAATAATAAGATATTAAATATAAATATTGTATATGTGGTTAGCTAATAGTTTTTATATATAAATAAATAAATATGTATATAATATATATATATATATATATATATATATATATATATATATATATATATATATATATATATATATATATATATATATATATATATATATATTAGGGATGTATGTTAAAATATATATATATATATATATATATATATATATATATATATATATATATATATATATATATATATATATATATATATATATATATATATATATATAATATATATATATATATATATATATATATATATATATATATATATATATATATATATATATATATATATATATATATATATATTTTAGGGATGTATGTCTAAGTGTATATAATATATATATATATATATATATATATATATATATATATATATATATATAATAAATAAAAATAAAAATATTTATATACACTTAGACATATATATATATATATATATATATATATATATATATATATATATATATATATATATATATATATATATATATATATATATATATAACAAACAATTGAATAAGACAAAAAAAAAGAAATAAAGCAAACATCACACGCACACCCACCCAACCGACCCCTAATAACCCAGCCAGCATTAAGGCCGAGCCCCCCTCCCTTTTCCTATTAAACCGAGCGAAACCGAGCCTTTTGGGTTTCGGCCAAACCCAAACCCCTTTATATATACTTCGATAGAGAGAGAGAGGAGGAGTTTTTGCAAACCCCACTCCGCCACCCAAACCCAGCGCACACCCAGGACCTCCCCGTCGACCACGCAGCACCACCGTCGGCCGATCAACGTCGCCGGACACACGAACGCGTGCGTGGAAGCACACAGCAGCGGCAG
This sequence comes from Iris pallida, assembly GCA_029216955.1. Lineage (NCBI taxonomy): Eukaryota > Viridiplantae > Streptophyta > Magnoliopsida > Asparagales > Iridaceae > Iris > Iris pallida. The sequence continues at coordinate 6,056,367 of JANAVB010036818.1, forward strand.
TCTCGACCCCGACTTCGCGAGGTATTTTCTCAACGCTCGCTCCACCGTTCCGTGATCCGTTTTCTCCGGTACGTAGACAACATATACGTATTTAATTCCCTTCAAATAGATTATGTTAATTCGTATCATGTGCGACAAAAAATAAGTTCCAAAGTCGAGAAAAACTTGATTTATTGGACGTGAGAAACTGTCCCAACACCCCCTGTATGCGATCAATTTGCGACCAGTGGGTTGCGAATCTTAAAAATCGATTTGAATAGACTTGTAGACAACCTATAGGACTTTAAATCCTTCTTGTAGAATTAAATTTCATACCCTGTACAGAAAGTAATTCGTTTGTGAAGTTTAGGAAAAATCTGTTTTTAAAATATTAAAAAACCTCGATACGGAGTCCGTCTCGACAAACCAGGAGACGTGGTCACGAACCGAAAGCATCAAAAGGTGCGTATCGACTTCACAGACGTGTGGGCTTTGACGGAATTCAAATCGGTTGTGTGTGCGCGACGAATTTGATGCTTATCCGTCGAAATTCACCGTATCAGCCTCTTTGCAAATTTTTTAATTACTTTGTGTACGTTCGTCAAATCGAGACAAAACTTGCGCCAACAGGACCGTATCGTTTTATTGGTCCTGTATGCCAAGTTTTGTCCGATTCTGAGACATTTGATTGGATCGCCGTTTTGCGGGCCCCACGATCCGACTTAACGGGCGATTTTATGCACGATCCGTCGGAATCTAACTTTGGACATACGGTTGCGTTCATATCGAAAAATCGAACCCGTAGACATATAGTTTGACGACTTTAGAGACCATAGACTTTGGCATGCATTTCGGTACAAAGCGGGTCCAACGTCGGACATCGTTTTGACCCAAAATTACCGTTTTGTCTCTGTGTCCAGAATTGGACTTATGGCCAGGCAATTCTAGCTAATTTGACTATTCTAAAAACGTTGGTAATATTTACTTCAGCATCAGGAGACTTTTGCATGTGTTGACTTTAGTAACTCATCTAAGTGGTCGTACTATCGATTTTATCAGCTAAGGACCTCAGGCAAGTGCACTTTCTGATTGCTTTTCGATTTATAGTAGTTCATACATTTCATGTTTATATATATGTCTTGCTGCTTGTTGACACGCAAGTCACACGGAAATTAGTATCATGGATCTCTACTTACTATATTTCGTAATTATCCACTACCAAAATATGTCAAATTAGCGATGAGATTAGCGACTCCAGTTAAAAACGTCACTATGTTTTATGTATTTAGTGGTGTATAAAAATGACGTCGCTGAACGTCACTACCAGCGACGACTAGCGACTAATAGTGACTAGAATTATGGTTTGGAAAGAACAAGTCGCTATTTAGTCGCAAAACGTCGCTGATTTATTTTATTCAGGGATATTTAATCAAGTCCGTCGCTATTCTATTACTGAACAGCGACGTCTAGCGACGTCTCTCTCAGACATCGCTAAAAACTTTCATATTGGGTTCTGGGAACCCGATCGATTTTATTTTATTTTACCCAAATTTTTAATCTTCCGCCTCGAGCCCCAAATCTTTCTCTCCCTCCCCCTCTCGTCTCCGACGACCGCTCCCCCCGACAAGCTCCTCCCCTCCGGCGAGGCCTCCCTCCGGCGACCCCTCCCTCCGGACCCTTCCCCCTCGTCCCCTACTCCGACGACCCCCCTCGCCCCCTGGTGACCTCGTCATTGCTCCTCCACCGCCGACCCCCCTCGTCCCCTGCTCAGCTCCGGCGACCCCGATCCGACCCCGTCCAGGTATATCTAACCTTAACCCTATCTCCCACTGACATGACACAGACATACTGATACACTCACTGACACGATACCGACACACTTACTGACACAACACTGACACACTCCCTCAATCTGCCATAACATGAACACGAACACGAACACGAATACAAACATTCACGCACTGAGACAAAGAAACAGACACAGACACAAAGACACACAGATACAGACATACGCACCCTAATACGCAGACATGGAAGTGTATACATATGTATACATCTATACATGAAACTCTTATACATATGTATACAATATATACATATGTATACAATATATACATATGTATACAATATATACATATGTATACTCATTGATGGTTCCTTTATATACATATGTATACATATGTATACAATCTCAGAAAAAACTCTTATATAACTATAGCTATATCTATCAATCTACATATATACATATGTATACAATCTCAGGAAAAACTGAACTAAAAACACATAGGTATACTCATTGAAGAAAACTGAGATTTTACATTGGAACTTGGGTTTTGTTACAATTATATTCTCTGTGAATATCGATCTTACCAGATAGCACCCATGACCCGAGCAGTGGCACGTCGTTTGAGGGAAACACAGATTGCTGAGGTGGCTCCTCCTACTGTTAAGAAGGAAGTGGCACCGGTAGCTATTGAGACCGGGAGTTCCATTCATCCAGCAGCTGCAGTGGAATGGTGCTTTCCCGTCGTCGATCACACTTTTTTGAAGATGTTGTGTGATTGTATCATTGAGCGTATGCGTGAGATGCGTGGTCGTCATTAGTGTAGTTTTATAGATATATTTTGTGTTGGACTATTAGTACTTATTACCAGCTGTACTTGTTTTATGGAGGTGAGTTTATGGACTTAATTATGGACTTATTACCAGCTGTACTTGTTTTATGGAGATTAATTATGGACTTATTACCACTTGTTTTATGGAGATTAATTAGGCTAAGTCTTCTGTGTGGTCAATTCTGATACACTATGGTTATATGGTTATGTCATGTGATACACTATTACCACTTGTTGTATCATGATTTGGGATTCTATTTCAATGTTTAGGATATGTCATGATTAATGTGCCTATTATTTTTACAAGTGTTTTAACGATGTGCATGTATCTATCTTACAGAATTACCCTCAAATGGATATGGATCTGAATTACTATCTGCGGAATCGTTCTTGGATGTACAACCGTCATCCTGATGACATGTACGGTGTGCGGGATGAATTTATAGACGGTGTACAGCAGTTCCTGCAGTTTGCCAAGGCGTGCCCTTAGTACATGGACGGTACCAAAATTAAGTGTTCGTGTGTGGGATGTCGCAACTTAAAATATCATCCAAAAGTGGAAGTCACGTATCATTTATACTCGAAGGGTTTCACGCCAAATTACTATCAGTAGAGCGTGCACGGAGAACTTGTGTCTTCAGCATCGGAGTATGAGTCTTATGTAGATGTCCACAACCACGCTCCTTACGACGATGGGTTGGTGAATATGGTTTTTGACGCGGCGGGGCCTAGTTTCGATCCGAACAATCATGATGCACCCGAGGTGGCACCGAACGCCGATGCTGCAAAGTTTATGGAGTTGTTGGAGAATGCAATGACTCCATTATATCCTAGTTGTGAGGATCATTCACCGTTGGAGGCGGTTACAAGATTGTTGAGCATCAAGTCCGATTTTAATTTGTCGCAAGATTGCTACAACTGAGTTATGGAGTTGATTATAGAAATATTGCCTAAGGGTGCTAAGTTGCCTAAAGACTTTTACCAGTCTAAGAGGATGGTGAGATCGCTCTGGATGGAATACGAAAAAATTGATACATGTCGTAATGGGTGCATGTTGTACTACAAAGACGACAAGGATGAAGACGCCTGCAGATTTTATGGTGCTGATTGCTAGAAGGGCAGTGGTAGAGAAAAATCTATCAGTGAAAGAAAGCCTACCGATTCGATGTCCTACTTGCCGTTGACGTCGCGGTTGCAGCGGTTGTTTATGGTGAAGGAAACTGCAGAAAATATGAGTTGGCATAAGCGAAAACAGACCGAAGGAGTGTTGGATCACCCATCTGATGGAGAAGCATGGAAGCACTTTGATCGAGAGTATCCAGATTTTGCTTCTGATCTGCGTAATGTCAGATTGGGTCTCTGCTCTGACAATTTTACCCCATTCAGACTTTCGGGATCCCAGTATTCTTTTAGCCTGTGATCGTCTCTCCGTACAATCTACTGCGTTGGATGTGCATAAAGACTCCGTATATGTTCCTCACCGTTATTATCCTAGGTCCGAACAATCCGAAAAGGAACATCGATGTGTATTTACAGCCATTGATTGATGAGTTGAATCAGCTGGGAAGTAGGTTCCAACACGTACGATGTATCTAGAAAACAAAATTTTCAGATACGGAAAGCACTTATGTGGACCATCAATGACTTTTTGGCCTATGGTATGTCATCTGGATGGAGCACGCATGGTCATCTTTCATGTCTGTATTGTATGGACTGTACTAAGGCTTTCCTTTTGAAACACGGAGGCAAACCGTGCTTCTTCGATTGACATCGGCAGTTTTTGTCGAAGGATCATCCGTACCGGAGGAACATGCATGCTTTTCGTACTGACATTGTGGAGAAGGCTAATCTTCCGCCAAGGTGGCCCGGATACACGATATGGAAAAAGGTAAAAATTTACCAAGAGCTATTGAAGAGCCTGCTACGGGCTACAAGTGTGACAGATTTGGTCGCACTCATAACTGGACGAAGAGGAGTATATTCTGGGATCTACCATATTAGAGCACCAATCTGATTAGACATAACCTTGATGTCATGCATATCGAGAAGAATGTATTTGACAACATAATTAATACTGTAATGGACGTAAAGGGGAAGACGAAAGACAATCCAAAGGCTAGATTGGACTTGGAAGAAATATGTGGACGTCCTGTATTGCATTTGATAGAGGAGGGGAATGGGAAGTTGAAGCAGCCTAAGGCAATTTTTTCACTGGAGAAGGAGGATAAAGTGAGACTTTGTAGGTGGATTCAAGGTCTAAAATTTTTAGACGGGTATGTTTCGAACTTGAGAAGATGCGTCGACCTCAAGGAGAACAAACTAACAGGTATGAAGAGCCATGATTGTCACGTATTCATGGAGAGGTTAATTTCGATTGCATTTCAAAAATTCTTGCCCCAGGTTGTTTGGGATCCATTGACCGAGCTTAGCATATTTTCCAGAGATCTTTGTTCTACTAAGTTGCTCGTCGATCGTTTAGAAAAGCAGGAGAATGATATTGTGGTAACACTATACAAGCTCGAGAAGGTATTTCCTCTTGGATTCTTCGACTCCATGGAGCATTTGTCAATTCATCTTTTCTACGAGGCGCATGTTGGTGGGCCCGTCGGTTATCGGTGGATTTACCCGTTTGAGCAGCATTTGAACCACCTAAAGAAGAAGGTGAAAAATAAGGCTCGGGTCGAGGGTTCTATTTGTGAAGCCTATATTCTCGAGGAGATTACAAACTTCTGGTCGACGTATTTCAAATCTCATGTTGCTACGAATAGAACGAGGGCTCCGAGAAACGACGATGGATATCAAGAATCTAATGATAGAATACTGAAAGTATTCAATGCATCCGGAAAGCCTTCGGGGAAAATGAAGAAGAGATATTTGAATGACGAAGAGCTAAGGGCTGTTCGGTTGTATATATTACTCAATTGCGAAGAGGATGAAGTGGAGAAGCCAGAGGGGTAAGTAATTAATGATGAGTTTACGTCTTCTCAATGTAATAGTATAAGCTAATATTATTGTACTAATCGGTGGTTGCTTCGTTGTTTTTCAGCACATATAATAATGAGTTGAGTTCAGTTAGACCCTACCTAACAGACGAAGCATTAAAACAGGAAATAAGACATCATTTTCCTTCTTGGTTGAGCGAATATGTAAGCAACTCGGTAATTACTGGCCTCTTCTAATGCAACTGCGCAATAAATAACTTACTATCTCTTCTTTAGTATTCAGGTCGATCGTCTAATTTTACCAGAGATTAAATTAATTAGAACTCTTGCCAAGGGACCAATTACTTTTGTTAAAATATGGCTAAGTTACCGTGTCAATGGCTTTAGGTTCAAGTCGACAAATGCTCCGATCAGAGACGGCTTCCTGGATCTTGATTCCACGAAAAATAATTGTTTGTGTATCAAATCTTCGAACTACAAAGACGTCGATCCAGGAAATGATTTCTTTGGCATCTTGCGAGAGATTGTGGAGTTGACATATAATTATGGCAGAGATCCAGCAAAGATCGTGTTGTTCAAGTATGAATGGTTCGATCCGATTGAAAATCCAGGTCAGAAAATTGACAAGCATGGTCTTGTGGATATAAACTACAAACGTAGATATCAAGGCTACGAACCATTTGTCCAATCAACTCAGGCTCAGCTCGTGTACTTCACAGCTTATCCGAGACGGGAAGCAACGAAGTCTGACTGGTGGGCAGTATGCAAGACTAAAGCTAGAGATACTTTTGATGTTGACGAAAAAACTTATCAGGAGGACGAGCTACCTCTTGTAACCAATATTGTTGATGTGGACTCCACGGAAGTTACGCATTACACGAATAATGTAGAAGATGTAGAATTATCCGAAGAGGAAGGCGAAGCCGACGAAGGCGAAGATGAAAGTGAAGATGAGGATGAGGAAGAGGAAGATGAGGTCGAGGAAGACGAACAAGATGAATATTCTGAAGATGATTGAGAGAGATGTACTTTCATTTTCTTATTATGTAGAGTTGGTTATTATCTAGTTTTGGTTACTATCTGAACTTAGATGTTTCTTGTAGAATGTACTATCTGGACTTAGATGTTTCTTGTAGAATGTACTATCTGAACTTAGATATTTCTTGTAGAATATACTATCTGGACTTATGTTTCTTGAAAAATGTATCATCATATTTCTAGTCTCTATTATTTGTTGTATCTCATCATATGTTGTTATCAGGTATGACAGGTCGTCGCGGATCGTTCCGCATGTCCCGACATGGGGCACGGGGTACTAGTACTGGCAGAGGATAAGATACTCCTTCGGTACCTCCTATTGGTACCGAATCTGGATCCTCGTCGCCCAGTACCCCTGTATATCGGACAGTACCTCCGCCTGTCCCGACGCTACGTGGCATATCTCCTGGGACGAGTAGTTCCAGGCCTGAGACTGCTCCGTCGTCTAGCATTCCTCCTGTTGATACGACGATGGAGACAGATGAGCAGATGGAGGAGGCTGAGCCCACGGCCGACCAGTATCAGGCAGATGATGCATGCGCACCTCCGCAGGAGACGAGAACGGAGATCTGGGCCGACGGTACAAAGTAAGTATTTTGGTTTATCATTTTTTTCCTGTGTTTATCATAAACTAACTTTTCTCATGAATATAATATATCTGTATAGATATCGTCCCCCGTCGGTACATAGACGCCTAGGCCACTTATTGAGAACTAATTATGGTGGTCCTTGGATAAACTATTCTGATGCTCCGGACGAGAGGAAGGCCTACTGGTTTGAGCGCTTCAAGGTTAAAATATATTTGTTTTTAACATAAATCATATAATTTTTGCATATTATATATAACTGATAAATATTTGGTTTGCACTCTTCTAGGATATATTTTTCTATCCACCGCACCGGGGCTAGATGATCGAGGAAATATTTCCTGCCGTCGCTGCTAAGCTGATTCGCGACGCTATTAATGATCAGAAGACTCGTGATCGTGCCAGAAAGCCGATCCAAGGTTGGATCACCCCTGATCAGTGGGCTGCAATGAAGGCTCGATTCGATGAGCCAAGGTACAAGGAAAAGTCTGAGAAGGCCAAGGCGGCTAGGAAGCAGGGATCAAAGCGGTACGGTGGGTCGATTCCGATGACTGAACATTTTTGTCGTTTGGTACATCTTTTTATTTCAGAAATATTATTTTAATACAAGTCCGATAAATTAGAAAAAGGTAATATATTTAATTACAGGTAAAGAGGGGTGATGATGCCAATATGGTGACTGTCTTCCTGGCCACACATCGGAAGGACGGAAAGCTTATTGACGAGAGGGCGGAGCAGACCTATGTAAGTATAATAATTCTATTTATTAATTTTAATACTTCGTGTTAGTTTTGATATAACTTAGTAAATATGCGTGCAAATAGATATTCATGTAGTTAGTAATAATAAGTACAATAGACATTAGAAGTTATAGAGTATCCATGCTTTCTAGGCCGAGTTTCAACGGCTTAAAGAGCGGGCGGCTGCTAGTGCATCTGTTGCGGGAGAGGCCGGTACTTCTTTGCAGCCCGCTCCAGCTCCGTCGGAGGACGAGCTGTGGGTGACCGCCGCTGGTGGTCTCCACAGGGGTACATACTACGGTACTGGATCGTATGGTGCCCTAGTTGCGATACAATCCTCTAGGACCTTCCCTGCTAGTGTGCATGGCCCACAGCCCTTCAAGGAGTCTGCCCGAGTCCAGCAGATGGTGGAGTCTGTCCGTGACAAGCTGCTACGATGGATCCAGGAGCAGCATCAGACGGACGATGCTGCGCTCATAGCACGATTGAATACGCTCGACCGCAGCATTATGGAGCTCAGGAATATGACTGAGAGGACAGAGCGGGGTGTCTCTGATCTTAGAGCGTCGACAGAGTGCAGCATGACGGATCTGCAGGCATCACAGCTGTCCATGGGCGAGAGGCTCACATTGATGCAGGATTCGATGGTTGATAGCAGTACGAGGCTGTTATCTACCATGCATTCCTACCACCAGCGACTAGCAGCGTTGGAGCATTATTGTCCTCCGGGTGCACCTTCATCGTCGTCGACTCCGTCGGTGTCACTACCTCCGACTCCACCGACGTCACTACCTTATTTATCGGTAACGATTTCACGGAAGGAGTACGAGATGTTCCTATCCTTGAGGCACGGCAGTGCCCCTCCTCCTCCAGATTCGTAGTAGTCCGAGTTAGGACTGTTTTATGAGATTTTAGTGTTTTTTTATGTTGATTCAGTATTGGTTGTGGATTATTTGTTTGTGTAGACTTTCAGTATTGGTTGTGGATTCATGTGGATATTGGTTGTATACTTTGGATATTCGTTTACCGACTTTGGATATTTTAGTGTTCGTTGTGTTGGTATCTCATCATATGTTGGTTGTAGACTTTTACTCTTGTTTGCGTTCATTGTTATAATATTGTGATGTACCGGTGTTGAGTGTTCCACCGAAGGGGTCGACGAACCCAAGAAGAATATGTGCTTGTGTTTTTTTGTTATTTATTGAACTGCAGGTAGAAAATGTGATTCTGTGGACAATCTATAATTTTTTTTATTTTTTTAATTTAGCGATGTTTACCGACGTTTACCGACGGTAAATCACCAGATATACCGACGCTTATCGACGTACGGTGGCGTTGGTAAACATCGCTACACGTCCCAGTATTTCCCTCGCCTACGGAGTCGGTGAACGTCAGTACAAACTAGACATACGTTGCTAACTGTTGCAGGATTCACCGACGTTAGCCGACGTTTGAGACGTCGCCATATTTTCGACGGGACGTCGGTGAACGTCGGTAAATGTTCCAGGATTACCGACGTTTAATTACGTCGGTAAGCGTCGGTAAGAGCGACGATTACCGACGTTTTGCCTATTAGTGACATGGCTTTCCGCGACCACAGGAAAACGTCGCTAAATACGTCGGTAAACAGTTTTAGCGATGTTTTTGGTCATTCTAGCGACGTTTTCTAGCGTCGCTAATATGACTTATTCTGGTAGTGATCATATTTTCGTGTTTCGTGACTTGTTCGAGTCCATGAGTACTAGTCGGGAGGGAAAATATCTTAGTAGACGTGTGAACTACCCCTTACCCATCTCCCGTGTCTTTCGTGGAGAATAGTAGCAGCACACGACACGTGTAGGGTGCCTGATTTATTCCCTAGCCGTTCACATGTCGAAACTGGTATTTCAAAACACATAGATAGTTGTCTTTACTTATTTTTCTCGTTTTCTTCACCACTTGCCATGTCATCCTAGTTACATGTTCTTTTTCTAGATGATATATCATGTTGTAGAGTTATCTACTTTCTTTCGTGATTTGCCATTATATCGGTCTTATTTTCTAGATCATCTCACATATGTTATTCTCATGTCTTGTGAATTCTATTGTGTTTTCGTATTACCGTCGATTTGTGTGCTTGTTCCATTCCTGACTAAAAACCAATATTTTTTTAGGTTAGCTGTAGCTCCTCTTGGCATTGGGAGATACGGGTGTACTTGAAGGCCAAAACCTAGAATTTAGATAGATGTTGTAGTCATTTCAAATATGTGTAAGAACCTTATACTTTCCTTTAAATATAAATCTTGTAGTAATTTGTAAATTTGATTTAGTAATGTGAATGAGCAATAAATGTTATATTGTATGATTTTGAGCATCTTAGCCGTGACAGCATTCTACTGTCGACTCTGCGGCGTAGGCTGGCATGGACACGTCTCGTGTCCGTCAAAATTTACCATATCGACCTCTTTGTAAATTTTTAATTACTTTGTGTACGTTCGTCAAATCGAGACAAAACTTGTACCAACATGACCGTATCATTTTTCTGATCCTGTATGCCAAGTTTGGTCCGATTCTGAGACAGTTGATCGGATCGCCGTTTTGTGGGGCCCACGATCCGACTCAACGGACGATTTTGTGCACAGTCCGTCGGAATCCAACTTTGGACATACGGTTATGTTCGTATCAAAAAACTGGACCCGTAGACATATAGTTTGATGACTTTAGAGATCATAGACTTTGGCAGGCTTTTCGGTACAAAGCGGGTCCAACGGCGGACATCGTTTTGACCCAAAATTACCGTTTTGCCCTTGTGTCTAGAATTGGACTTATGGCCAGGCAATTCTAGCTAATTTGACTATTCTAAAAATATTGGTAATATTTATTTCAGCATCCGGAGACTTTTGTATGTATTAACTTTAGTAACTCATCTGAGTGGTCGTACTATCGGTTTCACCAGCTAAGAACCTAAGGCAAGTGCACTTTCTGATTGCTTTCCGATTCATAGTAGTTTATACATTTTATGTTTATACATATGTCTTGCTGCTTGTTGACACGCTCGTCACACGAAAATTAGTATCATGGATCTCTACTTACTATATTTCATGATTATTATGTTTTCGTGTTTCGTGACTTGTTCGAGTCCATGAGTACTACTCGGGAGGGAAAATATCTTAGTACATGTGTGAACTACCCCTTACCCATCTCCTATGTCTTTCGTGGAGAATAGCTGCTGCACACGATACGTGCAGGGTGCCTGATTTGCCACCTAGCCGTTCACATGTCGAAACTGATATTTTAAAACACATAGATAGTTGTCTTTACTTGTTTTCCTCGTTTTCTTCACCACTTGCCATTTCATCCTAGTTACATGTTCTTTTTCTAGCTAATATATCATGTTGTAGAGTTATCTACTTTCTTTCGTGATTTGCCATGATATCGGTCTTATTTTTTAGATCATCTCACATACGTTATTCTCATGTCTTGTGACTTCTATTGTTTTTTCGCATTACCGTCGGTTTGTGTGCTTGTTCCATTCCTGACTGGAAACCAACATTTTTTAGGTTAGCTATGGCTCCTCTTGGCATTGGGAGATACGGGTATACTTGCAGGCCAAATTATGTTTGTGGGATCCTTTTATTATATGCTCGTTTGGCTCCCCATGTTAAGATATCGTATGTCCGTCGATCAAATTAAGTTACTGACAACTATATTGATTCGACATCTTTTATCCTTAAGTAGTACCGCTCAACTTTATTTGTCATGTCGGATATAATCTACCTGCAGGGTCTATATGACAATCCTTATGAGCTCCTTAAGGGGACATCATCAACTCGATGTATCGGGACATGGATTCCATTTATAATCAACAGCCCATCATACATACAATATTATTACCCAATTCATAGAGGTTGTTGATCCATAATGAATCTCACTCTTTTATGAGTCAAAGTAATGCACACTGCATATACATGTCTGTTATTATATCCGAATTAAGAGCACAAGCATCCATAATAACAGAGGTGTTTGTTCTCTTATGTAGTCAGTACAAAGAGAACAACCTCAAGTGGTCCTGTTTAATACACACAAAGTGTACTAGTGTAAACCTATAGTCAAGATAGACTAATACCAGATTACACTACAACCTTTCCAATAGATTGTCCAAGTCCATCTAGGTTGTGAACTATTTATATACTCCATAGGGAACTATTAATATGATCTTCTGTGTGACACCACACACCATATTATCTACAATATAGAATATCAGACATTTGCATTAACACTTACAACAAATACAATATGCAAACATTTGTCCATATGATTCTCATTCAAAATTTAAGGAAATAAGGTTCCTACAAAAGTGATGCTTTTAGTATATAACCCTAACAATCTCCCACTTATACTCAAAGTATTGCTTTTCAGTATACTGTTACAAATCTTCCACTTATACTTAAAGCCATGCTGCTACACATCTGACTCCCATTTCCTCAACATGACTGTCAAAAGCCTTAGCTGGTAAGCTCTTTGTAAAGGGATCAGCTAGGTTGTCGGCTGATGCTATCTTGATCACAGCAACTTTTCCTTTCTTTACGAAATCTCGTATTAGGTGGTACTTGCGCTCAATGTGTTTGCCTGTCTTATTGGCTCGTGGTTCCTTCGAGTTTGCAACTGCACCACTATTATCACAATAAAGTGCAATAGACTTAGGCAAACTAGGTACCACATCCAAGTCCAACAGAAAGTTTCTGAGCCAAACCGCTTCTTTGGCTGCCTCAGAGGCTGCCACATACTCGGCTTCCATGGTGGAATCAGTAATACAATTTTGCTTGATACTCCTCCACACAATGGCTCCACCTCCCAAAGTAAAAACATAACCTGAGGTAGATTTTCTGGAATCCCTATCTGACTGAAAATCTGAGTCGGTATACCCCAAAGGAACTAAACTATCTGCCTGGTAAACTAGCATATACTCTTTAGTCCTTTTCAGGTACTTCCAAATATGCTTTACGGTAGTCCAGTGCTCTTGTCCTGGGTTAGACTGATATCTGCTGACCTTGCCTATGGTAAAGCAGATGTCTGGTTTCGTACATAGCATTGCATACATTAAGCTTCCTACTGCTGAAGCATAAGGAACTGCCTTCATGTTCTCTATCTCTTTAGGTGTCCTCGGACACTGCTCCTTTGATAGAGCAATTCTATGTCTAAAAGGTAAGAAACCTTTCTTAGAATTTTGCATACTAAAACGAGTTAGTACAGTATCGATATAGGAAGGTTGGGATAAGTCCAACATCCTTTTCTTGCGATCTCGTAGAACTTTGATCCCAAGGATGTGACCTACTTCTCCCAAGTCCTTCATATCAAACTGTTTGGATAACCATACCCTTACATCAGATAACACCTTCACATTGTTTTCTATGAGCAAGATGTCATCCACATAAAGTACTAGGAACACCACCACGTTTCTGTCATACTTTCTGTATACACATGATTCATCCTGACATTGATCAAATCCATAAAATTTTATCACCTGATCAAAACATATGTTCCAAGATCTGGAAGCTTCTTAAGTCCATAAATGGACTTTTTGAGCTTACAAAGAAGATGCTCCTGGCTCTTTTCAATGAACCCGTCTGGTTGCTTCATATAGATGTCTTCCTCAAGACTTCCATTAAGGAAAGCTGTCTTGACATCCATTTGCCAAATCTCATAATCGAGATAAGCTGCAATAGATAAAAGAATCCGGATAGACTTAAGTATGGCTACAGGAGAAAAGGTTTTCTCATAATCGATACCCTCTCTTTGAGTAAAATATTTTACTACAAGCCGAGCTTTAAAGGTTTCAACCTTACCGTCTGATCCTCTTTTTCTCTTATAGACCCACTTACATCCAATGGCTTTTACACCAACGGGTAGTTCTACAAGCTCCCAGACCTGATTAGAATCCATAGATTCTATTTCAGATATCATTACTTTTTGCCAAGACTCTGTATATTTATCTTGGAGTGCTTCATTGTAGGTACAGGAATCATAATCTTGTTCCTCAGGGATAAAGTCTGACGACTCTCCCAAGAACATATATCTATCAGGTTGTATCACAACCCTCCCACTACGACGAGGCACTATCGGTTGTGGTGTAATATTTGTGACACGTTGTACAGTTATTTGTGGTTCATCCTCATGTACTGTTGGTACTGAAGTACTTGGTGTCTCACATCTCAGTTCTTCTAGAACAACTCTACTTGTGGGTTTATGGTTCATCACATAGTCTTCCTCTAAGAATCGGGCATATTGGTGCTAACAATGACCTTCTGATCCTTAGGACTATAAAATAAACCTCCTTTCGTTCCTCTTGGATAGCCTACAAACAAGCGTACTTCTGTACGAGATTCCAACTTATCTACTTTTCCATTCAGCACATGTGCTGGACTACCCTAAATGCGAACATATTTCAGACTAGGCTTACGCCCAATCCACAGCTCTGTGGGAGTAAGAGGTACCGACTTAGAAGGAACCAAGTTCAAAATATAAGCTGCAGTTTCTAAGGCATATTCCCAAAATGAATCTGGCAAATCCGAATAACTCATCATTGATCTAACCATCTCCATAAGAGTTCTATTCCTTCTTTCGGCTACACCATTCTGCTGGAGCGTTCCAGGTGCAGTCAATTGGGATGCAATCCCAGCCTCTGATAAATAATCTCTAAACTCTCCAAAGAGGTACTCGCCACCACAATCTGATCGTAATGACTGGATATATTTTTCATGACGTTTCTCCTTTTCAACCTTGTACTCTTTGAATTTCTCAAAGCACTCAGACTTACGGCACATTAAATAAATGTATCCATACCTTGAATAATCGTCAATAAATGTGACAAAATATTCAAAACCACCTCTAGCTTGGATAGTCATGGGTCCACACAAATCAGAATGAACCAATTCCAATACATCTTTGGCCCTATACCCCTTTGTCGTAAAAGGCCTTTTGGTCATTTTACCTTCCAAGCAGGATTCACAGACTAGTAGTGCCTCCACTTCCAATGAACTCAAAGGTCCATCTTCAACCAGTCTTTGAATCCTTCTTAGGTTAATATGCCACAATCGCAAGTGCCAAAGATATGTTTGGTTCATACAAGAAGGTTCTTTTCTCTTATTTAAGTTAGATGACATATTATTCATTTTCATACGTTGTATTGTGGGCGAAATAGGATCAATGCCATACAAATTATCAATCAATGCACCAGAACAGATAAAATGTTTATTCTTTCTAATAACAATATTGTTATTGAAATAAACTGAATATCCATCCTTAACTAACATAGAAACAGAAACTAAATTCCTTCTAAGTGAAGGTGCATAAAGACAATCTCTCAATGTCAAAGACTTATTTCTACCAAAAGATAAAGTAACATCTCCTAATGCAATGACCGATACTTTTGTAACATCACCCATGAATAAGCATATCTCTCCATCACTGAGTCGTCTGGTTTCCTGGAACCCCTGCAATGTATTGCAGACATGATTAGTGGCTCCTGTATCTACATACCAGGTGTCGGTAGATAACATCGCTAAACATTTTTCAACTACTAGTAAATGAGATATACCTTCTTTGTTCCCTTGTTTGAGAAGTGGACAATCAGTCTTCCAATGTCCTGACCCTTTGTACTTGAAATATTTGCCTTTCGGCTTTTTTACCGCGCCTTGAGGTCCCATGCACTTCTTTGCTGAGTTTGTCTGTTTCTGAATGTTATTCTTCTTCTTACCGTCTTTTGGCTTAGAAGTAGAAGCCTTTTCAGAAACAAAAACATGACCACTATGCCTAAAGAGAGATTCGACATCCTGTAGCTCTTTTGCAAGTTCTGCCAAACTATACAACCTTTTATTCATGTTGTAATTAAGGCAAAAATTATCAAAACTTTTAGACAGAGTCCCGAAAATAATATCGACCTGGGATTCCCCATCGATTTTAGCTCCAAGGATCTCCATCTCATTCAGATGATCCATCATCTTGAGAACATGATCCCTTACTGGTGTACCCTCAGCCATTTTTGTATTCATCAAACATTTTATAGCAAACTGCCTAGCTGCTCTACTCTGATGTCCGAAGAGTTCCTTGAGGTTATACATCATGTCATAAGCAGTGGCCATGGCCTGATGCTGATATTGCAGTACATTTGACATATATGCCAGAATGTAACATCGTGCCATCTCATCTGCCTTTTTCCACTTCTTATAAGCCTCTTTGACCTCTTCATTAGAGTTAGCATCAGGCTTAGGTGGTCATTCCTCAACAAGTACATATTTATACTCCTCAGCAGTCAGAACAATATCCAAATTACGTTTCCAGTCAATATAATTAGGTCCAGTAAGTTTATTTTCTTTAAGAATCACCATAAGTGGACTGAAAGAACCCATTTTTTGAAATCCTGAGAATCACATAAATAAAATTATGTAGGCAAAAATAATTAAAATTATATCAATCCTATGCCTCCCAAAGGAGTTCACACATAATCTAGATTGAAAAATTAAAATAATAAGCACGATCAACCCTCGTAATTTTAATTACATCCACAACAACAACAACATCCACGACATGTCCGTAGTTTAAACAACACAATCAAAAACATGCATTGGACCATAATAGTTGGATCTAGGATGCCTGTAAAACCGAGTTAGAACAGATCTACATCTACTGACTATTACACAGCACAGGTTTTATTGGACAACATGGACGTATCAATCAATACGTAGATCCGAAGTGGCTCTGATACCAATTGATGGAACTGGAGATTTCCAGGACCCTTCCTTTGGTGTGCGTATTGATTGATAGAAAGTTAAACAGATCTAATACGTGTTCTAACCCTTCATAGGCGGAAACTAGGATTCACGAATTATACCTGCGGCGGAAAGGAGACAAGTAATTCCTGGCAATCTCGAGCGGACGACCCCAAGATCTTCGGCACGTATTCCTTCCTCGAGTTGGACGTCGTGTGGGCGACGATCTCCCAACCTTTTCTTCTCCTTGGCAGCCCTCTCTTTCTCTCCTTACGTGAATCACGAATTTAGAGAAAGTTTCAGATTTCTGATCAGTAATCTGGCGGCCAGAGAATTGAGGATATATATAGGCTACGGCAGGGACCATCAGAAAAAATTAGGGTTAGTCTAAGCCCCCTGAATTTTAGGGTTTATTTTTATTTTTCTTAATGAATTATTTTCGATAAATGTTTTATTATTTAATTGTTTAGATCATTAATGTACCTTTCCATGACTTTGACTTCTGGAGCGCCAGGGATGCCAATCTCTATAAAACTCTCTTCACGAGTTTTGAAGTAGACAAGATTACCTTCGTTTTGATATATCATGTCCCACTTGAACTCGTTCCCTTGTGCTCTTTTGTATCGCACAACTTTAGGTCAACTTAGACCAATTAATCGTTGAATAATTATTCCCACTTTTATCTTTGATCATCGTTTGCACGTTACCGTGACTTTTAATTTAGGAGCACCAGACCAGTCGTTTTCTCAGAACCAACTTCTCATAAATGATCTACTCGAGACGCTCTTCACCCATGACCTTCGTGTCCCACTCAGACACTCTATTTTGTACTTCATTTTCTTCGCACAATTTTTGGGTCAATTTAGGCCGATTAATTATCTACCGTAAAACCTGATTTATTTTCCAATTTAATTTCGGAACCCGACATCGATCCAACCTAGTCGACCAATGGACATGGCCCACATGAAGCCTATTACCCACATGACGCTTGTGTCCCATTTATTGGAGTCCCCGTATATTATTTATTTACCCATGATTTTAAATACCCATATTTAATTTTATTATTGCCCCCTGTCCGATTTTGACCCGACCCGGCTCGACCGAACCCGAACCCAAGCTCCATGTTGTACTTCCATGACTATCCAAATACCCCACATAATTTTTCTATTTCTCCTATTTTGAAAATATCTTTTCCTCTCTCTACTTTACAAATATATATATATATATATATATATATATATATATATATATATATATATATATATATATATATATATATATATATATATATATATATATATATATATATATATACTCTCTCTCTCTCCCATTAAAACACAAACACTCCACCACCTCATCCCCTCTCCTTTACAGCTAACCCCCCCTCCTTGGACCGACTTCAACCCCCCCTCTCTCTTCAAATATCTAAACACTCTCTCTCTCACCCTTTCTATTATAAAATCACACACACACTCACATATAACTCTCTCCCCCTCTCTACTTTCACTCACACACACCTCACCCTCTCTCTCACCAGTACATAAACTCACCCTCCCTTAGCCGACAGCCACCCTCACCATCATCTTCTTCTACTTCTTCTTCATCACATCATCACCCTCACCAACATCATTATCAACACCAACACCATCATCAACAGCATCTCTACCACCACCATGCAACACCACCTTCACCATCCCCTCCACCACCACTCTGCCGCCGTGCCCCGTCGAGCAGCCATCGCGCAAGGCCGGCGAGCACCCCAGCGCTGCAGCAGCAGCGAGTTACAGCAGTGGCCGCCGTACTAACCCCGCACGCGCATGGCATACGGCCATCCGGCCAACCACCGTCGCACGATCGACGTGGCCGGTCCCCCTCGCCCGGACGACCTCCGGCGAGCAACCCCCTGTCCAGCACCGTCCTCTCCGACGTGTGAAACACACGATTCGTGCGTTTTGAACGAAATCCCGTCAGCGCGCGCGAGTTTTGAACTCGGAAATGGCGCTCCGTCGCAGCAACTTTGCGCACATTTTTTGGAAGATCCGACCGTTGGATCGGTGAACTCCTTGCTCCGTTGCAATCTCGGTATATCCATCTTCACTCCTGTCAATTTTCGTCCGTTAATTTTGTCGTTTGATACCTCAAAACTGGCCACCAAGTTGACGTTTTAAATTGTACTATTTTTGGACAGTTTCGTGACGCCAACTTTGTGCGTTCGTAACTTCGCCGTTGCAGCTCCGGTTGGCGCGCTACCAGTTCCTGTGCGCAGCTGGTATAACCCTCTTCCTGCCTCCTTTAGGTTTCGTTTCATTTTAAGCACGTTCGGTTGGTCGAATTCGACGCCAAAGTTGGTCGTCCGAATTCTTTAATTTACACTTGTAAAATTCCATTTTTGAACCCGGGACTCCGGATTCAATTTCTGACACCACTAGTAGACTCATGGCGTCGTTCTGGCATGTTTTCATAAAAAATTTGCTTAATTTGGAGAACGTGGGCCCTGGCACGTATTTCGGTGCAAAGCGGGTCCCACTTTTCGAGTCAACGGGTCACTTTGAGATCGGCTCATCGAAATCTAATTTCGGATATACCGTTGAGTTCGTATCGTCATTCTGGTCTTGTTGACATATAATTTGCTGAGTTTTGAAGACATTTGCTCCGGCACGTATTTTGGTGCAAAGTGGATACCAAGTGTCCGCGTCAACGTATCATTTTGTGATTGGCTCATCGAAATTCTATTTCGGACATACCGTTGAGTTCGTATCATCATTCTGGATTCGTGAATATATAATTTGCTAAATTTTGTAGACTTCTATCCTGACACGTTTTTCGGTGCAAAGTGTGTCCAACGGCGGACATCATTTTGACCCAAAATTATCGTTTTGCCCCTGTGTCTAAATTGGACTTATGGGTAGGCTATCCTAGCTAATTTGACCGTTCTGGATACGTTGGTGATATTTATTTTATCATCCGACAACATCTGTAGATTTTGTTTATGTATCATCCTTAATTTCTAATTAATTATTTTTCCAGAAATTGTTACTTTCTGTTTTTGAATTTTTATATATATTTTAATTTCTGTAAAAATTTGGAAAAAATTATATTTAGATACTATGTTAATTTAGCTAATTTATTATAATTTTTCCAGCATTTAATAAGTACTTTTGGTATTTTATAAAAATGGGAAAATAGAACTTATTTTCAGGATACATGTGTTTGTTGATTTTTAATAATTATTTATGAAGGTTTATAAATCCCAAAAAAATTAGTATAAATTTCTATAATTAACAAGGATCATTTTGATACTTTATTTTATATATAATTTAGCTTTTTGTCTATCTCTAAAATTATTGGAACATAGGGTACAGTTTGATTTATTTATTGAGTAGTTACGACTTGCAATGAATTGTGTCATTTTGAGTTATTATAGTATTGGACCTCCCCTTACACTAGTGTAAAGACCCTAAAAATTAGTTTGGATATAGTGGCACTCCACATTAGACTTTTATGCTAGGTCCCCACTTAGCTAGTATCCAGTTAGGAGTCGTGTCACCCCACTAGTGTAATATTGAACATAGCTTAGAACTGAATTTGTATATCATTATTGACAGGACACCAGGCATCTATATCTTCGTACTAGTATTCTTGCTTTGCTCGAGATAAGTACATCTACAAACTCATTTACTGTCTTTTAATGCTAGAACATGTATTAACCCTGTTAAAATACTGATCCTTGAGGTAGCAAGTTAAATCTTCACATGTTGTATTACTTTTAGTACCTGCCATGCTTAGGACAGTTCTTATATCTTCACATGCTTCTTACTGGTTCTCAGTACATGTTTCACTATGCTTTAGACTGCTATAAGTATTCACATATTTTATACTGCTCTCAGTACCTGCCATGCTTATACTGCTCCCAGTATCTCTCATATGCTTTATATCGTTCTCGTATCTCCCACATATTTTTACTGTTCTCGTATCTCTCATATGTTTAAACAACGGGTTAAGGAAAAACTGCTAGTAGTGTACGTGATCATGACCCCCTTCTCCGTATGTATTTACCGAGCACCGTTACATTCTATATGTATCTGTGTCGTATGTCTGGTCCCGCGTTTGTGTATGGATGTACACCGATGCCGTTAAGTGTACGTATGTACACTTCAAAAAATTGATATGTACCACAGTACATCCTGATTACCTATTGACTAATCACTCACCTACTACAGTTTTAAACTTTAAAATGAATATGTATTGCCATGATGAAATGTATCTAAAACTGGACAAATCAAGATATGCCATGTTCCCTATGTTACTATGATACTGTGATCCCAGTTGTACCATGAGGCCATGTTTTCAGTATTTCCTGTTTTATAGACTTATCACACCATGTTTCTTGTTGTACATCTCTTTCATTATATGTTCAGTATTTTAGTTGTAGAGGTTGTACTTGCTCCCGTCCTGACAGGATAACGTTGTAGGTATACTTTCTGAGGAGAAAATTCTTTGTGATTGATATTATGGTACTACATTGAGGACCTGGCCTTAGCTCCAGAAGAGGCCCCAGCGGGGAACCTTGCTGTAGTTATTTTTTTATGTGTTTTGAGACTTAGATTTTGGTCTGTACTTATATTTGGATACTGGACTTTGTCTCCAGTTAGATACTTGGAAGTGTATTATTTAGTTTGTACTTGTTTACCTTCGCTTATAGATGCTGTGTTGTGATGAACTTTAAATATGATTTTAGAACTGTTAGCTGCTTAGATCCTTTATTGTCTATACTTAGAACAGCTTACTATGCTTTAACCAAGCGTAGGCTGGACATGGCTCGGCCCGGCCCAACAATTTGGGTATCGGGTCGTGACAGTTAGGCCTCCTAACGGATTTGGATATCCCCTGTTTAGCCCGAACACACAATCCAGGCCCATTAGCAATAGCTCGGTCAACTAATGAGCTATTGTTGCACTACCTCCCTAATCCTAAATTATTTTTGTGGGCTCCTTTTATTATATGCTCGTTTGGCTCCACATGTTAAGTTATCGTATGTCCGTCGATCAAATTAAGTTACTAACAACTATATTGATTCGACATCCTTTATCCTTAAGTAGTACCGCTCAACTTTATTTGTCATGTCGGATATAATCCACCTGCAGGGTTTACATGACAATCCTTACGAGCTCCTTAAGGGGACATCATCAACCCGATGTGTCGGGACATGGATTCTATTTATAATCAACAGCCTATCATACATACAATGTTATTATCCAATTCATAGAGGTTATTGATCCATAATGAATTTTACTCTTTTACGAGTCAAAGTAATGTACACTTCATATACAGGTCCGTTATTATATCCGGATTAAGAGCACAAGCATCCATAGTAACAGAGGTGTTTGTTCTCTTATGTAGTCAGTACAAAGAGAACAACCTCAAGTGGTCATGTTCAATACACACAAAGTATACTAGTATAAACCTATTCTCAAGATAGACTAATACCAGATTACACTACAACCTTTCCAATAGATTGTCCAAGTCAATCTAGGTTGTGAACTATTTATATACTCTATAGGGAACTATTAATATGATCTTCTGTGTAACACCACACACCATATTATCTACAATATAGAATATCAGACATTTGTATTAACACTTGCAACAAATACAATATGCAAACATTTGCCCATATGATTCTCATTCAAAATTTAAGGAAATAAGGTTACTACAAAAGTGATGCTTTTAGTATATAAACCTAACATATATAACATAATATATATATATATATATATATATATATATATATATATATATATATATATATATATATATATATATATATATACTACACATATTCTTTGCTACCGTTTCGAGATTAGACAGTCTTATTTGAGTCATCTCATCTTGAGATTTTAACTTTTTTATTTCCTTTTTCAATACCTTAATCTCATTTTGGAGATCTTGTATTGTTACAGCTTTTACCTCCTTATTTCTATACCGTCGGAGGACTTCATCCATGCTGTAAAATTCTTCTTTCCTATTAGTTCCTTCCTCATTTATAGAACTATTATTTGATTTTTTTTCAATGCTAAGAAAATCTATTAACTTCTCTCTAGCATCTCTACTGATTTCAGCAGATAATAGAGATTTTATTATTTCTCCTTTGTCTTGAGCAGTCAATACATTAATTGACAATCCATTCATTTCAACTATGGACTTATAATATTCAAGATCATGTTCATTGGAACATTTCTCACAAACATTCACTATCACATTCACACATATTAATCGACTCATCATCACTAGACTCGTCTGATGAACCTAATTCTTCATCAGAATTTATCAATATTTTATACAGGGTTTTCTTTAACCCTTCATCCTCTATTTCTTGTATTTTCTTCTTGGTATAACATCTATTAGCATAATGGCCAATTTTTTCACATTTATAACATGTTATCTCCTTAGAGGATTTCCTCTTTTGAGAAGATTTTTTCTCTTTCCCCTTTTCTCTTTCTTTATATGGTTGGGGATATTTCTTCTTTCTTTCCCTCCTATAGTAGGGCTTATTTTCCTGTGTGCTTCTGTACTACTACTACTATCAATAAAAGTTTCAAGTTTACTATTGCCAATTTTGTTATTCTACTCTTCTGGCCTTGTTGAAGATCCTGCTAACAATTGGTATCAGAGCCATGATGGCTCGTGAGTAGGTGCGTTCTATCTTGCTAAGTTTTTTATGTGATTATTAAAATGTAATCTGCTGTTGTTTTACTACTGCTAGTTGCTATGTCTGAATGCTTAGGGATAGTTTGTATGGTGCGTCTATGTGTTGTGGGACGGCATCAAAGTCGCGTAGGCGTTTGATGGCAGAGAGTACCTTGTTGCCGTAAATCGTTGACAGTCGTGCAACCTTTTTACTTGTCACGCCCCAGAACCAGAATACTGGAGAGCGGGGGCAGACATAGCCAGCTACGTATAATGGAATGGGATCCACTCCACTATTCGGTCACGGCTGTCTAGAAATATGAGGGTTTATCTATAAGCCATCAGTCTCTTAAGGTCAATAACAAGCCTAGTGTCTCAATCACAAGCAAGTAAGTAATTGTTACAAGATGTAAGATCACCAAATATACAATAGTAAGGCATCCCAAGCATTACATATTCAGCTGATCATGAAGCTAGTCGTTACAAAATACGAGGACTAGCAAGAGTTTCAGTTATACATGATCAACCCTAGCTTGCCAATCATGTTACAGCCCGTAGGCAGACAGTAAGTAAAATGCACACGAGCTAACACTTGTTCGACGGCTAAACGCCTCAAAAGAATAATTTTACATAAGAGTGGGAGAGCCAAAAATAAACCCACTCGTTGCCAGGATTTTGTCTAGTGTTCACCATCTGGCTGGAAAACCGGTAGATCCTCTGGAGCTGCTCTGGTATCTGGCCATACAAAACCAGCTGGGTCAGACCCCAGAAAGAGCAAGTGCCACAAAGGAGGCCACGAATAAGAACAAAAGCCAGCATATCAGAACATAAGAAAATAGAAGAAAAGTACAAGTAATAAAGAGTACAACAGGACATAAACGACTAGGGACGTGGAACCGTTCCGGGAGCCAGGTTACAACCCGTAAACCAAACAAGGACCGGGGTTGTAACCCTTCGTCTGAATAGCACTTTGTCTCTACCCATTTATTGTTCAAGATAAGTAAAACAAACATGCTCAGGAGGAACCAGGTACTGGAACTAGACAAGACTTAGACAGGGCTAGACAACATCCATTCACAAGCGGCCAAGCAATTACTACGGCTTACTACTTAACTAACTAGGGTTATCACAAGCCTAGTTACTAGCAAGATGCAAGAGAATTCCAAGTCCGATTACCTGTTTGTTACTACCTGAGTGATCCCAGCAAGAAAAGGAAAAGATAGCAAGATATAGCAGACACACTGTAGTAAGATACATGTGTCCTAAGGTACCACACTCAACGGCGGGCTGGAAGTGCGCTCATCTCGACGGATAGCAACAAATCCCAAGTATATATATATATAAGACCGGGACCAAAGGGGCAACAGGTAACTGGGAAATTCTACATGAACTATTTGATCAATCTAGTCATTAACCTAGCCAGATTCAGTATGAATCCCTGACCGTGGTACTCAGGGATCATGCCCTAGACATGATGCAAGACAAGACAAGTGGATTTCACAAGCAAGCAGGCAGGAACACCCACGGTGTCAGAGTTAGTTACAAGAGTCAAGTTAGCCATCACAACGGCACCAAGTCAAGTCAAATCAGGTGTCACGCCCCAGAACCAGAATACTGGAGAGCGGGGGCGAACATAGCCAGCTACGTATATTGAAATGAAATCTACCTCGCTATACGGTCACGGCTGTCTAGATATGAGGGTTTACTACAAGCCAACTGTCTCTTAAGGTCAAGCCTATTGTCTCAATCTCAAGCAAGTAATATAATTACAAGATGTTTGACCACCAAATATACAATAAAAGGCATCCCAAATATTACATATCAGCTGATCATGAAGCTAGTCGTACAAAATGCTAGGACTAGTAAGAGTTAAGTCATATATGATCAACCCTAGGATTTGTTAATCATGTTTACAGCCCGTAGGCAGACAGTAAGTAAATGTGCATCGAGCTAACAGGTGCTCGTCGGCTAAACGCCTCAAAAGAATAAATTTACAATAGAGTGAGCGAAACAAAATAGAAAACCCACTCGTAGCCCGGGTTCCTTCTAGTCGCCACCATCGAGCTGGAGGTTCGGTAGATCCTCGGGTGCTGCTCCGAAATCTGGCCACACAAAACCAGCTGGGTCAAACCCCAGAAAGAGCAAGTGTCGCAAGGGAGGCCACGAAATAAGAACAAAAGCCAGCATATCAGAACATAAGAAAATAAAAAAAGTACAAGTAATGAAGTAGAGCAGGACAATAAACGACTAGGAACAAGGAACCATTCCGGAGCCGGCTTACAACCTGTAAACCAAACAAGGACCGGGGTTGCAACCCTTCACTTGAATAGCGCTTGTCTCTATCCATTTATTGTTAAAGATAAGTAAAACAAACATGCTCAGGAGGAACCAGGTACTGTGACTAGACAAGACTTAGACAGGGCTAGACAACATCCATTCACAAGCGACCAAGCAAATTACTGCGGCTTACTACTTTAACTAGCTAGGGTTATCACATGCCTAATTACTAACAAGATACAAGTGAGAATTTCCCAGTCCCAAGCCCTGCAGACTACCCAGTTATCCTTTCGCGGGTTGAGAGTATGGTTGGGTACATCGCCCAGGAGACGATATACCCTTAGGTGACTTAGAGGGTGCAACACATGACAGTGCGCTGGAAATGTGCTCTACTCGTCGGCAAGCTACAAGTCCAATTAAGAGCGCCCAGATAACGAGATTGCCTGTGACTGGAAATTCTCCATGAACTAGTTTGATCTAATCATTAGCCTAATCCAGATTAGCACGAATTCCTGGCCGTGGTATCCAGGAAGTCGCGTCCTAGACATGATGCAGGACAAGACAGGTGGATTGTACAAGCAAGCAAGCAGGAACATCCACGGTGTCAAGTTGATTATACGTGTCAACTTAGCCGTCGCAACAGCATCAAGATAAATCATGTCAGGGTACTTGTCAGGAGTGCGCCACGACGGGCCACTATCATGTCAGGTTGGTCATGTCAGGAGTGCACCACTACGGGTCACTGTCGTGTTATACTAGTTCCTTGTCATACCATGCCATGTACAATAGTCATTCCAACATATTAAGTAAAATCAAGTTCATGACAAAAGGCGTAAGGATATAAAATGGGCATAAAATATCTAATAAAATATCAATATACAGGGCTATAGAAGAGCCAAGCTTAAGGAAAAATAAAACCAAATCTCCATGATTGGACAGATTGCGCAAGGGGTTAGGGGGTTGGATTGCGCAGGGTGTCAGCTACGCAGGGTGCCAAGTGCACAGGGCACAGGGTTGGATTGCACAGGGTGTCAGCTGCGCAGGGTGCCAAGTGCGCAGGGTTGGATTGCGCAGGGTTGGTTGGCGCAGGGGTCAGATTGCGCATGAGCGGACTGCGCAGGAATGGATGGCGCAGGAGGCAGACTGCGCAGGCTTAGACTGTGCAGGCAATGGATGGCGCAGGATGCAGACTGCGCAGGGGTCAAGCGCGTAGGAGCCGATGGCGCAGGATTGGTTGCGCAATCGGACAGCGGCCAGGCTGCGCAGTCAGCGACCAACGCTAAAGAGCGCGGCGTGGGGAGGCTGCGCGGTTCAGTGCTGCGCTAAAGAGCGCAGACTGTAGATCTTCTTCTCCAGGCCGAGAGGAACATCAAGAACACCCAAAAATTTTATCTTTCATATCTTGGTCAAATCAAGGCCAAATCTAGATTTTCAAAGTTCTAACTTGAGTAAAATTGAGATCTCTTTAACATGGAAGCATCAAAACCCACAAAAACCCAACTAAAATAGATCAAAACCATGTAAATCCGAAAATAGAGAAAACTTAGATCTAGAACAAAGGAGACTCCAAATCACAAAATGTCAAGTTCTAACGTTGATCTCCATGTCGTAATCTAGCTAATGAACAAATAAAATGTGGTTCTCATGTGGTGGCAAGGTGCACTTGCCTATGGGTGGAGGTGAGTTGTGTAGAGGAAGGAAGAAGAAGAAGATGGAGAAATAAGTGAGAATTATGGAGGAGAGAGAAAAGTAGGTGGAGTTTTAATGAGGGTGGGTTGTGTTGTGTTGAGGGTGGAGTGTAGGTTAAAGTGTTCCAATGCATGTTAAACTAAACCAAACCAAATCAAACCAATTCTCCTCCACAAAATAAACCAAGCCAGGTAAAACCCAATTACGAGAACCAAAATCTGCAAGTCAAGCCAATTACAAGTACATGCCAAAATTTTGAGAAAATAAATACAGGTCTGAAATACATGCAAGCTTGATAAAATACGTATTCAGAATATGGGTGTTACAATTCTACCCACCTTAAAAGAATTCCGTCCTCAGAATTTAATTAAGAGGCTAGAGAGACAAGGACAAGCTATATTAATCACAGGCAAGCTATAACCAGGCAAGCAATCAGACAATCATACATGCAAGCAAGGGATGGAAAACATAAGGTATAAGGAAGACATTATACCTTACGAGTCAAACAGGTAGGGATATCGCGATCGGATATCATCCTCACGCTCCCACGTTGACTCACCTAGAGAGTGATGACCCCAAGCAACACGGACTAAATTAATAGTCTTGTTCTTGAGTATCTTCTCTCTCCGGTCCAATATAGACACGGGCCTCTCCTCATACGAAAGGTTGGTACCAACAACCAGTTCCGAATGGTCCAGGATATGGCTCGGGTCCGGGACGTACCGTCGTAATTGGGACACATGGAATACATCATGCACCTCACTTAGCGACGGCGGAAGAGCAAGACGATAGGATACATCTCCTACTCGCTCCAGGATATCGAACGACCCTATATACCTAGGACTAAGCTTTCCCCGTACGCCAAAGCGAATGACGCCGCGGTTAGGCGAGATCCTAAGGAATACATGGTCGCCGATAGCAAACTCCAAGGGACGTCGATGAGCGTCGGCCCAATGTCGCTGGCGATCATGGGAAACTCGGAAGAGATCTCTGACCCTTCTGACTACTTCAACTGTCTGGGCAATCATTTCTGGACCAAGCATCTGCCTCTCTCCGACATCATCCCATGCTAGCAGGGATCTGTACTTCCTACCATACAGAGCCTCGAACGGAGCCATCTGGATACTGGCCTGGAAACTATTGTTGTACGAGAATTCCACAAGATGCAGGTGATCCTCCCACGAACCACCAAAATCGAGGGTGCAAGACCTCAACATATCTTCAAGAGTCTGGATAGTACGCTCTGACTGGCCATCTGTCTGTGGATGATATGCTGAACTGAACTGGAGACGAGTTCCCAAACTCTCTTGTAAGCTACGCCAAAAGTGCGATGTAAACCTGGAATCTCTGTCCGAGGTGATACTGACGGGCACACCGTGAAGCCTGACAATCTGCCTGAGGTACATCTCTGCCAACTGAGCCGTAGACTGACCAACTCTGAATGGAAGAAAATGAGCCACCTTCGTGAGCCGGTCAACTATAACCCAAATAGCATCTCGACCAGCTGGGACCTAGGCAATCCAGTTACAAAATCTATGGTCACATGCTTCCACTTCCATTCTGGAATCGGCAAGGGCTGAAGAAGTTCAGCGGGCCTCTGATGTTCAGCTTTAACCTGCTGGCAAACCAAACACCGAGAGACAAACCGGGCTATCTCCCTCTTCATGCCATTCCACCAGAAGTGCTGACGGATATCACGGTACATCTTCATGCCACCGGGATGAATAGAATACTGCGAACTGTGAGCTTCTGCCATGACTTCCTGTCTGATATCTCCACTGGGTACACAAAGACGAGAGCCGTGTCGAAGCGTACCATCTTCATGAATGCATAACTCTGGCCTTCTTCCTGCCTCATACTCTGCTCTGAGCCGCTGAAGCTTGGAATCTGTAGACTGCGCCACTCGGATCCTCTCAACTATGCTGGACTGAACCTGTAGACTAGCCATCAACGCCACATTGGTAGGAAGAACCACTTCAATTCCCATCTTCTGAAGATCCGACAATAACTCTGGTTGCGCCGTTAGGAAGTAAACTTCGGCTCTCCTGCTCAACGCATCTGCTACAACGTTAGCCTTCCCTGGATGATACTGCAAGTCCATATCGTAGTCCACCAGTAGCTCGAGCCATCTTCTCTGCCGCATGTTAAGATCCTTCTGGATGAAAACATACTTCAGGCTCTTATGATCCGTAAATATCTCCACTCTGTCTCCGTACAAGTAGTGCCTCCACAACTTAAGTGCAAACACTACTGCTGCTAGCTCCAAGTCGTGGGTCGGGTAATTCTTCTCATGATCACGAAGTTGACACGATGCATAAGATATTACCTTCCCACGCTGCATCAAGACACATCCCAATCCTCTGCCTGAAGCATCGCAATAAACTGTGAATCCTCCGGTCCCATCAGGAAGTGTGAGAATGGGAGCCGTTATCAATCCTCGCTTCAACTTCTCAAATGATTCCTGACACTCTGCTGTCCAAACAAACGGCACATCCTTACGAGTCAACTGGGTCATCGGTGCTGAAATCATTGCAAAATCTGAAATGAATCGCCGGTAGTAGCCGGCCAATCCAAGGAAGCTGCGAACCTCTGCCACTGAACTAGGTGTTGGCCAGGACTCGATAGCCACAATCTTCTGGGGATCCACTTCCACTCCTCCTCGAGTAATGATGTGACCCAAGTACGAAATACGATCGAGCCAGAACTCACATTTACTGAACTTGGCGTACAACTGGTGCTCCCTAAGCGTCTGAAGGACGACTCTGAGATGCTGCTCATGCTCCGCTTCGCTCTGGCTGTAGACCAAGATATCATCTAGGAACACGATCACGAACTGATCCAGGTAAGGCATAAAAATGCGATTCATGAGGTCCATGAATACTGCTGGCGCATTGGTTGCTCCAAAGGGCATAACAAGGAACTCCCAATGTCCATACCTAGATCTGAACGCTGTCTTCGGGATATCCTGCTCTTTGACTCTGATCTGGTGGTATCCTGACCGCAAGTCTATCTTCGAGAATACTGAAGCCCCTTTGAGTTGATCAAACAAGTCATCTATCCTCGGGAGAGGGTATCTGTTCTTGATTGTCACTGAGTTCAAGGTACGATAATCTACACATAACCTGGACGTACCATCCTTCTTTTTCACAAGAAGCATCGGAGCTTCCCAAGGCGATCCACTTGCACGAATGAATCCCTTGGTCCTGAGTTCTTCAATCATCTTGTATAAAATCTTCAACTCTGAAGGCGCCATTCTGTAGACTCGCTCTGATACTGGTGCTGTCCCGGGGATCAAGTCTATAGTGAACTCAATCTTCCGCTCTGGCGGCATCCCTGGAAGTTCCTCTGGGAAGACATCTGGAAACTCTTCAACTATCTGGGGCAACTGCACTGCTGCTACTGCCATCCGCAATACTGGGGAAGATGGTTCTACCGCGCCTCTGGAAAATAAAAACTCTGGCTCGCCTGGGATACTGAAAACAACTCTGCCAACATGGCAGTCTATCCTAGCATACTGGTTCCTCAACCAATCCATGCCTAAGACTACATCATAGTCTGCCATAGGGAATTCTATAAATCTAGCGGGGAACTCTCTACCGCTAACTACGATCCGACACGAGGAAAATACTCGATCTACTCCCACAAGACCATTACCAGTAAGTATATTGAGCCTCACTGATAATGACTCGGGCTCCAATCCTATTCGTGTCACGAATCGTGCAGACATGAATGAATGTGATGCACCAGAATCAAATAATACTGAAGCTGGAAAGGAGTTGACGAGAATAGTACCTGCCACTACCTCATCTGGTGTAACTTCTTCTTCCATAGCCATCATCATGGCCTGACCTCTAGCTGCGGGTCCCCTCTGCTGGAAACCTCTCTGCCTGCTCTGTACTGGAGCCTGGGCACACTGCTGCTGGAATGCCTGGGCCTGAGGCAACAATGGCCTTGGGTACTGCTGCTGCTGCATGGGTGCTGGTCCCCTAACCGATGGACTGGTTAGGTTAGAAGAGGATGAACTACCCCTATTCGGGCAGGCTCCTATCTTATGCTCCGCTGCTCCACAAGCCAGGCATAATCCTTGAGCCCTACGGCAATCCGCCACTACATGGCCGGGCTTCCCACAATGAGAACATCCCATCGCGGAAGTCTGCTTCTACTTCTGCTGCTGCGGGTACGTCGGGGTCGAATGCTGAACCGACGTTACTGAGGCCGCCCGCCTCGGAGTTCCAATGGTCAAACTCCTAGCTGCCGGGGCTGGAGCCGATGATTGGAGCATCTGACTGTGGGACCGCTTCCTACCTCCGGTCCTATCCACAATCCTCTGGGAGGTGTACTCATGCCTCCTAGCTGCTCTTAAAACTGCATCGAACGTCTGGTGCTCGAACTGCTCAACCGCCAACAAGATCTCTAAATGCAGTCCCTGCTGGAACCGCTGGGCCCTATCA
Source organism: Iris pallida (assembly GCA_029216955.1). NCBI lineage: Eukaryota > Viridiplantae > Streptophyta > Magnoliopsida > Asparagales > Iridaceae > Iris > Iris pallida. The sequence goes on from JANAVB010036818.1 coordinate 6,088,119, forward strand.
AACTCGGTTGCCACCAAGGTGGGAGCAAACCGACTGAGTCTCAAAAACTCAGATGCATAACCGTCGACTGATCTGCCTCCTTGCTTCAAGTTGGTGAATCTCGTCTGCAAGTCGTACCGAGCTACAGCATCAAAATACTTCGTCTGGAATCTCTCTCCAAATACTGCCCAAGCAATGGGTGCCACTAATCCCATAGCCTGAGTCGTCCACCAACTGCGAGCTAAATCCAGCAACTGCAGGCGTATTACCGCCACCTTCTCATTCTCAGGTGTCCTGGCTGCTTCCAGAATCACCTCGGTATCCTGAAGCCAAGCGTCCGCGGCAATCGCATCTTCACTGCCGTCGAAGAAAGGAGGGTTCAGGCGCTTGAAGCTGTTGGCCGCGCTGTTCCCTGGATGACCGCCTCTGGTCAAAGCATCTGCCACTACCTGGTGCAAGGCGTTTCCGCGACGATCCTGGGAAGCTATCAAGGTCCTGATGAGACCTACCAAGGTACCATCATCCGGGTCTACAGGCTGAACGGGGCGAACTGGGGGTTCTCTCCCGGGAGGTACAACTCTGGAGGCTACTTCGGAGTGCTGGGCTTGATCTCCGGGCTGCTGGTCTCTGGGAAGTGCTCCACCTTGCTGATCGGCGGGGTCAGGTGCAGTGCCGCTGAAGAAGATGACACAGGGAAAATGATAAGGAAGGACCAGGACAGATCAACGATACAAGCATATGATCAGGGCAAAAGTCAGAGATGCTGAGGATATGAATGGAGATCAAAGACGAGTACTGATTGAGACATCTATTAGGTAAACCCTCACATTTCTTGAATACCAAGACCTGCATGGGCCACCACTTAAATGATGTCACGTCCCAGAACCAGAATACTGGAGAGCGGGGGCGAACATAGCCAGCTACGTATATTGAAATGAAATCCACCTCGCTATACGGTCACGGCTGTCTAGATATGAGGGTTTACTACAAGCCAACGGTCTCTTAAGGTCAAGCCTATTGTCTCAATCTCAAGCAAGTAATATAATTACAAGATGTTTGACCACCAAATATATAATAAAAGGTGTCCCAAATATTACATATCAGCTGATCATGAAGCTAGTCGTACAAAATGCTAGGACTAGCAAGAGTTAAGTCATACATGATCAACCCTAGGATTTGTTAATCATGTTTACAGCCCGTAGGCAGACAGTAAGTAAGTGTGCATCGAGCTAACAGGTGCTCGTCGGCTAAACGCCTCAAAAGAATAAATTTACAATAGAGTGAGTGAAACAAATAGAAAACCCACTCGTAGCCCGGGTTCCTTCTAGTCGCCACCATCGAGCTGGAGGTTCGGTAGATCCTCGGGTACTGCTCTGAAATCTGGCCACACAAAACCAGCTAGGTCAAACCCCAGAAAGAGCAAGTGCCGCAAGGGAGGCCACGAAATAAGAACAAAAGCCAGCATATCAGAACATAAGAAAATGGAAAAAGTACAAGTAATGAAGTACAGCAGGACAATAAACGACTAGGAACAAGGAACCATTCCGGAGCCGAATTACAACCCGTAAACGAAACAAGGACCGGGGTTGCAACCCTTCACTTGAATAGCGCTTGTCTCTATTCATTTATTGTTAAAGATAAGTAAAACAAACATGCTCAGGAGGAACCAGGTACTGTGACTAGACAAGACTTAGACAGGGCTAGACAACATCCATTCACAAGCGGCCAAGCAAATTACTGCGGCTTATTACTTTAACTAGCTAGGGTTATCATATGCCTAATTACTAACAAGATGCAAGTGAGAATTTCCCAGTCCCAAGCCCTGCAGACTACCCAGTTATCCTTCTGTGGGTTGAGAGTATGGTTGGGTACATCGCTCAGGAGACGATATACCCTTAGATGACTTAGAGGGTGCAACACATGACAGTGCGCTGGAAATGTGCTCTACTCGTCGGCAAGCTACAAGTCCAATTAAGAGCGCCCAGATAACGAGATTGCCTCTGACTGGAAATTCTCCATGAACTAGTTTGATCTAATCATTAGCCTAATCCAGATTAGCACAAATTCCTGGCCGTGGTACCCAGGAAGTCGCGTCCTAGACATGATGCAGGACAAGACAGGTGGATTGCACAAGCAAGCAAGCAGGAACACCCATGGTGTCAAGTTGATTATACGTGTCAAGTTAGCCGTCGCAACAGCATCAAGATAAATCATGTCAGGGTACTTGTCAGGAGTGCGCCACGACGGGCCACTATCATGTCAGGTTGGTCATGTCAGGAGTGCACCACTACGGGTCACTGTCGTGTTATACTAGTTCCTTGTCATACCATGCCATGTACAATAGTCATTCCAACATATTAAGTAAATCAAGTTCATGATAAAAGGCGTAAGGATATAAATGGGCGTAAAATATCTAATAAAATATCAATATACAGGCTATAGAAGAGCCAAGCTTAAGGAAAATAAAACCAAATCTCCATGATTGGACAGATTGCGCAAGGGGTTAGGGGGTTGGATTGCGCAGGGTGCCAGCTACCAGGGTGCCAAGTGCGCAGGGGCACAGGACGCAGGGTTGGATTGCACAGGGTGTCAGCTGCGCAGGGTGCCAAGTGCGCAGGGTTGGATTGTGCAGGGTTGGTTGGCGCAGGGTCAGATTGCGTATGAGCGGACTACGCAGGAATGGATGGCGTAGGATGCAGACTGCGCAGGCTTAGACTGTGCAGGCATTGGATGACGCAGGATGCAGACTGCGCAGGGGTCAAGCGCGCAGAGCCGATGGCGCAGGGTTTGGGTTGGTTGCGCAATCGGACAGCGGCCAGGCTGCGCAG